>OX243835.2:10610000-11148000 GCA_945859575.2 Herminia tarsipennalis
GGTACCACAGTCAGATATCCCATAGAAGGCGGTCGGTTTTGAAATGATCTTAAATCAAACCTACAAAGGTCGCATAAATAATAATAATAATAATATCTTGAGACAACTCACACAACGTCATCGGATCCCAAACTAAGCAGAGCTTGTACTATGGCTACCAGACAACTGATAAACATACTTATATATTTCTAAATAAATACATATTATAGATAAATAACACCCAGACACAAAATAAAGCGTCGTGCTTATCACACAAAGATTTATCCTGGGTGGGGATCGAACTCACGACCTCTTGTCCCACCGCGCCACAGAGGCAGTCTAAATATATACTTCAATTTATTTAAACTCCTGTTAACTATTGGTCAAGTGTTAGTAAAGAAGGGACTAAAATATAAAATTGTATAACCAAGTAGAAATGTATACGTAATTTGTCGTCCTTCTAGTAAATTGGTTCACATTAAAAATGGTTAATGTTTCATTCAGTCTGCCTAGCGTTATGTCATCGACATTAATCGAATTAAAAAATATTTCACAATTTGACGCAATTATATGCTTAACAGTAGTAGGCATTAGTACGTACTTATTTTACATAAACGTTACAACAAGGTCAGGGCCTTAAGAAACAAAACGCATAACACCGTCCAAATGACTAGGTAATGTTTATTCAAACAAACCTTAGTTTATAATGATGCACTAATATTTATATACCTGCTAGAAGAGAAAAATATTTACAAAGAATTAGCCTTTACCAATTCAATCACGCCTCGATTCGCTAAACGGATTTGAATGCAATTTAGCTTAATTGATTCCACATGGCTACGCGGGAATTATCTAAGCTTTCCCATTTGGTGTTGTTTTGAGAATGAAACATAAAAGCAAGATTTAAATAAATTTCAATAAACATTGTATAACAGAAAGGTGTGGTCGAATTTAAGGAGTGCTTAGGTAAATTACCTTATCAAAATTAGTATAAAAAAATGTAATCAGAATTGCCAATTCCGATTACATTTTTTTAATCGATTGAGTAACTTTTTCTTTTAACTATTGGATCGTTTACTGTTGGATAGCCTATTTATCGAGGAAAGCTATAGGCTATATACCATAGAGGAAAGCTATATGCAAAAATGGGCAAAATTTACGCATACGTGTTGCGTGTGTCAACTAGTTATTAATAAATGACTAAGAATCTAAAACATCGTGAGTTTATAATTTAAAAAAATGGTTGTCTGTATAGTCGGTTTGCGGATGATAATTTTACGTGATAACGTCTTAACTAAACATTGATGACATTGTAATAAACAACCGTGCCTGTGACAGCTTTAGTTCCAATTGTATCGTATGTCACTGCAATCACCTTTGGCTGATAGGCTGATACTATCAGAATATCAGCAGGCGGAACGTGACCCTTTTTCGTTTCACGTTTAAGTTAACCAAGATGCGTAGTTTTAAAGCTAAGTAGCTATCAGCAGTACTTACTGACAAACAATTTCAAAACATACAAATTGTTTTAATGTGTTATAATTGTGGTTATTATCTAACTGTGGAAAGTATTCAAAAAACCGTTTTAAAAAATACATTTCTGCTCACTCGCTATAGACGATAGCCAGATGACAAGTGGCTTAAGTTATTCCTTACATTATCAACTGTCTGACAGTGAAAGTCCCGTAAAAATCAGTCTCGCCGTTTCGGAGATTAGCCGGAACAAACAGACAGACAGACAAAAAAAATAAAAACTAAATGCATATTAAAGTATATATGATACACAATCATATATACTTTAATATGCATTTAGTAAAAAAACTGCTGTGACACTTCAATTTTATTTATTTGTGCAGGTGCAATATTCCCTTAAATATATATTAATAATTAATTAATTACCCTATAAGCAGCTCAGAAACAGAATAGGCCAAACAGAACATAATCCACTCGAATTTGTTAGGATTGTCCGTAATTGGGACCTCGTGTAAAGAAATATTTAAAACGGTACTAGCGTCTAGCGCGCTATACAGTTTGCGAATAATGACGTAAATATATCGATTCAGAAACCACATACTCGCATCGGAACCGTAACTGGTTCTCTATCGCAAATCTAATACTTTCTAAATATCGAGCTTTTGCATCTTTAATACACAGCTCATATATCCTGTTCTTAGCTTTACCTATGGAAAATTACTTTCGTATTATTTAATTCATTTTGTTGTAACGTTAAATAAGTTATGCTCTATTTCAATCTGATCTACCTCGGAGTTAAGTAAGTATTGTGAAAATTCAATCATTTTATCTATCAAAGACCGTATTTCTTCGGTTTAAATCTACTAGGGATCTGCGCGATGATATAAAAGGCAATTAGGCCCTATATAGCGACATTCATTACTAAATTGAAATTCACATAATAGATTCGATACATAACAATGTCAAATTAAAGACGCTGTGATATTAAATTTAAAAAAAATTTAGAGTAAAGTTACCCATAAAAAGTAAGAATAACAAAATATCTAGTGTTTGCCTACAATATAATGTTTCAACATTTGAAAGGCAGCAAAAAAATAAACTTTTATGATCTTGGTGAAAGACAAGAACGGTTTACAAACTGTTTGGTCTCTTACTAAGAAAAAGTATGTTCCCTTTCAAATGTAATCTGAGTAAGTGAAGGGTTAGGTTAGAGGTTACCCACGTAATTCGCATAACGAGATGGACTCTTAACCTACTTTAAACCAACGCGTATGATACGACTTATTTTCATTTTTATTTATAAACCTAATTTCTAAATGATTTCTAGTACGTTATTATGTAACTGCTTGAGAAGTTATTAATAATCTTGCTAAAATCTACGTACCTACACCTCTAAACTATTTACGTAAACATACCACGATTGTGTGGTCCACAAATAAATATTATTTTATAAATCTGTGTCTAAGAGTTCTTTATGTGACTTGAATGAAAAACAAACTTATAAATGTTGGTTAATAATATAAAGTACTAGCTGAACCCAGCCAAGCTTCGCTGTGGCTTTTTGAACCCTCTCAGGCTTCCCCAGAACATCACCTAACCAAACTTCCATCACAATTTAATCAATTGTTTCGAAACGCATAGAGAATAAATATAAGTACAACTATTGATTTTTATTTATAAAGTATCTAAACAGACGATCTAACTTAGTGCTGTCCAATAATGTTATAATCGGTTTATAACTGTTAACACTTTTCATTACAAATTGATATTTGAATGACAAAAAAGTGATCTCGTGAAATTAAAAATCGTGAAACAAATAAATAGAGTAACGTAATAAAAATTATAACATCATAGCAAATTTAAAAATATAGGTAGTGTCTATATTATCAAGTTTGATTTTTATTTCAATTTAGCAAGTAGCGGTAACATTTGAGATGAGTTTGAAACTTTGCAATATTACTAGGATTTACGAGCGAAAGTTAATTCATAGTCTTAGATTAATAATAATATAAATCATTCCTTTTCCTAACGAGCATACTTGGCTTATTGAAAGATTTGAGTATTTACTCGTTTTTAACGAAAGTTAAATTGTTATATAATATTACTAGAACCAACAGAAGATAGAAATATGAGCAGAAGCAATATCCAGGTTCTTAGTTTTATTTTCTGATAATCCCCTTTAAGGTTTATCAAAAATAAACAGCTGTTTGACGCTAAATGTAAGCCTTTGGCTTATTTTACACCCAGGTTAATTAATATGAAAATAAAAAAGGTCAGTTAAATAGGTACCTACACGAAATTAAAGTCATCAACTCCGTGCAGTCGTTGCTCAGTTAGGTGCGAATAAACACGCAAATTAAAAAAAAACTGAAACATGCAGCTATTTAAATATTACACATAAAACACCCACATGTTTATAAAAATCTATCATTTACACAATGTGAATGTGATTCTATTGACGTAATAGCAAACTATATAACATATTCAAGTACACTAGACAAAAAGTTTGTTTTTTAAAAGCTGCCAGTCATAGCGGTCACGCAAGATGCGCCGGCGCCGATCGCCGTCAGACGTTCGGTCACTAGGGCAACGGTTGCATAATCTATGGACAGTGAGACAACATTGTTGTTCCGTGTCTTATTAACTGTTATATTAGATTATATGATTATTTAATGATTTTTAAAATATTTATACATAGTGATAAAAGGTAGCTTTATAGTGATAAATGAATGACTATTCAATTTACTATTTATAAAAAAAAAGATTATTAACATTTTTACGATTTCAAAAATTACTTTTTGGTTATTTCCTAAACGAACTTAAGATTAAAACCGGGCAAAAGCATGTCGGCATCAGCAGAAGAGCGTATGTTCATGGCACTTACGACCTTTTGTTGAGAAACGTAGTTTTTCGGCAATAACTCAATGACGATATATCCAAAATAATTTTAAGTTAAAGTATTTGTTAAGCGCTACCTTTTTAATTCTTTTCATATTTTTGGTCACACGGTTCAAAAGATACGGGGGGGGGGACACAATTTATGCAATTTTCGGCAATAATTGGGCGACAGAGGTAGGTGGATACGAGTTCGTATCAGAATATCAGATAATGCTAATATAATAAACACGGTTATAGACTAGTGGTAGGTAACTATCACCTATTGACCTCCTATTTATTATCAAGATGACCTTTTTATGGAGAATTAAAAAAAATGTAAGTAATATATAATACATACGTGTACTTAATGATAAAATAATTATCTATTTAACTACTTATTAATGATTGATATCCGCTTCAATATCAATCTCGTCGTCATAAAGTTAAAAATTGCGTTGTCGCTTGTAGGTTTACGGCAGCATATTTAATAGTAATCCAAAATAATATTATAAACCTGAAAGTAACTCTGTCTGTCTATCTGTTATCTTTATACGCTTAAACTGCTGAACCGATTTAGATTAAAATGTGTATACTTAGAGATAGTTTGACTCTCAAGAAAGGACATAGGATAGTTTTTATTTCGATAAGCAACATCCACAAAGGCGGAACCGCGGGCAACAGCTAGTTTTATTTTATGACATCATTATGTCTCTGCTGTCACTGTCACTTTAAAGTAAATAGTAGACATATAAATACTCTTGAGTACGCCATAGTTCCCTATCGTTTGAGTATTACCATATACTAAGGAACGTTTTTTAGAACAACGTTTCATAAAGAATGTCTCAAATTACACAACATTTAGCTTCTGTTGCTTGTAGCCCTCTTCGATAAATGGGCAATGGTTCAATTCGAACAAGTAGTTCCTGAGATTATCGCGTTCAAACAAACAAACAAACTCTTCAGCTTTATAAATTAGTATAGACTAGCTATCCCGCGCAACTTCGGCTGCGTAAATTTTCCCCATTTTTGCAACACTCCTTCTGGTTGTAGCGTAATGTTATATAATAATAAGCCATCCTCACAGACCGCACCATCCATTACAATAGACCAGACATAACGCTGATAAACAAAATCACAAAAACTGGTTACCTTATAGACATTGCTGTCCCAAACACACACAACCTACAAACCACCATAGCCGAAAAATTAAGCAAATATATTGAACTCAAGGATGAAATAACACGACTATGGCACCTACAAAAAGTAACAATAGTCCCAATAGTAATCTCAACAACTGCAGTCATACCAAAGCAACTACATCAATCCCTCAGCTCCTTAAACCTACCACCGAATACTTACCTTCTTATGCAAAAAGCAGTTATACTCAACACATGCCGAATAGTAAGAAAATTCTTACAATGTGATTCAGACAATGCATACCCAGAACACACACACACAGTCACTCCGCCAATCATACCCTCCACATCACATACTTCCAATGATCTCACTGATGCCCACTTGGCCTAGGCCCGTGCCATCAGTTCCACCGGCCAATGAGACCGAGTAAAACAAAAGAACAAAATAATAATAATAATAATAATAATTTATTGTTACTAATATAACCTTTAACATAGATTGTACTTAAAACTAAGTTACAAGTACTGGTAGGTTAAACAATAAAGTGACAACCCTAACTCCCAAGACTAGGTAATCCTGTAAACCTGGGAATTAGTGTTCTGCCGTTTTGGTTATACAGTGAAATAACAATAATTGAAGATAAGGAATAAAGAGTTGTGGTGGATGTGCTTTGTGATATATATATGTGTGTGCGTGTGCGTGTGTGTGTGTGTGTGTGTGTGTGTGTGTGTGTGTGTGTGTGTGTGTGTGTGTGTGTGTGTGTGTGTGTGTGTGTGTATGTGTGTTTTGTCTGAGTACTCTTGTATTTGGGTAAAATTAGAGAATTAAATGTGAGTGCATGTATGTTTGCTTATTGCTGGGTGTGTAGCAGATCTTCTGTTTCGGTATAATTTAGTTTTTGTAACCACGTTTTTATTGTGCACTTGGCTTCATGGTGGTTTAAGCCAGTTATTGGGGTAGTTCTAGATATTTTCTTGTAGACTAGAGAACTTAAGAACTTAATATATATAGTCTATAGCCTTCCTCGATAAATGGGCTATCAAACAGTAAAAGAATTGTTTAATTCGGATCAGTAGTTCCTGAGATTACCGCGTTTAAACAAACAAACTCTTTAGCTATATAATATTAGTATAGATTTGTTGCATTTGGAACCCCCTTCCTCCAAAATATATTTATGTACTTATTTATCGGTAGACCAACAGCATTGACAATTGGTTATATCAATCGGAGACATATAGCCATTAAGAAGTCCTCGATATTAAACACTAATATAACATGTGATGGAACATTCAACTGAAACCATGAAACACAGGCTTACATTTCAATAAAGTTTAATCGTGCACATATGTAAATTTAGATCACTTCTGTACCCTAATCAAGGTCACAATATCAATATAATTTGCAATGTAGTAAGTGAGAGGATTTACACTTTATGATGGCATTTAGTGAAGCGAGGCCGTCAAGTATCGCGGTCAGTACTTACCTACATGACAAACGGAAACGACCACCATTTACAAATCACTATTCATTAGACTCAAAATGGTGATTTTTTTCTATGCATTTTGGTATGGTATATATATTTTGACTTCTAATTCTGACAATAGATTTTATGTATCTGTATTTTTGCATATGAAATTTAAAAACATTAACATGGCATGATTTTAGTCCTTTAAAAAAATGCTAAGTTAATTCAATATATACATAAGGCAAATCGTAGTAGTAGTATTACTTTCTTAAGTTTTCTTGAGTTACACCAAAAAGCCGTAGGTAAAGTAAAATATAATATGTGTACACATACAAGTGTTAATATTCAATTTATAAAAAGGCACAACAAATTAACCTAAAACTTCAATTTATCAATATTTAATTAAACACAATTAATAATACCAATATTATCATATTTCATCAAATTATATGCCTATAATCATAATATTTTATTTCATTAAACAGATTCCAAAAACAGTTTTAACGCTATTCAATATATGTTACGACTTTACGATTGGATATTCTATACAAATTTACATAAACCGATATTTATAATACTAGTAGATAGTTTAATTAACTAAGCAATGAGATGAAACGAATGTAAATATCGCCTCGGGGCAGAAAGCAGAAGAAAGTTTGAACGCTTAACAAAATTACGTTATCCTAATCGTTAAACTTTAATCATTTAAGCTATTACGTGTTTAGATTACGGGCAATGTAATCATTAGAAATATGAAGTCGAACATTGGTCATACCAATGTAACACTATTGGTTTATATAATCAGTTCACCAGTGACAGCAATAAATTGGTAATGTTTTGGTAGATATTTCAGGTATCAAAATAGTGTACCTAACATGGGCGCCCGCCAGGATTACTACACCGATCACCGATCGATGAAATCGATGACATCAAAATCTCTTAAACATTACCGTTAAAACCTGTTAAAATTACCGTAATTGCGAGACATTGTGATATTTTTGATCTAATTTTTATTTTGTTTCATAAATAAAACGAAACAAATGTCTTACAGGCAATTTTTTTCTATAGGGGACTGCAAGTGCTTGCACCCTGCTGCCCCTATGGTACCTGCTTAGAATTACAAGCTAATGTGTGCACATTAAAATAAACCACGACACGTGAGATAAAAAGTTGATTATGATCACGGCTGAATCGATTTTCATCGAACAAATCTAAGAACCATTCCGATTGAACTTTCTCCTTGAGTTTAATAATAATAATATCTTGGGACAAGTCACAGAACGCCATCTGATCCCAAACTAAGCAGAGCTTGTACTGTGGAAACCAGACAACTGATAAACATACTTATATATTTCTAAATACATGCATTTTATAGATAAATAACACCCAAACATAGGACAAACCATCGTCCTCATCACACAAAGTTTTATCCTGAGAGGGGATCGCACCAACGACCTCTGGCTTAGCAATCAGGGTCACTAACCACTAGACCAACAGGCCAGTTTAGGTTAACACCATTCCTACCATATTTACTTTAAAAGCGAACACTTCCACCAAAAATACATTCTAAAAAGGTAGTCTCACTTTACCCATAGACGTTTATGCCTCCTTAATGAGATAGAAATGTTGATTGGTGTAAAAGGCGCGTTACAGATATCTTAAACATTTTAACCACTTCCATTTAAGCGGGTCTTCCACTGCAAAAGAGTAAGGTCTAGACATAGACGAGCATTCAGGGTAAAAATAAGTTATAAGAAAGAGCGAAAAAGACGCACTTTATGTTCGAATAAAGTGCGTCTTTTTCGCTCTTTCTTATATAAGATTCTTTCATAAGATATTTAAATAATAAATAATCAAATAACTCTAGTATTTTAATTAAAAATAGTACCTACAGATACTGTCTTTTATAAGCAGTAGTTTAACCAAAAATGTTATACCCGACCGTTTCAAAGCATAACCTATCACAAGGAGATTAGAATTTTTCGATGAATTGCCTATTTAATTTCATAGAGATTTTATTGTCAACCAAAAACGTCAAGACTATAACGACGTCTCTACTATTTCATTATATTTTTTAAAGAGATATGGAGATACTACGCAATTAAAGAGTTAATGCAAACAAAACTAGCAATGTGTTTGGTATCAAATGAATGTGCTAATCGTGCCCTTTTATTTAATACCAAACTCAGCATATATGCTTTATTTTTTATTTATTTTTATTATTTGAAAACTATGAGAAAAAATACCTTATTTAGATACTTACCATACGCAATGTGACCATAATAATGGAAGAAAATAATAATATTAATAACGAATCGATTAACATTATTCGTCAATTTCTTTCATCAAATTCGAAATCGGATGAGTAGTTTAGGCGATACGTAGGTAAACATATATAGACTGTCTTTCTTTTCGACTTTGCCGTAGTCAGGTAAAAACATTAGGTGATCTTCCTTTTTGGCTTCGCCGTAGTCGGATGAAAAGAACTTCTTACTTCGATACCTGTCAGTGCTTAAACGGATAGAGAAATATAAATAAATGTTTATAATTGAGAATGGTTCTAAATCAACTCCCTATATCACGTGTCAGGGTTTTATGATGAGTACATATATATTTTTTCAATAACATTTACGTAACATAAACAACGGTAAGAAGTACAAACATAAACAAGATTATTTCTAAGTAGGTATCACCCTAAAGGCATAGCTGGTATATTTCTGTAATAAGTACTTACTTCATAGATTTGATTAATTTTATTGAAAAACCGGCACATCATAAAACTTACGCAGTCTTTACTATGCGTACCTACCCATAATTATCGTTTATATCCAACTAGTTATTATGGAATATCAACGTAATTGTGTATAATTTAAACAAGTACAAGTTTGGATGAAAGTGACTATCGCTTAATCATTTTGGATTCGCAATGGGAAGGAAGTGTTTTTTATAAATCCCGGTTTTGTTTCTATACTCTCCCGATAATTGTACAATTAAAGAATACGAACATTAAAATACTCAATTTGAGCTGTTTTAACATGCTAGTCACTATAATTATACCAGAGATAATAGCTACCATAAACTATTTATTCATTGAAGGGTGACAGGGTTACTAATATTGTAAGGAAGCTAGGCTCTTATGGTCCTCCAAAGTGCCCCATGTATACAGTGCCCCGAAACCCCATTGAAGCCAATATTAAGTTTTAAAAAATCCTATACCATGTGTAGTTATAGTTTTATTAATTAAGTAGGCATACGAGTGTATAAAGCCCGGGGCTCCGCAAATTAAGATCCTCTTTTGTTGCTATAGCGACTTAACAAGTCATTGAAAATAGTGTAACGTTTTTGAATCTTCTAATTAGTAATTACTAATATTAGTAAATGAGGAGGATAATCCTTAAAACCCTTTCGTAGACTCTATATACAAAGAGTACATCTCGGAGCCCGTACATGAGAATGAGTTGAGACTTGTACTATCGACTTTTCTTTAAACTAATCAAAACTCCATTCCAAAAAGTTAATTGCGTATGACTGCTGAAAATCTAGGGTTACCACATCGCTTCTACGGTGAGAAAAAACAAGCAGGTTGGAACGTTTATGGCAAATAGTTACAACTTAGCGAATCCAGTTTAAAACGTTCAGATGAAAATGAAAGCACATGTTGAATGTCAGAAGGCGTACTACCACGCAAAGAAGTAAATTGACGGCATTCAATTTGTACAGTGTTCCAGCTTTCTATGCACAGGCTGTTCCAATCATCAAGACAATTGCAATACTTGTAGATCAAGGAATAAGGGAAATGCGAAAGAAAAAGGACAAAAAAATGAGAAGATTTGTTGGGACACGTTAGACGGACGTATCCGTGCAATGTGCCCTACCATACATTTTATAAATAATTGTTGATTTCAGTTATCGTATAATAAATATTATATGTATCATCAAAGTTCTTTTTAGTTTTTTATTGCTTATTGAGCCAAAGGTAAGGTAAAACTGATGACTTAAAAAACATGATCTGATTACGTAGAGTTTTTCATTTTCATTCTTCGAATTGACCTTTGCCAGGATAACCCTAGGTATACCTACTTACATCATCATCAGCATCATCAATGCTAGAGTAAGCACACAATTGCAAATTCAACAGGAGCTTGATAAAATAGTAGTACCCACTTTTAATTTTGTAAGAAACATGAATTCATTCGAAATATTTCTTGGAAAACGGCACGCGCCGTGCTTGATTGAGCAACATAATAATCATTAGGATACTTGCATTTTCTACCAATGTATATATTAATAACTAATCCGAATAACGGGTTATTTGTCAATATGTCCTACAGTTAAAAAATATTTCATCATAATAAGAATTTTCCTCAGAAATATTTGACATACCTTGTAATTAAGTACCTATGTGGGATGTTGTAACTTAGAAGGTACGTACAAGGACGCTCCGTCTTAAACGTTCGAGTTCAGTAATCGATATACGTTGCAATCATATTTTTTTAATCATGTTATTAACTGAAGCTGGTATTCTACTTTAGTAATCGATAAAATTTATACAGTTAGTACATATATTTTCGTATTTTTAGAAAAAATAAAAGTACTGACCCTTTCATTCATTTATCCAGTCTCAAAACAATAAGTGATAATATCACTTCAGTATGTAATAATTATTACTTTAATAACTTGTATGTCGAAATGCTATAAACATGTTATTGGAGTGCTTTAAATAAATAAAATAAAATTAATAACAATAGAGGCACGCTTAAAAAATAATGAGAACCTATTGAGCTCTAAAAAACCGAACCCATCATTCGTTTAAATGACATCTGCAAAAGATACAATTTGTATGTGTTTATATTACATACATTAAAACACACACACTTAAAAACTGTATTTAACGCATAATTATCAATTCAACCGAATATAAGCTACTGTATAATTATGGTTTTATACGATAAAGATATTATGGTATCGGTTATGACAACACGGAGACGGTCAGATCGACCTAGTTACGGCCCGCTGCGCTTGCGCCGGCGCCGCGACTAATTGCGTTATATCTATCAATTGTACCAATTTTACACCAATACCAATTTAATAATAAAAAATATAAAAAATACGTTGAGAAATAATGTCAAAAGTCGTCTATCTCTAACCGAATTTAATTTTAATCTATTCTTAGAATAATATACTAATTCAATTAGGAATAATTGTGTCGACACTTTTTTTAATAGGCACTACAAATATAATCACCAAAACCAATGACAAATTAAACAAATTTATTTCTTTAAAGAAAAAAAAACAAAACAACGTGTGAATAGAAACAAAACTCGTCGTTCAAAAAAAATGTGATTCTAAATGAATTCGGTAATAGGTACTTGTTAGATACTCACCTTATTTTGTTGTCCCCAGGACGCTAGCGTTGGCGCTACTATGCGCGGGCGCATGGTCGCTGTCGCCGATAGAGCCGCTGCACGCGGTGGGCGACAACAGCGACTGCGCGCTGTACCTCAATGGACCTGGTCGCACGTCCGCCTATGACTACAGCATCAATCTGCTTAAAGGAAACTTGTAAGTACCCATGGACATATACAAACTGTGTTTCTGGATATCCCATTTACTTTAATGTTCACTAATTCAATTTCTGTCACGAGGGTCAAGCTCAACGGCGATTAGGGCACTACACAGGAGACATATTATTAAAGTAAGTCTAGAATGAACTATAATCTCTTTCCGTTAAGAGATGAGACGGAAATATGATATACCCGGTGAGAGACAAAACGCAGGTAAATGTGCTAGGTAAACGATATAGTTATCAGCTTAAATGTCAAAATAATAGTTTGTACGATCCCTTAATAGACAATTTCTATGTGTAATCCAAATTGTGGTCTGAAACCTGCGTATTTAAACAATATTTAAGAACTAGTAACTAATCTTCTTAAGCAAAATGTATACTTACTTAGATCTAGTTACTTAGTAGGGAAAAGTCGAAGCAGTGAATGACTGTACTTGTTACTACGAACAAGAAAGTGAACAAACAAGTATTATGGAAAAACAGGAAAAAATATACATCGTCGATCGTCCGCTGACATCACATCTTGTTTGCATCCCATTTCCTTTTAGTGAAATACCTCGTTTCTTCATAATAATGCAGCTTACTTCTACCCTATAATAAGAAAAGGCATGCTTGGATAATTATTTAATATATTTTAATGAAATAAGTGGCTCTTGTATGGGTACAAGTTATTATAAAGGAATTGGATAAATTGTTATCTTGTTATAGACCGAGTAAGATTACCACTTGCTTGCGAAATGTACGCTCTGAAAAATTGTTACTCTCATAGAACAATAAAGTTCGCTAACATGCGATATATTAGATAAACTTAAAACAAAGGTATATTAATCTTCTCAACTCGAAGTAAATACATGCAGTTGCTAAATTTACATATCTTTGTTGCATGTTTGTGAAGAAAATGTTGCAAAAAAAATTGAAAGCCATAATAGTAATAATAATATCTGGGGACAACTCACACAACGCTGTGGATCGAACCCACGACTTGCGGCTTAGCAGTCAGGGTCAATAGCCACTAGACCTCTTTTTTTGCATCAGTACTCTAATATGGTGTATAATATAGTGGTGGCAGCACCTTACCTGCATATACAGTTTATAAACAGAGAAACATTGTAAACATTGGCAATTTGAAAAGAGTGGCCACGAGTTTTTATTGCCTGTTCTTTTCTCGGGCTTTACCTATTGTTTGCGAACAGGCATTACCAGTAAATGTAGAATCGACATTTCATAAGTGTAGTATTTTGCTTCATAAGTGAATAAATCATTTTATTTTATTTTTGATTTATTTTAACAGACCCATAGAACAAATTTAACAATTACTTAGGGTATCACATCTTGGAGGTACCAGAAACAACACCAATTTTTTTTAAGTAAAAAAGTCCGAGTTCACTTTGATAGTTTAAAAGCCCGCGCAAAAAAAGCTACTAGATGTGGATTTTAAAGACACCAGCCTGTCCTGTGAAAGACCAAGCCAGGAAATGCCCGATAACGGCCCAGATTCGGAAGTAAGTTTATCTCAGCCAAGAGAACAATTTAAAGTCATGACTTTTTAAGGCGTCATTGATTAATTATAAAATTATAAAAAAATGTAGAGATGCGAAGAAGGGGAGAGATATACAAAGATGTAACAAACAAATTCTCATTCATTAATCACAAAAATGCTAATGATTTGACTTGCATATCTTCACATCAAATTCTCAATTTACTAATGGGAAAGGGGGGGGGGCGTGAATGGCACAAGCGTGACATTGCTTACACATTAACTGGTATCTATTCTAATATTATAAATGCGGAAGTTTAAATGTATGGATGTATGGATGGATGTTTGTTATTTCATTACGCCACAACGGGTAATCAGATTTAGATGAAGTTTGGCACAGCGATAGATTATAGTCTTGAATAGCACATAGGCTTTTTATTCCGAAAAAATGTTCCCATGGGATAAATTAGATTTTTAAAATTTACGCGAACGAAGTCGCAAGCAACAGCTAGTATCTAATGATTTTCACATTGTTTATTTCTACAACGCAATACCTACTGCATAATAGAATCCTGCTCCATTTTGACAAAGAATTATTACCAGCACTTTATTTGACTACAGATGTGCTGATATATATCTAGCCTTTTGAATAGCTGAAGGTTGACCTGGCCGAGGTATATCGGATTAAATGTTCAAGGTTGACTTCTAAAACATAGTTCCAATGGTTCTTTTCCATATTAACAGTAGGCCAAATCAGTCCTGCGTTTTAGAATACTCGCCCCAAAGACTCATTCGATATGTTAATTTTGACATGTTCTCTAAAATAATTTTGTTGCTAGATACTATTAACCTTAAAGTAACACTAACAACATGGAATTTAACTATGTATACACAATGGGGGTTACTTTTTTTGTGCTTACCAGTTTTCGCTACTGTTGAGGCAAGTCTGGCTGTCAAAGTTAAAGTTATATTTAAATCAAATATATCGTCATACCTTAAAATCGTGCCATATAAATATCGAGCATGCCGCAGTGTTGCGGGGTTGCAGCATTCCCGTTTTATTAAAAAAAAAGGAAGACTTAAGTTTCTGAAAGATAAATCAGAGAACAATGACATTCATTGACTTGTAGCTCATATTTGCCATAATTAAATTAAATTAAAAAAAAAAAAAAAAAAAAAAAAAAGTGTTACCGTCAACATTGCTCCGCTAATTTAATTAAAATATAAAATTACTTTCACTATCTACGTTCGTAATTTTTTAAGAAATGACATCTTTGGTTACCAAACTACTAGTGATAGTGTTATCTTGGTGATCAATAAGGCCATTCGATATTACAAACCTTACTATTAGAACAGTGAAATTACAGTGATAGTGACGTAAATAAATAAAAATACCGAAGTAAGTGACTACCACTAAATTATAGTTATATTAGTGCATGGTCCAGTGACTTTGTCGAATGAAATCGACATTTTTTATACAATTTCATTTGGTGAAAACAGTTGAATAATCGAAAATCAAATTGTAAACAAAAAGCAGCTGACTCATATCCAATCAGAAAGTACTAATTATATTATTTGACACGACATGTTTCGTTCGGATACCGAAACACTCCGAGTTTGAATATAAGTCTTTTGTTGTGTTGTCACACGCTCGGTAAACATTGAGCTCCGTGTTATTTTGCGATAAAAAAAAATATTATTATAATTATTCAATATGAGTATAATTCCTGAACTAACAGAAATACAATGGGGATGTTGTCCAGATGAGAGTTGTCCATCTGAACAGGATAGTTGCACTTACCTACAGTGTATTACTTGCGGGAAACAGTTCCATCTTGAGTGTTTGGGTCTGAGCTCTGGTAGTGCGTCTGCCAAAACCACTGGTCATAACAAATGGAAATGCCCTACCTGTTCTAACTCTAACAAGAGAAACCCAAAAAAAGACGGTACTCCGGTTCGCACCAATGCAAACGTCACTGTAAGAGCAAGCAAAAGGCAGGCGCTTCAATCTCCATCACCATCTAATCATGCGTCTGCTGAACCGGCAGTGACGACGGGCGAAATTCGCGCAATTGTTGAAGAAGTCACTGATAAAAGGTCTGAAATCTTATTACGCCAGCTTACTCAATCACTTCGTTCGATTTTAACATCGGAATTAAAAATGATGAAAGACGAGATTGCCGGATTGAAAGATAGTTTTGACTTTATGAGTACTAAATATGATGAAATAGTGGCCGAAAATAAAGACATTAAAGAAACTATGGGGGCATTGAAGTCGGAAAACGACGGATTGAAATCAACAATAACCAACCTCTCATCACGTTTAAACAATCTCGAGCAAAGCGCCCGATCATGTAACATTGAGGTGCAATGTATTCCCGAGAAGAAAGAGGAAAATTTAATTGGCATCTTGAAGAAATTAAGCAACGTGATTGAATACCCATTATCCACCGAGAAGATTGCAAACTGTAAACGGATTGCTAAGATAAATGCTAATAGCAACCGTCCTCGCTCAATTGTTGTGCAGTTCATTACGCCAAGAGATCGTGACAATTTTTTGGCCGCTGCTATTAAATTTAACAAGCCAAAACCAAAAGCGGATAAGCTTAATACAGGACATCTAGGATTAAGTGGCGCGATTCAACCTATATTCATCCAAGAACATTTGTCACCCGTAAATAAGGCGCTACATGCGGCAACAAGATCAGCAGCCAAAGACAAAGGATACAAACATGTTTGGGTACGAAATGGGCGCATCTTCGCAAGGAAAACAGATACATCGGAATACATAGTTATTAATAATTTGGATTCATTAACCAAACTTTAATTTTAAACTTTTCTTGTGGTAAAATCTTGTCTATGTATATTGTTTTTCTTATAGTAAATTCGATTCTTTACGTGTGTACTACCAAAATGTTAGGGGATTACGCACAAAAACAGATACCTTTACTCAAAATTTATCAGTATGCAACTATGATGTTATAATCCTAACTGAGACGTGGCTTAATTGTAATGTTCTAAGTACTGAACTATTTAATAGTACATATGTTGTCTATAGACGTGACAGAGAAACGTCTCAGTTATATGGTGGTAAAGAGGGAGGTGGAGTTCTCATAGCTGTATCTACAAAGTATAATTCCAGTCGCCTTTGTTCATGGGAGAGTGACTGTGAGGATGTTTGGGTTTTAGTTGATTCGATTTTATTCAAAGATAAAAATCAAATTATATTTTGCGCAGTTTACTTGCCACCGCCGTCGAACAGTGCTGTACTTAATGGATTTTTAGACAACTGCAACTTGAACTCCGAAAAACACACTAAAAATACATGTATAGTGGGAGATTTTAACCTCGGTGGTATTGACTGGCAGTCCTATAACAACTCAGTAGGTTACTACCATAGTTCGAATATATGTCAGTGTTTATTGGACTTTTGTAACCTTAATAATTATAGACAATATAATCATCTTCTAAATTCTAAAAAACGAATTTTAGACTTAATATTATCAGATTTACCTATAAGTGCCGTAGTCGAAGCAACAGACATTTTGAGTTTAGTAGATGTATTTCATCCACCCTTAGAGTTTTCTTTTATGTTTTCAAAAACTGTTGGTTTAAGTAATAATACGAATAACGTAAAATATGACTATCGGAAAGTAGACTATGAGGCAGTAAATATTCGCCTTAAAAGTATAGACTGGGAAAAACAGTTTGCTAAATGTGAAGACGTAAATGTTATGGTGGATATTTTTTACAAAACTCTAAGAGATGTTATAAAAGAGTTTATCCCGGTTTTAAAACAGCGCAGTAGGAAGTATCCACAATGGTTTACCAAAGAGCTTATAAATAGATTGAATGAGAAGAATAAATATAGACTAAGATATAATAAATATGGGAACCCCATGGATCATATTTCTTTCCGATTACTTGCGACTCGTTGCAAAAAACTTGCATCGGAATGCTATAATACATACATGAAAAATGTTGAGAATAGTATTATCGATAATCCAAAATACTTTTGGTCTTATATTAAATCACTGAGAGGTGGTACTAGTAAGTACCCTTCTACTATGTCTGACGGTTCTGACACCACTTCAGAGGGTGATGAAATTTGCGACCTATTCGCAAAGTGCTTTGCCACGGTTTATCGAGTAAGTGAACATACGTTGCTTGATCAAGACACGACCGTCGATGGAAATACTGATTATTTTGGGACTGTAACGGTCAATCGTAGTTTACTGTTAAATAAACTCATAGGCTTAGATATAAACAAAGGCGCTGGCTCAGATAACATTCCACCAATTTTCATAGTTAACCCTATACTTGACGATGTGCATTTAAATGCACACTTTTTAAAAAAAAATCTCGACGCGAAAATAAGTTTACTTTTTCATTTTTTTTTCCTACATTCACCAAGTGAATGCTTGTATTGAACATTAAAAATATTACTGAGCACTGGCAACACTTGATATAGTCAGTAGGTCGCAAGATGACGGAGCGTGCGCGTGCGTCTACTGCATACAAGGTAAGAATCGATTGAAATCCTATTTTTTTTACATAAAAAAAGAAAAAAGAAGGGATAAAAATAGTACCTAAATATACAGTTTTGTCAATGAATTATAGATTTTGTCAATTTGAATTAGTTTACTTGGTCCAATATTCGTGTTATTTTGTATGTACCTTTAAATGCACATTGCCAAATTGATAACATATTTACCCGCATTTGGTTGTGTGCATTTGTAGATACATTGCCAGTTCAGAAGACATTAACATTGATTCAAAATAATATTATGAATTTCAATTAAATTATTACTTATTGATGATTTATTTATATTTCTTTATTGTTATAGCCTGCTACAATAACTTCGAAAATTTTGGCATTGGTACCTAAGTCTGGTATTGGTTCCGACATAGAGAAAAGTGGTTCTTCGGAAGATGAACTTGATTATGCGCGCGAATTGGTGGGAAACAGGATTGTTGAAGATTCTGACGAATCTTCAGACCCACCATCATCAATGAAGATCCCAATCTTCATTTGAAAACCTTAATTTACTATCTGACAGTGATGAAAATACTACTTGTAGGTATAACAAGTTCAAGGATTGACTTAGATATTAATTCGGATCATCAATTACCTACCATATCTAACTCTGGTCCAGATTCACCATCCATATTACCTTCTGTTACTATTCTAGCTGTGTCAGATAAAAACATTATATCTGGACCATCGTTTAACTTACCGCAATTTTCACCGATTGCTGGTCCAAGTAATTCTAGCACTGCATCTCCATCTAGTGCTACTCGATCAAGGAAAAAAGCTACAGCTGTTGTTGTCAAAAAGAAACTTGTGCTTGTGAAGCGAATAGACACGAAATGGGTTTGCAAGAATACATTTGCGGGTAGAGCATATATTCAAGATAAAACGTTTTCACCGTCAGTGTCACTACAATCTAAGTCACCATTAGAATACTTCCGAATGTTTTTTGATGACGACCTTATAGAATGAATGGTTCAGGAAACAAACAACAACAACAGTACAACACTGAATGTTACAACGGATGAAATTAGAGATTTCATTGCAATTCACTTATTGATGGGCCTAGTTAACATGCCTGCTTACACTGACTATTGGTCGAAGAAGCTGCGAAACTGAAAGATTTTCGATATGCCATTAGTAATGATCTCATCACCTTTCAAAGAGCTAAGGAGATTTCTAATACATCCAGAGGTTCGCATTTTGTTACACCTCAAACATCTTATTATGGCCGATTTGATCAAATTGGGCACTTGCCATCATTTACAAATAAAGGCAGATGCAAAAATTGTATAAAAAGTCAAACTAAATTCATGTGTGTAAAATGCAAAGTTCGGCTTTGTGCGGTAGAAGGTCGTAATTGTTTTTATGATTATCACACAAAGTCAGGTTAATTATTTTACTAAACCAAACCAATTGTTTAGGTGATATTATAGTATCACAATGTTGTTTGATCTAAAAGATCAAATTTAATTATTGATATGTCTGATTATTGATCTCATTATTGATAACATTTACCTATTAAGTATTAAATGCCTTAATTATGGTAAACTACTATCTATTACAACTTTCATAGTACATTTTAGTTGTTTTTTTTTTTATAATTTAGTACATTCAGATTCAAAACTCACATATTTGATCAAAACTGATTATTTTGGTGTCTTTATTGCTTATTTTTGATGTATTTAACAAAAATTTCATTATTTTAAAACCTATTTTATTTTTTTCCTGAACATGGCAATGTATATTTTAGTGCACACGCCTTTTCAACGGTGTTAACTCGTCGAAGCTGGCAATGTGCATTTAAATACACATGCTTTATTTCCAAAAATACAATATTTTAATTTTTTTTTGTATTTTTTACATGTTTTTAATACCTAACATATCCATTATATATGGAAAATACAGCGATTATATACATTTAAAAAGCTTGCCAAGTATAGGGTTAAATGTGCTTCAAATCTATTAGAACCTATTAAGAATATATTTGTTAGGTCTCTAGATACAGGTACTTTTCCTGTACAATGGAAGTTAGCAAAAGTAGTTCCCATTCATAAGGCTAATGAAAAGCACGATGTTAGAAACTACAGACCAGTCTCCATACTCCCTATCATAGCTAAGGTTTTTGAATCGATAGTTTGTGAAAACATGCAGAGTTATTTCATGAAATACATAACAAACAAACAGCATGGTTTTGTAAAAGGTAGATCAACGTGCACAAATTTAATAAGTTTCACAGAGTATTTAAGAGAGGCAGTTGATAATAACAAAGAAGTAGACGTAGTTTACACAGATTTCAGCAAGGCATTTGATAGGATCCCACATTATTTACTTCTCAGAAAGTTGCATTATTATGGTTTTACTGGAGCTATACTGAAATGGGTGGAGTCATATCTGACTGATAGGCAGTTCTATGTTGTTGCTAACGGATATCACTCTGGATCATACCCAATTTCATCTGGTGTTCCCCAAGGATCTCATTTAGGGCCTATTTTATTTAACATCTTCATCAATGATCTTCCGTTATGCTTGCAATTTTCAACACCTTTTATGTTTGCTGACGACTTAAAACTTGCTCACATAATAGATACCGAAAAGGATATTCAGTGTTTACAAACAGATTTAAATTCACTGTTTTCCTGGAGCGTACGTAATGGTCTTGACTTAAATGCAAATAAATGTGCACATATAAAATTTTCAAGAAAACTTAAAAAGACAACATCATCATATATGTTGGGAGATACCACTCTAAAAGAGACTGAGAGTATTAGGGATTTGGGGATCTTAATGGACGCAAAGCTCACGTATGTTCCTCACATCGAAAGGGCACTAAAGCAGTCTTCCAAGATGCTGGGATTTTTAATTAGAAGTAGTAAAAACTTTCGAAACGCTAAGGCTAAGATAATTTTATATAACTGCCTTGTCAGAAGTGTTTTGGAGTACGCTGCCGTTGTGTGGCGGCCCCACTTTGCTGTACACTCTCTCAGAATAGAGCGCATTCAAAAGAGATTTGTTCGGCACTTGTCATACTCGGTGGGAATGGGGAGCAGAAATGTGGATTATGAAACCAGGTTGGATTATTTTAAGATGATGGAACTGTCTAAGAGGAGGGATATAACCGACTTAATATTTTTATATAAATTGTTAAGAAATAAGATCAATTGCCCGGAATTGTTACAAAGGATACGTTTTAGAGTTCCGATTCACACTCCGCGTAAACCAATCACACCGTTAGTCCCTCCACTGCGTAGAACAGTGCTTGGCTCAAGCTCACCTCTTTGCCGAATGACTAAATTATATAATGAATGCAGTGACAAGGCAGATATTCACCACGACTCATTGGGATTGTTTCGGAAAACTATCAATCGTTGTTTAAGGTCTTAGGTAATTAGCACATACAAATTATATAATTAGTAATGATTGTAATGATTGACGCATTAAAAATATGAATGTAGTGTTTACCTATAAGTAACTGAACATTTAGATATAAGTTATTGTGAAAGTTTGTGTTTAGATTATTGTTGATGTATTAGTTGTTGGTGAACCAAATAAATAAATAAATAAATAAATAAATAAATAAAAATAAATAAATAATTTATCTCATGTATTGCAAAATTTTTGTAAACTATGAAATTTGACATTTCGAAGACCGGCCTCTACACTAGCGCCTCTAGTGGCTAATTTAAACGCGATAGCCCTCACTTTGTTACGTTAACTGTACCTATTAAACTTCAGGCATTATATAGTACAAAAACATCTTAATTACCTACCTACTTAAGTAAAAATCCTGACTCATTTATTCACTCTTCAACAATCAACACCCATCTCAAACCCTTGAACCTAACAAAACTAGTCGTAACTGTCACCGTGTGATCGTGGTCCAATGTCACCTCTATACGCGGGAGTACGTCCGACATCATTACCATCATGTTACGTCACAAGCCGGTGCAAACTTGACACACTTCCTCGGCACTTGATCTTTCACACAACTATAATCTTTCTCCATAGTGTTTTTTGTGTCATAATGACGTGATTATCACGCAAAGTACAATCATGATACAAAAAGATCTTAAAACAATATTATAAAGAGGGAGTATGGGATCTTCGAAACTACAGGCCGTATTGATGCAATTTGCTATTCTAGCTTTAAGTACCTATTAGCTTGGAAATGACTTTTTATTGTGATATCCGACATGTGCCTACAATACCCAGCGCAATCGGGAGGAACAGCAGTTTATTAAATATTTTTTTAATTTAGAAACAGTCAAAGGCGTTGATGTGTACTAACAGCAAAATGTATCTATTCCTTTGATAGATATATCCGCTCATGTAAGTAAAATCTCATAGTTTTAAACGTCAACGCTCGCCGTGAGAATATCCGTTTCAGAAATGGAATTGAAATCAGTCTCGCTATTTTAAATTTGACGCAGACAGTCCGTAATGGATTTTTTACAGCCTCTCTTAATTAATTTCGGCTACTTGTAACGCATCTTAAGTTTAATAGTATACACTCTTTACCTACATAATTAAAAAAAAATAACAAAAATAATACAGCGATTTTTTTTTAATAATACTTGGGTACTTATTTAAAGTTCTCTTTTCTATTACTTACAGACTTTCCAAGACTGTTCCGTATAGTTTTCTTTAGGTTATTGTACAAAAGCTCTGTTCTCGTTCTGTGTTATTTTTATTTTAAAAAATATGTTTCACCTCAAGAGCGATGTCATTTGAATTCGTAGTGGCCTAGTACCTTCTATTAAAATGTCTTATTACACAACTCTCTCACTATGGAAACTAAAGCAGAAGCTCTACAATTATATCAAACTTTGTTACATTGTTATCGCTCCGTTCACCGAATGACCTCTATTACGTAATGAGACATAACGTAGGTCCATAATGCTTTCATTCGAGTTAGCTAACTGACGGATCGTTCACATTCACTTTCAAAATCCTTTCGCTTAATTCGTAGAACCTTTAGTACGATTTATTCTGCGTGAAACTATTGTTGCGAACGTAGATAAATCTGCGGTCGTAACTGGAAGCAATCTTTATAATAAGCTTTAAACCGTCAAAACCTTAATTACAAATGACAATGCAGACAGATGTTGAACTTCTCGTTGAAGTAAATATTTAGATAGGTAGATTGTGATGAAACTAGTCTTCTTCTTACGGTTTCGACATCAAACATTGTAGGTAGGTAATAAATATTAAATACATGTGGTCCAGAACGCGGTCACGTCAACTGCCAACTTTTCTGTAAAACTACCTAAACTCTTTGCGCGACTCACACTTGGTCAATATCGAAGCGCCAAAATTTATCTCGCTGCAACTTAATTCGTAGTAGATCTACCGATTTTCTACCGCTCTAACTTTTTACAATCAATCTACTAATTTTCCAAAATCATGGTTGGCAAATCTGTTTAAAAGCCTTCCATATCGCCCATGTAATTCAGAGAAATACCCGCAGGACTCAGTTTTGGACAGTTAAGTGAGAAGAAGTAGCTTAAGAAGAAGGAGCTAGTAGAAGTTAGCAAGGCTTTAAAAAATACTTAGATTAGAGATAAACTAATCTTTAAATATTATTTACATAATTTGGCAACAAATATTTAATCAGCTATGCCAGCAAGCTCAATCAGCTTAGATTGCTTTGCAATTGACCTAATTGTTTAAAACTAATTTGCATAAATACCTACTACTTATCAATTTTATCAATGCCAACTTCATTACCGATTAAAAATAAAGAATTGCATCTACATTAAAATATCTGTCTACCACAAAACTCACAAAAGATTAATATAACATACTTTTTGAAAATGCCTCTGTGTGTGTTTGTGGATGAGACAGATAGTGGGCAGCTTTTTATCGACTTCACACACATTTTAGTTCTAAACACAACAAAATACCAAAAATAAGAGTTCATTCACTTTACTACGGTCATGATTCATGTATTATTATCGCTACTAGATGATAATGAATACCGATATTTAATGCGGTGTGAAAATTAACAACTACTGTCGCTAGGCCCGCAGAACACGCGGTAATTTAGATACTGCTCGAACATAACCGCGATATTGAGCTAATCGACACTTGTGACAAAAAAAAATATTATTTTTAAACGGTTGAACGGATTTTCTTCAACAAAGCTGAAAAACCATCCCTTTAAATTTATAATAACAAATCGCATCTAAATCTGTCTGTCCGTCAGTCAGGCTTTAACAAGTAGATATTAGTATGTCATTCCCAAAAATTTAAATAAATACTGGTACTCTCGCGTACTTAATAGGTAAATCAGCTACCGAATAACGTCAAATATTTACCTTCGGAATTATACAAAACTTGCTAATCGAGAAACCAAATATGAGAACGTATATTTTCGCTAAGTTATGCACTTTTGTTATTGACCATACGGTGTTTACGTCCGGGTAACGGTGCGACCTGTTCCCGGCAAGCCTAGTGTCTCTCACATCGTTTGTCAAACACTCGGTCACGTTTGTCTTCTCAGTGGAACATTGAGTTATATGGTCATAACGGTGTCTAGTCGTCAAACTCAATAATTACTGAACAAAACTTTGAAGATGGCTGCTATAAACACGATTATGCAGCCGATGTGGGTGGTTGTTATCCTGTTGCTGATTTATCGATGTAATTTTGCTCTATGCACTTTCTAATTTGACGGCTTTCTAGAATAACGTACTTAATTGAGTACGTCTTAAAGGTCACTCATCAATAGATATTTAATACTTAAATTAAATATTAAACTTTCTCATAGATTACATTATATGACTAACTGCCCGGCTTCGCACGGGTATAAATTTTAGTTACCTAGGTATTAGGATAGTAATAAGGAACTCCATCTCAACACATAATGTTATTGTAAGAGTGAATGAAAGTTTTGTTTAAAACCCACCTAACGTTCTAGTTATAATTTCTTAGAAATAATAGACAAAGACTGAATGTCACAGGCCCATTAAATATAATTAATTTGTCTGCTTCTCGAGACAATGAAGATATGCTTATTATATAAGAAAAAGTAATGACAAAAGTGCATTTGCAAATAGATAACATCAATGAGCTTTGTATGCATTGTAGAATGTTTTTATTTTTAATATTTTTAGTACCCATTCTGCTCATTTGAGAATTAAAAAAAACAAATCTTTAACAGGTCAATTTTAATACACATATAGGGCAAAACCCCCTGCGTTTTTACTTGTAACTACATATATATGCAATATTGCGACGCAATTTCAGGCCTAGATAGACCTGGCATATATTGAACTAGGTCCTATTTTCGACATAAGTTTATAAATATACTTACATTTTTTTTGTGTTGTCATTCGGTATCTTACTGTTTAGGTATGTAAAAATGTACCTAAATAAAAACATAGCGTAAGTAAGTATGTTAAATAGAGCTAGCGAACCAATGTGACTCTCCATTAGGCTTGGATAATTAAACTAAATGGTTTTAATCTAAATAAGTTTAAAGTATGTGGTTATACAAATTCTTTAAATCCACGCCTTCATTCGTTTTTGCGATTCCTTTGATGGCATTTTTTGACGTGATAACATGTTATAAATCGATGACCGGATGCACGAACGAAAAAGTGTCGCAGTCCGTCACGTTCCGCCTGCTGCTAGGCTGAAAAATTGGGGGTCCGGGTCCACTAAAGCTGTCACAATGACGTAATCACGGAAAAATTATCATCCGTAAACCGACTTTACAGACAACAGTTTTTATTATTTAGACCTAGGTAGCTACTTATTAGGTATAATTAGAGTGTAGGTACAAGTCTCACGGAGACTAAAACTCTCAAAGTCAAGTTTTCGCTAACATTAAAACTTGCACAATTATGACAAGTCACTTGCATGTTCCAAAAAATTGCAGAAAGTCGATTTCTATTTCTATTAAGTACTTGTTAAGCCAACACCAAGTGACTTGCTAGTGCACACTTTATTTTAGGCACACATATTCCAAACCAACTGTGACAAATATATTATCTGGACATAGATCGACCTGTCTCACATGCAATCAATATGCTATCCATATAAGCTACCACTTCATTATCACCATGATCAACAGCCTGTACCGGTCCATTACTAATTTTCGCCACAACATCCATCCATTAGGTCGTCGGTCCTCCTTGCTGAAGGCCGCCTGAGGCGTTCTACCTTACGTTTACCAAGTCACGGTCTCCACTCTAGGACTCGCTATAGGCTATCACTTACTATTGTTGACCAGCACGATGGTTTATTCTGTGTCTGGGTGTAATTTATCTATAATATGTGTATATTTAGAAATATATAAGTTGTCTGGTTGCCATAGTACAAGCTCTGTACATTTGCTACATTATAGAAATAGTTATCCGATGTCAATTAAAGTATATAACAACATTCCTCGAGTAATAAGAGAACTACCAACAAAAATATTATTAACTATGACGAACTGCCACATTTTAATACCCTCTGTACCATATTTTAAGCGAATAAATGTCTTTATCTTTGTCTGTTCTGTTTGGGATCAGGTGACGTTGTGTGAGTTGTTCCAAGATATTATTGTAAAGGTTATTTATCTTGTATGCCAATTACTGGGCTATGGTTACTCAAGAACAAATATAATATACAAATAAGACTAAGTGAAACAGTTAAACGATCGCCAAACAATATAAACGCTGTGTAAATGGTTTCGCATCACTATGTAAAGTAGCGTAACAAAATGTTAGTTCAAAAACATCTAAGGAAAAGTTAATTGTGAGAATCGAAATCTCCGTATTTCAAGATTCGAGATTCATCTTATTTTGTCGACGTGAGAACAGGATGCTTTGTAAATAGCGGTGATAAATTGTTTTTGTTGCAAATTGTGCAGTACATTCGAAAATGTTTTCTTAGACTCTTTAAATTATAATGTTACAACATGCAACATATGTTAAATTAATACCTATAGGCAATGTCAAAATGTCCAATGAAATTACTAAAGTGAATTAGCAATGCGTGGTACCTTTAGTATTGATTTGTAATGGATATGAAAAGAAATGGATTAGTTCTAATTAACCATCGTTCATTATCATCTTCATCAGCCTCTATCAGTCCATTGGAGTACCACCTCTTCCGATCCTCCGCCTTCCACATCCAGTTAATCCCAGGAATCTTCTTTAGACTGTCGATCCATCAGGATGGAAATCGTCCTTCTTTATTCACTTCTTCATATTTCATTGGGCGATCATGCAATAGTTATATCCTCAGAACAAAAGAAAGGGTATATTAAACTGAATGCATCGAACTCCGACGCAGTTCGATCTCTCTACGTGGACAAAAGTTTAAGAGAATAAATGTTGTTATGAGTGTCGGTAAATCTTGTCACAATTTGGAATCAATAAAATATTTAACACATCATAATCAGTCTATAGAAACCGAATTTATTATGAAAAGCATTACGATGCTAATTGTTAGAATAGGTTGAATAAACACCCATTTAGAAGGTAATCTTATACAAAGACAAAGACCTCCCACGAATGATCTTAAAAGAAAAGATAAAATTTATGGTCGGCTCGTAAAACTTTTCCAATTACATATTAGACACATATGACTATGCCTAAACATATAAAACACAATGAAAGTTATTTTCTAATAAATGCGCAGGAGTTTAATGAGATGTAACATGTTTTACTTTTATAGCATATTTATGCAAAACACACAGTCATGTGACTTGAAAACCGGAACAAATTTGAAATGTTAATAAAAATGTAGGACTTATGATATCTATAATAGTTTTTTGCCCAATAATGGTTCTGTATAATCGATTATAAGATATTCATGGATTCAATGACATCAGTATAATAAAGTAATTCTATAAAAAGAAAGGATGAATTCAAAGTTCAATTTGTTGTTGATAAACATTTAATTGCAAATTTAGTCTAGGCTTTTAGTCTGGTCTAGATGTAATAAAACCATCTGCTATTGTGATGTACAAAAAAACGGTCAAATGAAAGTCGAACTCGTGCACCGAGGGTTACGTGCAAACTTATACATAGGTACCTATGTAAATTGTTCGATTCCCGAATCGACTCTCGAAGTAGTAATTTAGTAGTATTGTTAGACCGCGACTGCTGTACCGCGCATTAGGATGGCGCGGCGAGGCACAGCATGGTGTAGTACAGTTATTATCATAGGTAATCTCCATTGCCTAATAATAATATTTTGGGACAACTCACAACGCCGACTGATCCCAAACTAGGCAGAGCTTGTACTATGGTAACCAGACAACTGATAAACTATTTATATTTCTAAATACATACATATCTATATATAAAAGATAAATTACAACCAGACACAGAATTAAATTTTATCCTGGGTGGGGATTGAACCCACGACCTCTGGCTTCGCAGTGAGGGTCAATAACCCTAGACCAACAGTAACAGGTATTTTCTCTAGCATCGTAGAACTCTAAAATCTAGATCTTTTTTACTCATAAAGTTGATATGCAAATTATAATTTTAACCATCAACGTTTAATTCTTTTCCTTAGTTTTGTTTACAATGAAAGCTTCCCACACGTCGAAGTTACATAAGACGCTATTTATTTCTTTAAGTATCAAGAAAGATAATGGCTTCGGTATCAAATGTACCATCACTTACATTACCAAATGTTAGAATCACGTGAAAACACTTAAAAAGTATGTTGAATAACAACGATTACCATCATGTTAAGTAACCAATGGCCTTAGCTGCTTACTAGTTATTAGATGTAGGCCACGAGGTGAATTGCAATGAGTGTGATGACTAAATGACTATGTTTCTATCTATTTTATTTTGATGTTGCTGAAGCTGTTCCTGGCGGTTCTGCACTGGTGGAAATAGATTATCACCATAAAAAGTAGAGTCATGTATTCTTCGTCAACCTTTTTTTTCTTAGGTATACGGGTACTATTCTAATTAATTTTTGAATAAGCACAAGAAGTTCGAAACCATGGACAATTTTCTGGCACAAGTGGATTACATAGATGTTCCTGGCTCTGTATTCATCACCACCTCATTTTTGATCGAAACTTCGTTTTCATTGAATTAGGTTTGGCCTCCAGGCTTACCTACCAAATTTCGTCAAAATTGGCTCGATACTTTCGAAGATTATCGTGTTCAAATAAACAAACAAACTATTAAGTTTTATTATATTACGGTCCTGCTTTTTCTCTTGCTAAAGCTGGAACTCGAGATCGAAGTCCAGGACTTTGATGGAAAGTTTCCATGAGAACAAATCCTGGACTTCGGTCTCGTGGGGCGATAATTGTCCTATTGTTAGGCAAAAGCCTACTCCCCAATGGACTACCAAAAAAAAAAATCATCGTATTAAAATTAATTCTTCAAATAAATCAACAGAAAGACTGTTAATTAACACATTTTATATTCCTACCTACATCGAAGACTGCCAAATTGGAAAACTACTTCGTTACATTGCATTTAATTTAAAAAAAACAATACCATTAACATCGTCTTAACCATAATTACTTACTTAAACGGTTATTGCATCGACAAATAAGTTCTGACTTTGTAATAAATACTTCAATCATTTACCATAAAGTACCGAGAGTATAGAAGGTTATTTTCATACAATGTGCCGTCAAGTAACGCACAGCTACAGATATCAACATTACAAACACTATGTTCTTTTTTTAATATAACGAAATGAAGAGACGAGCAGGTCATGCGCCTGATGGTAAGCGTCACGCTAGCCCATAACAGTATCAATGCCACCCAAATCCTTGTTTGGCGAAGATCTGAATGTCACCGCACCGCGCCTTATTTTTTTTTTTTTTTTTTAATATCTTGGAACAACTCACACAACGCTATCTGATCCCAAACTAAGCAGAGCTTGTACTATGGAAACCAGACAACTGATAAACATACTTATATATTTCTAAATACAAACATATTATAGATAAATAACACCCAGACACAGAATAAACCATCGTGCTCATCACACAAAGTTTTATCCTGGGTGGGGATCGAACCCACGACCTCTTGCGTAGCAGTCGGATACACTCCCACCGCGCCACAGAGGTTGAGACATTACTTCATAAATCTCATTTGCCCAGTAATTACACTAGCTAAAGCACCCTTCAACCGAAACACAGTGATGCATATATAGGATAACTGACACTGTTGTTCGGAAGGCGATCTAAAATTCCGTGTGATATATGTCTATATATAGGTACTTGGTGATGGTTACCTTCTGCACTCTTGGAATTTTGTAGCTCTGACTTCACAATAAATATTTCAACTATTTACTCAGCAATGTAATAAACATCTTGGCATAAAATAATTAAGCATGTCTTATTTGTTTCAGTGGTTACGAGGGGCAGGCAAATTGCATCACTTACGAAGCCATCAATCAAGCTTATCTTGAAGCAAGAAACAGAATCTGTAAGTATTTTGTGGCCATGAAATATTTTGTTGCCAAAATAGCCTATTTGTATTCTGTGGTCAAATTCAAGTCTCGTTTCTGTATGTAACAGACTTGAAATGTTTTTTTAGATAGTTATAGATAGTTATTCATAGATACAACCTACAGTTTAATTTTAATATAGTTAATCTATATTGCTATAGAATAAAAGAGAGAAAGAACTAGTCCAATAATACATCCCGTCTTTATCTACCGCTTGTATATCTACCTAATGGAATGTGTTCCGAGGAATTATTTGATATAATGCCTACAGCCTCCTTCTACAATCGCACCGCTCGCCATCGACAGGGAGTTTATCTCTACACTATGGAGCCTAAATGGTCTTGCACCGTGCGTTTTTCGAGTAATTTCCTCTCCCACGAACGCTCTAGTTGTGGAATGAGCTGCCCCTCCAAGGTTTTCTTTTAACTGGGGCTGGGACCATCAGGCGGGTCGCATGCTTGTCTGCCACCGTTGTGGTATAAAAACACACAGTTGGGGGTGTTCTGTAAAGTCGGTTTACAGACGACAAATTTACGTGGTAACGTCATAAGAAAACATTGATGACATTTCAATTGTATAGCATGTCGCTGCAATCGTCAAAACATTGATGACATTGTCATAAACAATCATGCCTGTAACAGCTTTACCGTCGGCCACAATACTTCAGCCCATCAGCAGGCGGAACGTAACGGACCGTGACACTTTTTTGTGCCTGCACCCGGTATTCGATTTATAAGACGTTATCACGTCAAAAAAAAATAATTTGTCCTTAATTTACGTAATCGTATCGATTGGGCGAAAGAGTTTTGCTCTAGAGATAACTATGGCCGTTACTTCTGGACTTTAAGTAACAGCCCCACAGCCCTAAGCTATGATAATTTAATACACGTTGATGTAATGTTTGTAACTCAAAAATAAAAGTGGTACAAGTGTACTTACACGCATATAACATTACTATGTCATCAAGTAGATACGTAAAGCGGAAGAGATCTCATCTCGTTATGCGATAACATCTTCATTTGTAATAACTGATACCTACTTATTTTCGCAATAATTTGTGTGCAGAAATGTCGGACAATGACTTAAGCTTTAATTGATTTAAAAAAAGAATACGTTTTAGCATAAAATATTATTCTTATCGATGTTGACTTAAGAAAACATTTTTTTTTTAAGCGACGGTAACATCTATAATGTTAAGCTGAGTTTAAAAAAAACTTGGGAATTCTTCTTCTTCTTCTTTGAGTTTATGGCAATCTAGCCGTTTTAACGGCTAATTTCTGCCAGTGTCAAGTATGTATGCGCTTATAACATGCACAAAGTCTCGTTTTTAGTTATTTATCACGTATTCAAATCATTTTTTACAAGTTAAACTCGGAGCTGTAAAAATAATGGCCGGTTAGTTTGCCGCCATTTTTACAACTCCACTTGGGAATTATGAAAATGGCGGGAAACTGATCTATCATGATTTTGTAAACTATCATTACTTTGTAATAATAATAATAATAATATCTTGGGACAACAATAGTTGCGGGCGAAAAATAGATAGGTTATCAACAGTAGCAGAAATTATCAAATAAAAATTAAGAAAAAAAAAAAACTTTTTCAAATATCGTAAAATAAAATTTGCCTGGCTGAATATGAATTAGTTTCCAAAAAAAAACAATGATCCTTTTTTGTTTCCACAGTGGTATCACAACCAAAAGGAGACTGGAAAGCCGAAGACTTTGCAAGTGTCGGCGAGCTAATCCTCGACATATCCATCAATCTAGCCCGAAGGTGAGTTTGTCTATCATGTAAATATAGTTAAGTAACATGAGAACTACTTTCTACTACGATAATGTCAACAAAGGTAAACTAGTAAGATTGATTTGCTTTCCAACCTTTAGTTAAATGTCAACAATTTTTTTGTAGATTATTATTTTCTAGGACGAATTTTTCGGATCAAGTACACATGATCTGCATTTTTTCGTATGGTTTCCTTTTTCATGGCCTCAATCCAGCGCACTCTTTGATTACACTTTTCAAGTGAACTTTCATTCGGCATTCACCTACTGAACTTGTAACCTCGTGTATTTTCGTGATCATTGATTCGTACATGAGTTTTTAATTGGAAACAATGCACGCGAATGTACAAGGCTAATCTTCTTTCAAATCCACTTTTGTTTTCTTTTGATTTGTTCATGGCCGATGGCTTAAATTCAATCACGACATAGATACAAATAAACAAATACATAGTTATAAAATCATTATCATAACATCATAATCGAAGGTTTTGGTATTGAGGTAGACAATAAGTACTTCACACGCCCGACTTTTTATATGATTGGTTTTTCGGACCGTTTTAAGACCAATAATACATAATATGTTTTTGTCGGACCGTCTTTATGTGATTATGAGTGACATCTGCGTTGGTAGGTACTTGTACATACTTGCAGAAGGTTGTAAGTCATAAGGGTTAGTTTCCCCTAGACCCCTTCTCACCTTAAATCCGGGCCTGGTAATAGACATTTGTCCTCGTCACATTTCACAGACGATGTTCATAACATACGAGTGCTAGTTAGAAGATGCAATTACACGCGCTATAGGTACATTTGAATGGAGTACGAGTAACAATTGTAGTATGGGCTAGACCCCACTCGCCCCTCGGATTTCACCCCTTATTACGTAAATATACCCATTCACCCCGTTGAAGTTCAGATAAGTCAACTTGCCCTCAAGGTGTAGGCACACCTATAGTATTATCTATTCTGTGTCAGTCAGAGCCCAATCGAATCGACTTCAACGCATAATAAATCGATTGATAAAATTACTAGATTTAAAGTCGTCTTATTTATTTGAAACCACAACCACAATATTTGTACTTGCGTAATTCAATGCAGTTTTAAAATAGACTTTATCGTTCGACTTTTTCCTACGTATTACACAACAAAGTGACATGTAGGTTATAGACAAACACTATCTATACAGGAAACATTTTAGTATTAAAATTATCTATCTATCAGGTCTTTTCTAGTTTCGGAATTAGCCTCGCTACTTTCAAATTTCTAGTTCTAGTTTTTTTAAAGTGCTAATAGACGATGTAATAACGTACAAGTTTCGCGTCTTTGATGGGTTTCATTGGTCTTCGATTGCCTGCTAGCACTTTTACTTCTAAAACGGCTATCTCAACAATCAACTGTCTTCGACTAAAAATCTTCGCTAGATACTATACCTATTACACAATAACTAATAAACAAAATGTGTACCGCTTTGTCCACTTGGCAACTTTTCTCTTGCCAGCTATCTCTATGTAACCAACTATTAAAATATAAAATGTCAAAGACATATTAATTTTGACACAATTACCATGATGTACCCAAGGCGATCTTGTAATTATCTTCATATTTATGCTAAGTGTAGGAGTACAAGACGATTTTGAACCTGGTCCTTGATCTTACCAGCGGTTGGTCGCCTACAAGGTGTACTGACCTTTATGAGTTTCCGAACGGTGAACGGGAGTGCGCAAATGTCATCTCAGGCGCTCATTAGCGGTGCGATAATAGGAGCGGTTGAGTCAGCGAAGTACGCATGCGTCACTGTAGTTACTAAGGAAGTATGTTACCGATGTCCGTTCACTTCCTTGGGTTAGATAGTAAAGGGCGATGGTGAATATAGTTATTAGTCGGCAAATGGATCGATTTATCTACTGATGCTTTTACTTTGTAACTGGTGACCAACGTTCACCTGAGATGAATTTTTGAATATGATTCACTAATGATTGTAATGGGCATTAGTTGTGCGATAATTTAAAACTATCGCACCGCACCGCAATACGAGCGATTGAGCTAGTGTGAGTACGCATACTATTTTTCGAAATTCACGTGGATTCCCGGAAGATCCAAGTAAAGGTAGTAGGTAGTTACAAGAAAGTGAGTGTTGCCGATGTCCGTTCACTTCCTTGTGATAGATATTAAAGGGCAATAGAGAAAATAGGTAGGCATTAGTTGGTAACGATCGTTGTAACTCGAGTTTTCCTACAATACCTGCCGAATTATCTAAATATATCTACAACGCTTTATCAAAAACTCTACATCGAACTAACTAATAACTTTTTTATGTCTTTTTGTACACTTTTGGCAAAAATGTCTAAGTTTTAATTATGCTCACACAAATAGGGCAGAGAGAATTAAAACACATATTTTGTAATACATTTGATTTTTGTATTATTGCGACACTAAATACGTACAATTTTCTTGGACTAGGACCCGTAGTTCCTCAGATTAGCATATCCGAACATACAAACAAACTCTTAAGCCTTATTACGATGTACCAACATAATTTTATACGGTCTAACGCGCTAAATGCCGATCTGTCGAATAATTTAAACGCTCATTATGAGTGAATTTGCCTGTTTTATTACATTTGTTAATTGCATTACGACATATTATGTTGCAAATGTATAAATATACTCAATAGAAGGTCATTTGGCATAGGCATAGAGAGATGTTATCTGACTTTATTGAGCGAAAAATAAAAAAATAACGCGTCAGTTGTTTTTATGATCATTAAAGATTAAGTTGTATCTGCGGTTTCCTTTTCCTCCAATTTTTTTATTGCGATAACTAATATTCACGCGGATGGAGCCACGGGTAACCTATAGATATACGTATTATAAATTACGTTTTCATCTGGGCATTAAGTACTTACTTATATCTACCAAAATGGATAAGTTTGGTATTATACACCAAGATTACACTTGGACACATAGCCTTCATTAACATAAATTTTGTAAATTGAGTGCTATTATTGCAATTTTAGTTTGTACCAAATTACATTTTGACAGCAAAGTAAGCAATGTTAATAGTTTAAGTAGATATGTAAAGTTAATTAAGCTATCTGCTGTAAATTTATTTATTTTTCAAAAAAATATACAACACTTGGCAACACATCCACAAAATGCCTGTTGATTATTTTGCAAAATGTTGTAATTTTCTAATTGAGCCTAGATTTATGATGTACAAGTTATCATACCGTATCATCTCGAAGGTCATTGCACAAAGAATTTGATTTCACGTCTGCTTGTCTGTCACGACTGACAGAACTAGGTCGATACGCGATACCCGCATTGTTTCAAATGTAACTTGTCATACAACTTCTGAATAGACAAGAATTTAATTACTTAAGTATTTATTTAAAGTTATGTAGGTATATAATATCAATATTAATGCCTGTTTATATTTTGAAGGTGAAAGTTTTTATGTAATGGTTGTATTTGGTGTATTAAATTTCCAATTACTTAGATATTTTTCAAACATAACAAGCAGTTATCCTGCCACGCGTAGACTGCTATTCAAGATTTTGTGGATTTGATTTCCTCTCGGGACAAAACTTGCTAATCCATCAAATTTCATATTTATTGTTCCGTGCCTGAGTTAACTTTAGGTCTATTAATTGTATGTTTATGAACTCTCCAGCGATAACGAAAATGTTTCCTAGTGCATCTTATCTGTTATAAGAATTTATTAAATCTTTAAAATACAGTATCTTGTTTTACCTTATAAAACTTACACCTCCGCAACGTTACCACTGTAGCGGCATTGGCCCGCTGTCTAAAATAGGACGTAGGTATGTAGTGCGTTTTAAGTATTTCACCAGAAAAAAATGGATTTAGGTCAATATGGTAACCTAGTTAAAATTTCACACTGATATTCGCCGTTATCGAGAATTCATTTAAAAGAACAATGGCAATTTGCAAAATATGCCTAATCTATCATATTATTGTTTAGTCATCTACTTAAATTACAACTAGTAAAACAATGAATAAAAATATATACGCAAAATTTATGAAACAATAAGTCTAGTAGGTACTCTGTCTCATAAATTAGAATAAGATACAATCATGACATGATTCAGAAAGATTGTGAACCACATCATGTAATAAAATGGTCACCGTCATATAATAAAATGGTCTCTAGCTGTCTTTTGACCGTCTATTCAACTTAATAATGAACAAATAGATTTTCCGGTTGCGGTGCCTATACGCAGTTGTTTAGTGACTAGTACTACCCATGCATCTGAACTCACAAACTTACCTCTTTTTAAAGGCGTCATCAAGGTACCTACGTAATTTGTCCATTTGCCTCTTCAGACCGCTCAGAATAAAATCCTAGATTTGCCTATTAACGTGCAACGCATGCGACGTTTGAACAAAGTTCAAAGAAGTTAATCGCCAAACTGTTATTAGGATGAATTATATGACTGAGAAGAATGTAAAACACATGTCATTCGAAGACATGGAAAGCAAACGATCACACTAACAAATAAGCAAAAGTATCTCGGTAGATGCAGCAAATTGTACCGAGCGTTATGGTATGCATATTGCTATAATAAAATACGCATTATGGGGAAAATGGGGGTCTTCCATTATGTAATTTATTGTGAACTTTGCTTTGTTGTGATGAAACTTTCCAATATGTTATGCAAGATAATTTTATAGGATCGCACTTAATATGCGTATCTTGGTGTTACTTATCAAATAATGGATTTCAATATTGAATTGATTTTATATGTCACGCCATCATTTTATTGTCAGTTTCTTATACAAGTCCTAAGTAATTCGGTACCTACAGCCAGCAATTTCGAGTCAAATAAAAAGCCTATTTCAGAGTAAATTTAGTTTTGTTGGAACGAATATTATCATCGAAAGCAGGCAAACCGAAGGCCGATTTTTTACCTTTAGGTACCTACTTAGGTACTTTTCATCATAAAAAAGTCAGGCTGTAAAACGTATCTACCTACTTAGACTTCTTGAATCTATGCCTTGGATGTTGACAAAGTTTTATCAAATATAAAGCTTGGGGGGGCTTTGTATCGTATAAAAGGGTGCAATTCCAATTTTCAACCTGCAATATCCTACATTAATAGTGAAGCAAACAATAAGAGAAAGGTCAAGTTATATCGTGCTTTAAATTACTTACATGCAAATAAATAGCAATAAAACACTGCAAGCAATTTATATTTGATATAGTACTTACCTCTAAATAACTTATTTAACGTTGCAACGCATCTAATCGACCGTATCAATATGAATAAACGGGTACAAAATCTTCGCGCAAACTAACATATCATGGATGGTGACCTAGAACATATTGTCTAACATTAAATTCAATTAAAAACTTGTACAGCGGCACCTTGAACTACATAGATAGATTTAACCTTTACTATTGAATAAATATACTTTAAATTGAACCGTCATCTTAGAAAACTTGATTAATTCCCAATGGCCAAAAAACGATCCCGAGAATATACAATGCAAATAAGATGAGGTCTCTATTAATGTACAGATCGAAATGCGATCGAAAATATTAAAATGCTAACAAAACAAATAACGATTTTCTAATCGTTTACATTGTAATCGAAATGAAAGATACGCACGAATGATCGATGGAATCGCTCGATTAGATCAAATCTAATAGTATCTTAGGGGTATTATAAAGTCAAATGGTGTTGACAAACCAACAAAAATAGGTCAAGATTAACACATCACGAAATCAAACTCCCGCCGTCCTTGATATTTTAACTCCATTAGTACAATCAAACAAGTACTTAATGACATTTTATTCTTACCAAATAGTATCCTGTTATAATACTTAACACATTAAATTGATTTATATTACATAATCCATTAATAAATATCAATTAAAATCGGTACACTGCGGAACTCAGATGATCTCATTACGTTAAAGCACTCAATAGTCCGACTAATTGACGGACATTAAGAATAAGTACCTACTGAAATAAATCATTGATCACACTTGCAGGCAACAAACCTTGACATTTGATGTATCCGTTACAGAATAAGCAGGCAATAAATATTTTAAAGTGTAACATTCGATTATTGTGTGTTAGGTATGAACGCCTACTGCTATATGTATAATTGCAAGACCGTTGCGAATCGTAGTAACGTGATATTGCTATTAAAGTGTTTCGAATCTAATGGTTTTGTTTATTGATTTAATGCATATAAATTCGAATTCTTTAAAGCTTAGACAGAGAATTAAAATAGTGGCATTTATACCATTCTTATAAGAATGTAGTATTTTTTTCTTATTCTATAGGTACCTACATACATTCTTCAAGCCTTATAGGCGATATATTATGATTCTAAACCTCCTAGTATAGATCGCCTTCAAACACATATGTATAATCGTAATGTTATATAATGTGAAGAATTTTAGAATCTGCAATAAAATACTAATTTCACGATCGCATTTTAATGTTATATGTTTAGATGGAATGTTACGGTACTAATTTTCTAATTGACTCCTTTTTTGGAATCGGTTTCGATAAGGCATTGGTTATGTCCATATAAAAACATACATCTCATGTAATTACATCATTAGACAGTGTATTTCTACCTATAGAGATCCGCCTTTGTCTTTTAGGTAAAACAGAACACAACGGGACTTCTAAACCTAAATATCATCTTGTCCAACTTAAAGAAATTGAATTCATTAAGATACAAACATAGGTATTGACTGCTAAAAACATAACCCTTCCTTTTTGGCTTCACCGTAGTCGGGTAAAAAAAAGAAAGATACACGTCAAATTGAAAACATCCGTTTTTACTTTTATGGACGACGAAAAATATATTATTCAAAATCTTTTTTCTTTTCATCAACAGATACGCTCTAACTTATGAAGAGATTGAAAAGGGCCTGCCTCTTATCGACACATCGCGCACCTTGATCCGTGAGGTCTGTCCTCCAGTTTTCTCGCACGTTGAGTGCAGAGCTGGCAAATACAGACGTCTGGATGGACTTTGCAACAATCTCCAACATCCGACATGGGGTGCAACCATGGCTCCTTTCCAGAGGTAAATAAAACAAACAACATACTGAATCTCGTCTTTTAGTGGATCTGTACTCAACATTAAAATATTGACTCCTTTTAGAAAAAAAGGGTTACCTATAAGTACTTAGTAGGACTATTTAAACCAAATAAAAAAAAAAACAGTGAGCAACGACTTCAGTCTAGGAGGAAAAAATGCAATCTCTTGGATTTTCTCTCCTATAAAGTTACAATTTTATGATTGACTAAATATATGCAGACATTTGAGAGCTGTCGACACGTTATATAAATACAGTTCATTATTTTTATATTCTGGTTCCACGTCATATGCCTAACTCACATGACCAGTGAAAGTTCGCTCTGAGCTAAGCCTGCATAACCAGGCAGAATATAATAAAATGTACTGCTACATATGTTTCCTCTTTGCAGATTAATAGGTCCACTTTTCTCTGACGGTATCAACGCTCCTCGTATATCTCACACTGGTCGAGACTTACCACTTTCTCGAGTTGTATCTCGTACCATGCATCCTGATGAAGGATTCCATGATCACGCTGGAACTGTTATGGTTATCGCTTGGGGGCAATTCATGGATCACGATTATACTTTAACTGGCACTCCTCTGGGTAAGTTTGAGTTTTATAATGCCTGTATTTGCCTGACCACATGATACAAACTGACCCGGATATTCCTTACTGCGGGTCAAATTTAAATTAGAGCAAGATAGTCACCAGATAAAAAAGTTTACATGTCCTGTTCCTTTCGTAGTTTTAACGGTGTGAATGTTGCTTTTGTTGAGCGACTTTTGATAATAAAAGGCAGCTATAATGACTAACCACCTATTTGTTATTTATTTGCCATCAAAATTTACAGTCAGTAATTCCACAGATAATATAATATTATACTAGTAGTAATACCTAAATCAATAAATGGTACGATTACTTTCGACGAATAGCTTTTAATTGTGTAATGAGTACCACAAGTAGCCATTTGTGGTTACACTTGAAGGAAAATGTCCAGATATTATAATACCGATGTCAACAGATCCTATCAACCGCAATGACCCTGAAGAATGCTGCAAGCGTCCACCTCACTTGAAGCATCCGTACTGTAACGAGATCCGCATCCCTGATGATGATTACTTCTACCGCCTGTTCGGAGTCAAGTGTATCGATTTCGTAAGAGGATTCCCGTCTCCAAGACCTGGCTGCCGTCTGGGTAAGAATTATTTCTTAGTTCTATTATACTCGTACCTGTTCCAATCTATTTATTTTCAGGGGCTCTAGACAAGTGGCTTAAACTCTAATCGAATAGAATGACAATCGTATAGAATGACGTCGTTGCGCGCGCAACACTATAAATATGAAAATTATTAATAAGAGATTAGCAGTTGTGCGCTTGTGCGCGCACAACTGCTAATCTCCGACGTCATTTTGACGTCATGTTATTCGATTTGAGTTGTCATGTCTAGACATGTGGCATAAGCTCTAATCGAATAGAATCTCTTATCATTCAGGGCCTCTAGAGAACCTGAATGAGAAGATATTAAGATTCTTATTATTAATGTTTTTTTTAAATTGAGAGTTAGTTTTTAGATCAAGATAACAAATAGTATTAAATGTTATTCACAACTCTGCACATATTGGAAGAGAAATTTGATGATTTACTTTGCCAATTCAAAACTCACGTCAAATCCGTGGAATATATAAGTTTTGCATAAGGATTCCTCTCTATATACATTATGAGTCTAACAGCCATTGTGGAAATAATGTTGGCGAATTTAGTCACCAGTTACGTAGTAACCAAATTCAGGTATTGACAAGCATTCGTAGGTACCTAATTCTATTGGAACTTTTTAGTCAATAACAATTCAAACGCTTTTTAATTACGCCCAATGTCAATTAAAAATATCTCAATGTATTTTGCGATTTTGTCCTTAAAGTCTAAGTCACGATTATCAAAATAGAACAAAATTGTCGAATCCAATGTCACAGCTTCAAACGTTATACAAAAGTGGTTCATATGCAATTGAGCAAGCGTTCTTGGTCACATTGTGGTCGCTTCAAGACATTTAATACACCTGAATACACTTCAAGTGTCAGTAACCCACCGTTATTCGAAACTTACGCCCTTATAACCGAAATGCAATCAATATTTTATTAGTAGAAAGATAGATATGTTTCTAACTATACACATTTTAAAGGCCTTTAATTTGATACCCCACTACTATAGAGCCTTCAAAAAAAATGTTTTTTAGGACCGAACATTAAAGCGCATTAAATCTGACAATAGGGTACTTATTTTAAGCATTTTATGTACCCAGTGACACTTGCTACGACGCAAGTGTCACTGGGTACATTAAATGGAAGGTGGATCTACGTAAGAACTACATAATCCTCCTCCGTTTAAATTGTAAAAAGCATAGCTACTCTTATGCACCTTTAGACTGTCGAGAAAGAAAAAAAAAAATAAAGAACCAAACTGTAACTTGGAAGCGAGCAGACCTCTACCGGTATGCTGGTAAAAAACCTAAAATTTGCCAAAACATCATTTTCTTATCTAATATGTCGAAATACTTGACTTTCGTTTCCTGATGCTATTACAACTGTATTACAAAGGAAACCGCATACAAATGATGTTATTAAGGCGCACATTATGAACGGTACAGCGCGTACGGCACTTGAATGGACATAGTGGGTGACCTCAGTGACCAACAATGGTTGTTAACGGTCTATGTTGTTCGGATCTTTATCTCGGGCGTCTTGTTCGTCATCTGCCGCGCCTACAGGGAAAGTGTGATCGTTACGTGTTGCCTCTGTTCTTGTATTGCGTAATTTAGTGCTATGTGCTTATCTGAGGGCGTATTTCTATAAGAATATACTACCTAAATTTCTCGTAATTTTTATACCTTCACTTTACTCGTACCCACTGCGCCTTTCAAATATCTAACTTAATCATATGTGCAACATACGCTAGATATGTGATATTCTTATCTGTAAAAATAAACATTAGTCTATTATCCTATAAGCAGATACAGTACATCCTAAAGGCATAAACATGAAAGTTCGTGAGAATCGGATGCAGCTAAGTTGTTAAACTGCCACCCAAAAACGAATAAACGGTTTTTGAAGCAACTTTACAATAACATTGTAAGGTATTTTTTTACGCATGATATATATACGAGTGGAGCTGCGTCAAAATTCAAAATTCTTTATTCACTTAGGATGCAAAACAACACTTGTAATGCGTCGGGATTCTACATGTACGTGTAATGCCAAATTCGCAAACAAGGTAAAGCCGGAGTAAAGAGCCTGGCAATAAAAACTATAAAAAATTGTGATTTATAAAATACAATTTCTTTTTGGGTAGATGATGTTCTGCTAAAAATTAACCTCAGATACACTTTCCACTACAACCGACGAAATCGTCTATTAACAGTCCAGGCATTGATCTCCAAACTAAATGTACTGACATGAACGATATCGTACCCATTGGTTGATTTCATTCGTCTATTAGCACTTTATGAAACCAGTTATCCACTATAAAATTCAGATATATTCATAGATATGAACGTATGATGTCAATGATCCAGAGATTAGAAATGAATTCGTAATACTAAGCGCCATGGGGCGCCACTTTCACAATAGATACTAAACACATGACTCATGAACATAACCATAATCCAATTTAAATATAAAAACCGGACAAGAGCATGTCGGACCATGCTCAGTGTAGGGTTCCGCAGCTATCACTACAAAGAAATGCACTAGGTACATATGAAAAAATATGATCTGAAAAAAATCACCAGCAAAAGAGCGTATCTTCATAGCATCATCAGCTTCGTCATTTTTTTTCCAATTTTTTGGTCAAACGGTTTAAAGTTGACACAATTTTTACAAATTTAAAATCGTTTTTTTCCGAAAATATTAACTTCACAAAAGTTTCCGAAAACCTTAACCTGTTTTTAAAAGAGCTGTCGAATTATGTGCCACACGTAGACGATAAAAAAATGTATGGAGTGCCCACCCTCCTAAAAATATTTATTTTTGTTATTTAACTATAGTACTAAGTAGCGGCTCATACTAGACCTATACACCTATACTCTAAATTTTATCTGTAAACAATGTGTAGTTTTTGAGTAAAATGCCTGTCACATACGGACGGACAGACAGACGGACGGAATGACAGGGCGAAACTATAAAAGTTCGGTTTTGCCATTGGCTACGGAACCCTAAAAATGCAGATGACGTGTAATTTAATATTTTACGCGTAAAACATGATCTTTGTTTGAAACGGTTAGTCACTCCCGCAACGATAGTACGGTGGCGCGATGGGAATATGTATGACTTCAAGAGGACGACCTCTTGAACAGCAGACAACAGCAGTCGTTCGATTATCACACAGCTTTATGTGATCCACAAATTGCTGTTCCAAGTCAGGGTACACTTTGTGTCCCTGATTTTTGGCACAGGGCTTGCACTCTACTGTGGAAGTAGTCTGTAAAAAACAATGCTGCTGTGCAAAAGGTTATACGTTCCACTCCAATACGAAGCTTTGTAAGATTAATGGATGTTACTTGTGAGTGTAAGCCTTATTGAGTGAGTATTTGTGTCTGTTAATTATATACCTATTTGTACAATCCAGACCGACACAGCTTGTAACCTATTGCGCGCCTTTTTAAAATGAAATGAATCATTTTTGTGACTTAACGATTCAAAGCCGTCGTATATGATGAAGCAGCACTCTAAACTGAAATTAGTTGTGTGAAGTAGGTTTAGCTTCGCGATCAAAACGTTTACCTGGCTCTCTGATATAATATATGATTAAGGTTTGGAGCGGGCCAATCCGAGCGCCAAACGTCTTAAACGTGTCGATCGCGTTAACGTAAAACAAACTTGCACTAGGCACTCTGATTACCGAGGTCAGATTTTGAAAAACTGACCTACCTACTCAGGATACCTAAAGGGATGTTTGATGTATAGGTTTATACCCCTAAATTTATAGTAACCAAGTTATACATAATATATATAGTTACGACGATACACTATTCCAAATAATCTAAGTTGTATACTGCTATGGTATATTCTATTATGGTTGGGAACCAAAGGAACAAAATTACTAAAATAACAGTACAATATTTATATTACAGGTTCAAGAGTTCCGTTCAATACGCTAACTGGTGCCCTTGATGGAAATACTGTATACGGAGTCACCGAGAAATTCGCCAGGTAAATATAATTCAAGTTGTAATTTATTAATTGTCTAATATAGATATTAATTGCTATAAAGCTAAGCGATATAAGCTTCATTAATCCAACTACTTTTATGCATGAACTGAAGTTTTATTTTGTCAAAACAGAAAGCTGCGTACTGGCTTCGGTGGTCTTCTGCGTATGAACCCAGTGTTTAAAGAATATGGTCTTAAGGACTTGCTGCCACTAAAACTCGACATCCCTGATGAAGGCTGCACCAGACCGAATAAGAATATGTACTGCTTTGAAGCCGGTAAGCTATGTCAAAGTATTATCTATTCTTATAATATTGCTCTTCACCTGGATTCTTATCACAAAGACCCATACAACTACTCCAGACATCGCTGGATTTTTTTAAACTGTTAAAATTTGATTTTTATGTTAATTGTTAAAAGTTGTTTGGAACCCACATTTATGGATATTATAAAGATATAATATCCATAAATGTGGGTTCCAAATCTACTACATTAAACTTGATTTGGACAGTAGTTAAAGGTTCCCGCTAAAGAAGACTTGTACCCTAGCTCTAAATCTGAAAGATATTTAAAATACAAATAATATAAGTGTACTCATTTTTACAATAAACACATTTTAACATTTTCAGGAGAAATTCGTGTCAACGAACAGCTCGTCTTGACCGTCATGCACACCCTTATGGCTCGTGAACACAATCGTGTTGCCAACGCTCTCGCCGAAGTAAACCCTCACTGGGACGACGAAACCTTGTACCAAGAATCCAGACGCATAAACATTGCAGAAATCCAACATATCACTTACAATGAATTCTTACCAATCCTTCTTGGAAAAGACGTCATGGAGAAATTCGGTTTGGTACTTGAGAAAGAGGTAAGGATTACTGAAATTGATCAATCAATGTAATCTTGGATCACTTTTGAAATAGGCTTAATTAGTATTGAGCAAAGAGGGTTTGCCTCATAGCAATTGGTACAATCTACGTTGATGGTTTGCCTCATCATGTTTCGGATGAATAGATAAATGATTATATAAGACTATTTATTACTTTACTTTACACTCAATTGAACTTATCAGATATTGCTATTTAGAAATTGCAGCACTTATTACGATGAGTAATCAACCAATTTGTTTCAGGGTTACTGGGATGGTTATGACACTGAAGTTAACCCTGATGTAATTGCGGGCTTTGCCGCAGCTGCTTACCGATTCGGTCATTCATTGTTACCTACAGCTGTAGAAAGATGGTCGAAAGCACACAAATTCATTGGTATGTACTCATTTTACACACTTATCTCATGTGATAAAATTTCATGATTGATATTCTTGACCTTTCTCTAAATATAGATACCATTAGAAATCGTTATTTAAAAAATAATATCTAGAAAATAAACTTCATTAATATTTATGAATACTAATTTATTCCAGCTTCCAAGAGATTATCGGATCTCATCCGTAGACCGTACGACTTGTACAGAGCAGGTGTTCTTGACGAATATGTCATGGGTCTGATGAACCAAGTTGCTCAAGCTATGGACGATTCCATTACACAAGAAGTCACAAACCACCTTTTCAAAAAAGTCGGAGCCCGTTTTGGAATGGACTTGGTATCATTCAACATGCAAAGAGGTCGTGAATTCGGCTTGCCTGGGTACATGGAGTTTAGAAAGTTCTGTGGTCTTCCTCACGCTGATAGTTTCCAAGACCTTTTCGGATCTATGCCCAACCAGACCGTACAGAAATATGAAACAATCTTTGAGCATCCTATCGATGTGGATCTTTGGTCTGGTGGTGTATCAGAACGGCCTCTGCCGGGGTCTATGCTGGGACCTACTTTCGCGTGTATCATAGCTACTCAATTCTCTTACTCCAGACGTGGTGATAGATTCTGGTAAGTTATTATAACAATAATATTAATTATTATAATTGATCCTAAGGTATTTTAAAACATTAAGAGGTCGTTCAATTGCCTCGACCTCTTTGGATTAGTCCCTGCAATTTTTTTTATTTACGAATAACTAAAAATATATTGCCCGGGTTGATACAAGGTTATTTTTCATATAGTGCAAAGCTCAGACACCCCAACAAGATTTTTACATTAAGAAAAAAAGAAAATTAAAATATTGAAAACTTGCTGAGTTTTAAGCCATTATAGTTGTCTTATATGCGTCGCAGTATCGTTCTCATTGTACGTAAACCATGGTTATTATTGAAAATAAGTAAACTATTACATTTCTCATCAGATTGTAAATAAGATTTGGACTATAATAATTATTAATTATTTAATTAGTGATACAAAAATTATTTATTGGAAAATATAACATGGTCCAAAAACTATCCCATTCGTTTGTGTTTCTGGTTCTGAACAAACTACTTTCAGGTTTGCACTATACCAACCATAACGTTGTACGAGAATAAGTATGTAAAGTTAACCCTGTGAGGGCCCGTTCCCACTTGTTGCTTATCAGATCCAACACACGACAAGTGGGAACGGGCCCTTAACAACTAACTGAGTCCATTAGGTTCGGCCGAACGACATTTTCTTCAATAAGTTACAGCTGTGGATTTTAAAACATGAATTAGATGGCACTTCATATCTAGTTTTATCATGACTTTTCATTAGTGTAGTATTTTGCTTCCTAAGTGAATAAATAATTTTTGAATTTGGTCAGTTCGGTTTATTGCCTCTGTGGCGTGGTTGTGGGTTCGATTCCCACACGGGACACCACTTTGTGTGATCCACAAATTGTTGTTCCAAGTCTGGGTGTACTTTGTGTCCGTGACTTGTATGTTTTAAAGTCCCCCGTGACACAGGGGTTGTACCCTAATGCGTGAGTCGTCAAAAAAAAAAAAATATTTTGTGATCCAGGTTCGAGCTACCTAACCAACCTTCCTCCTTCACACCGGAACAACTCGCTGAGATCAGAAAGGCCCGTTTATCGCGAGTCATTTGTGACAACACTGATATCATTGATACTGTTCAGCTGTATCCTATGGTCTTGCCTGACCATGAACTGTAAGTATATAAATGTATAAGCTCTATGCAAAATATAACTTAATAACTTAACACAATGACTACTAAAACCTTCTAATTTAAAATTTGTTCCACTAATCTTCTAAGGATAGAGATTCTTAAGAAGAAATTTAAAAAAAAATCTTTCAATGTTCAAAATGAAGTCCTCTTCCTAAACTTGTTACCATTGATTCTTCTTATTTTCGAGTTGATCTTAATCTAGCCGATGTTCCAGCCAATATTTTCAGTGTTAAGTAAACTCCACAAAAAATCGGTCTTACATTTATATTTATAGCTAGCTGTGCCCCGCGGTGTTACCCGCGTTTTATTAGCCTATGTGTTAATCCAGGGTGTCAGCTAACTCCATACAAAATTTTATTAAAATCGCTCCAGCTGTTTAGACGTGAAGAAGTAATAAACATACACACTCACACACTCACAAACTTTCGCCTCTATAATATTAGTGTGATATTTTCACACGTTAAATGCAAAGCTCTAAAAATATGACAATTCAGTTTGCCGCCACATTTTCATTATATCCATTCAATTGATGTCTTTATATCACATGACGCCTCATATCAAGCTTAAAACAACAAACAAAAACTTTTTACCCTTTCCAGAAATCCCCGTGTACCATGCAGAAGTGGTATCATTCCACAAATGGATTTCAGCAAATGGGCGGAACCCGCGCCATTCCACGGACCGGCTAAACAGTTTGTGAGTAGTTTCTCATACAGTAACCCGTATTTGGGCAAGAAGTAGAAGCACCATTAGACAAAGTATTCACGTAGAGTAAAATTCATAGACATAGAGCATGGACTAAGCGTTACCTATCCAGGTATGAACTAAATATAGTCTGCAAAGCGTGAGAAAGACAAAATAATCCTGCGTCCAGGAGTTATTCCTTTCTAGAAATCTAACAAACAATTTTATTTATGTCGCTATTGACGTGGATCAACCACGTCAATAGAGACATAAATAAAATTGTCATAAATTGTCATAAAACAGACATGTATTGGGCACTCAGTCACGTTGTCTCTTTTTAGAGAGTGGTAAACTTTGTGAGGCTCTGCCTGTTCAGTCCAGTCTCTATGTCTATGGTAAAATCTTAGTCAACGGTTACTGTACTATGTTCAAATTAGAATTGTTGTGACAAATTTGTTTGGAGACAAATTTGGCTTGAAATTTTGACATCGACCTCATTTGAATTTGTTTATATTTTCACGGTTTGTATGTATGTATTGTTAGAATGTCTTTCATGTTGAGGTCTTTGTTAAAATGTTGTTCTAGATTATAGTTATAGTGTAAATAAAATGACACGTAGTGTTAGCGACGGCTTTGATGAGACAGCTTTCAATATCAACATTTACGACTAGAATTGCTTACATATAAGCTGTAAACATTGAAGCATAACGTACTCAATACTTAAATGATTATAAAGAATTTTACACCCTTATTTTGCTAGTATTTATAGGATATGGCCACCATTAAAAATGATAGTTACAGTACTATTTAAATATATTTAAATATATTATTTAACTATAACTTAGCTCAGATATAGAAAGCTGTCTTATAAAAGTAATCGGAGTGTATTTCAAGTCAATGTTTATAAAAATCCTATCTACATTTGGCCATTGGTTACACCTGTAAGCTTAATAGCACACCGGTCCAGAATAAAATAAATGAAGATAATAATGAGTCTTAACAACGTATTGATGTTTCATGGACACCTATTCTAATTGAATGAAGAAGAAATACCTAGGGTAAACCACCTAATTATTATTTTATAAGTAATAATAATAATATATATCTTGGGACAACTCACACAACGCTATCTGATCCGAAACTAAGCAGAGCTTGTACTATGGAAGCCAGACAAGTGATAAACATAAGTATGATTATCTGTTTTAAAAACATACATATTATAGATAAATAACACCCAGACACAGAATAAACAAATTTTGATGAAGTAATTGTTCCCTATGTTGGCTCAGGTACCTAACAAATAAAATCTGATGATATTGAAGAAAAATATCTTCAAATCTACTACTTAGAGGTGTAATTAAGTACAACAAATTATTTTTAAAGTATTAATTAGCTAAATAGCTCTGGAAAAATATGATTAATCAAGCACTAATATTAAGAAGAAAACAAAATAACTTCATTAAATTACGAGGACAAAATGTCAGCTGTTGTCTCTAAATTCCCAATTTGGTTATTGGTATAGATTTGCTAATTTTTAACAGAAAAATAATACTTTTTTTAGTTTTTTAATTTACACCGAACTAGAGTAATCAAATGTTTCCTTTTTTTCAATCTAAAGTGCCAATAAATGGACGAGTGCCGACGATTGGGTGGTTTACCCTAAAATAAATATATAAATCTCGCAAAACCCATTTTTTCCAAATATATCAAATCAAAGATCCTTATTATGATAAACTATTTAGCGTAGTCTTGGAAAAGCACCAAAATTAGGAACTTCGAAAGTAACGAAATTTCGTTTCGCGGGAAAAGGGTTTCGATTTCGATTCACTTTTATTTATCATCAGTGTCTTACCTACAGGCTTACTAGATCAAAGTCCATTAATTAGCTGGCCAAATGTAGTAAAATCGCCCAGGTGCAATGAATCGTGCATGTTAGAATTATAAGAAAACTATTTATAAATAGAATAAGAATTTTGTACCACATTTTTTAGAAGATGGCCTAACAGACGCTGACGCGCTTTTAATTGCCATATTTGTTAAGTTACTGTAGCTATTCAACCATGTTCATATATTGCATAAGTGTAGAAGTATAATTAAATGTTACACTGAGCTGGGGCACATAAAGAGTTGAAGAACTTAGAATATAGAATATTCTGAAGCTCTGATACTTGTAGGTACCTACTATACAACAACAATATCGATGAGGAAGTATCCATTTTTATTATATATGACATGACAAGAGTTTTAATTTTGAATGATCAAATTTTTACAAATCGTTATACGAAAAATATAAAATATTTAAACTGATTTCAGTACCTACCTACTCAATTGCAAGCCAAGGTCAGCTAGGACTTGCGTTCCATTAATCCAATTATGTTTTTAATTTAAAAGAATATTGGCATTTCCCCATCGATTTACTCATTCAACCATTATTTAGTTATGTGTCACCTCCAGTATTATTATAGTAGACATAAGTAGCAAGTATAAGTAGTTTTGTCACCTGCTTATCTTTTTATGCTTAATTTTGTATATTCACACCGATTCTTAGTATATTCAAATTTATTTTATATTAAAATGTACAAATTTCGACGGGAGTGAAGAATATAATACTGTAAAGTGAATGAGAGGCAATATTTTAATAATTTCAAGTAAACATAATATCTATTTCATAAAATGAAATAGATGAATTCAAACTAACTATGTTGCATGTAGAAAGAAAAGACTACACTTGACAATAGGATAATCCCATCTTAAAATTCGCTAAAGTTGACGAGAGTGCTCAAATGTTATAATAATCGTACATATATGCACGTAACAGAATAAAAAAAGAGCTGGGCATGAATCACATTAAATTAGTTTCAACATCCTTTATATCTCACTGACAGAAACATTTAAGATTTCACTTTGAATTTGCCTATAAACATTTTTTTTATGTTATCCGAAGAGAAATCTTATTTTAAAATTGCATGGTAATGTATGTAGGACGTACTCAGATTGTTAATTTTTAATTTATTTTAGTCAAGTTGATGAATGATTTGTAACACCATCGCAAGGTTAATTTGTAGAAATTGTGTAAATACAAATATAACGTAATAAATATTAGCATGTAGAATTGGTTTTATTACCCACTCCACAAGACAAATGCTTTTCACCGTAAGTATGTAATTGTACTTGTATTTATTTACTTGAATTATTAATCAATTTTACATTCTACTAACTATTTAATTTAACTCTCAGATGACCCACGCTGATATAATTGAAAAGAATATCACAAAACACGAAGAAATAAGCAAAGATGGAAAAGATTGCAATCAAACAGAAATTATAGAGACAATCACACAGAAGCCTGGATTGGTAATATTGGAAGCACAAGTCACGAATGAAACTACACAAGAACTCACTAATAAAACAACCATTGACAGTAATAATAATCTTAAAAACAAAACTAAAATCGATGAAGTTACTGACAAAGACACAATACTAAAATATGTTTATAAAAAAGGTGACAAAGCAGACATTGACAAAAAAGACACAGGACATTATAGAAACAGTTTAAAACGACGAAAGCGTTCTCCAGACCCATTGAGCCCACTTCCAAGTAAATATCAAAAACCAGCTCTCATTGTAAACTACGAAACTTCTCATGCACCCACTGCTTCAGCAAACTGGTACCCTCCGCAACAAAATTCAGCCAAAATTGTCAAAGAGGGTGACCGAGCAGATTTCAAGATCAAAACGCGTCATAATGATGATGAGCATACCTCCAAGGATGATTACACAAATAGACGACCAAATCAAGACTCCAGTGAAGTCACTAGTCTCAACGAAGGCAGTGATGAAAGTACTGAAAGAAAAAATTATAAATATAATAATAAGCAAGATTCCAGAGAAGAAAGTGACGAGAGTGTTGAACGACAAAATTATAGGAAAAATCCAAATCATCAAAACAGTGGCGAAAGTTACGAAGAAGACTCTCGAAATAATGGTAAATATACATCTCCCAAGGATGCTAGTAAAGAGAGTTCTGAAAAGTATAATTACAGGCGACCTGATACTAATGACTCTGAAAGTAAAGAAAGCGCGGAAAAAAGTACCGAGAAAGATGATTACGCAAGCAATGAAAAACCATCTGATAAACATAAAGATAATGGAAGATATAGGCAAGATGAGAAACCTTATGATTCTGACAAGGTAGACAGTCGTGAACAAAATAGTGAAAACTATCGCAAGAGACCTATTGAATCTTCTAATGAAGATAGTAGAGAGAACAGTAAAGAAACATATGACCGCCGTAATGAACCTTATACAGAAAAAGGAAACTACCACAGAAAATCCTCAGAATCTTCTGATGAAAATAGTAGCGAACATGACCGTGGAAAGTATAGTCGACCTTATTCACCTCAGCGTGAAAATGCCGACCATAGCAAACAAAACTACCGAAGCGACAGTCAGGAATCCAAAGAAAATGAAAGCGGTAGTGAAAGCAATGAGAAAGATACCAGTTTGTCCCAAAGTAAAGAGAACTTCAAAAGCGACTTAACGAATCCCGCTCATAACAAATCGTCCCTGCCAATACAAGACATTGACTTGGGGGATTTTAGTTACGAGAGAATAAATGTAAATGAAAAAGGAAAAGTTGTGCCAGCTAAAGATAACTACGAAAATGTTAACCTTGAATCTGCCGTTGAAACACCTTCTAAGGCAATTAAACCCGACACGAAAGTCCATGACGTACTACAGCTAGTGACTAGTATACATACGCCATCAAAAGAATTTTCCGACAAATTAGTTCATATAAATGATGGAGAAGTTAGGCCAGTAGTTGAAATAAATGCAGAAGACGATGACAACTCTAGCGAAGAAAATAATAAAAATAAACTAAGTAAGTCCGATAGCGTTGAAATTTTAAATGAAAAGGCAATTCAAAACACTGATATAGATCTAAATAGCAAAATAATTGCCCAAAAAGAACCCGAGAATGGAGATGTAAAACAACAGTTTGAGCGTATACCTTTGAATTATAACCACAACGAGAAGGCTCAAAAGAATGATAGTAAATCCAATAATGAAGAAAAAGTTCTAGAAGCACAAGATGGTCCCAATGATGAGCTAGCCGCGGCAAAACCAGATGACGGTACAGTTGACGTCTTTATACCAGATGACTATAAATATGATGAGAATCTTAACTTCAAATTTGATGATATACAAATTAAATTGCCTGAAATACAACTACCAGATGACATATTAAGTTTTACTAAATCTAATTCCCCCTATAGTGAAGACGATGACAGTAAAAAATCACGCTATTATTATGATCATGATGCTGATCATGATCATAAATCTCGTAAACTTAAAAAGAAAAATGATGAAGACGATGATAATGAAGAGGATGATGATGCTGCACCCGCATACTATGGATATTATGGCAGAGACAATAATAAAAATCAAGAATATAAGAAGAAAAATGACGATGATGAAGAAGAAGAAGAACGTGATGACGGGGATGTAGATTTGTACGAGAAATTCGTCCGAGAGAGATTTGGTAAACAAGGTACTTTTGGCAAAAGATCTGAAAAATTACAAGAGCGCCCACTCAATCCTCAGCTTACACAAACTATACAAAATATCCTCAAAAAGACAGCAACTATTGACGAACAAGCTAAGAAGAGCGGTGATCCCAATGCTGGGTATATGTGGACCCTTGAGTATGGTGAAAACCTGTAGTCGGTTGTTTTATAAGTAATTTCTAATCACAGTACATCTATATTTTGGTAGGGATAGTAATGTAATGGAATAGGCTGATAGTTGTAAGTTAATAACTACTTAAGATCGTAATAAGCCACAGCGAGTATCAAACGTGTAGTTTTGTACTAGCGGTTGTAGCAAATAAGCTTAGCTTAGTTAGTTTAAGCTGCTTTTGCCCAACAAAGTATAGAGTAAGAGATAAAAAATAATATTAGATGAAGATCTTTCTTTAAACTACCATTTGGTAAGTACATATGCCTCCATTTTGTGACGTCGCGATAGTTTATATTCTCATAATGTATTTAACCATCGAAATAAACCACAAATATTGAACTGTATTGTACAATTATTGCGGTTTCAATGATGAACTCATTATTAAATAAGTTATTACGTTTCATTAACAATTTGAAGTTTTATAGAGCATTATTACTGGTTATTTTCCATGACGGCTCATATTTTGCAATTTATAATGTACATAATATAATAATTTATAAAGTTTATTTTATGCAATTGCGTTTTATTTTTCTTGTTTATCAGTTTTTACATAGTTGAAGGAATTTCCTTAGAAATATAACTGTATTTTGGGTTTTTAGACGGTGTTTTGTAAATTAATGATGTCATGTCTAATACCTACTACATAAATACTATTTAATACCTAACTACCTACCGGGTGCTGTAAAAGTGAAAGTACTCGTAAATGATCCATGAAGACTTTTATGGAAAAAGCAGAAATTCTGAGAAAGCACAAAAACTACTTTACAAAAGTTAGCTAATACCTATCATATTTGTAGTAATCATAATAATAGCTAATATTGCAAAAATACCAGGCCTCCTAACAAATTTTGATACATACCCCGTCTAAGGCAAGCGTCCCCCAGCATCAGACAGAGTAGAGAGAGTATGTGTATAGGCATATGCAAAGACCATAAAATTGTCTTTATTCATGTACTTCATAATATCAGAGAGTGAACAGGAGTTAGTACTGGCGCTGGACAAGGAAAAAATCGAGAAGTTATCTGCCAACCTTCATTAGTGGAAAGGCACCGAAAGGTATATACGTACCTACTACAAAATAAATATCTACATGAATTTATACACGTTGACAACAGACACGTAAACGTAAGTATCACAATCTGACGTATGAGCTTTACTGGCATAAAGATGAACACTATGACGACATCATTATGTACGAACATGTACCACATCACACTGATTTGTGGTTTTGTAATACATGACCGACGGTGTTTGACGATGACGAAAACGCCCTCACGCACGTCTTTTGTGACAATGACGTTACTATATACCGGACCTAGTCATAGATACTGGACTTAGCAATAACTCACAAAATTGACCACTCTCTAGAAAGAGCCAACGCGACTGTACAAGACTACTGTCATTAGAAATAACTACTGGCCGCACGATTGTTTTGTCTCTCTCACACTTTGCAGCCTGTGTTGACTTCAACCTTGGAATGAACGCTCAGTCCCGTTTCTGTGTCTATGCTAGATACCTACTTGCTTTAAAAATGGTCCATTTATTTGATCAATTCTAATAACACTTACACTCATTTTCATTAATTTAATATGGGTGATAGTATTAGCAAAGAATACTAACTATTCTTACGTAGTAATAGGGTGGTTTAATAGGTAAATAAATATAGGTAGTTAACAATTTGAAACAGTTTTTGCAACACAATTTTGGTGGTCACTGCAGCAGCTCGCTCATAATTATTATAGATAAAAAAATAAATTATAAAAATAAAAAACCCGCCTACACAAAAAAGCAAAACAACCTACATAATTATATAATTTTATGCAGTGCCTAGGTAAAGCGCATGTTCATGGCATTTACGCCCTTTTGTAAAACGCAGTTTTTCGGCAATAACTCAATGACGATATTTTTTTTAATTTGAAGAATTTATTAAGCGTTACCTTTGCGATTTTTTTCATACTTTTTGGTTACACGGTTCAGAAGTTAAGGGGGGGGACATGTATGCAACTTTCGGAGCGATTATTTCCAAAAATATTCACTCAATCAAAAAAGTTTTTAGAAACCTTATAATATTTTAAAAAGACCTGTCGAATGATATGCCACACGTTGATGTTTGCTAAAAAAAAATCAGCTTCTGTTACATGTATGCCCTGGCTAAAAATATGTATTATTATTATTTAGCTATCAAAGTAAGTAGCGGCTACTACAAGACACCTTGTCACTAAATTTCATAAATATTCATTGAGTAGTCTTTGAGTAAAATGCCTGTGAGATACGAACGGACAGACAGACAGACGGGCATGACGAAACTATAAGGGTTCCGTTTTTGCCATTAAGCTACGGAACCTTAAAAATAAAAGGAAGAATTCATTACTAATTTACGGTCGATCTAAGGTCGGGAAGTGGAAGGGGGCGGGTTTTTAACTTTGAACCGTGTGACCAAAAAGTGTGGAAAAGTCACAAAGATAGCGCACAAAGATCGGATATACCGTCATTGAGTTATTGCCGAAGAACTGCGTTTCTCAACAAAAGGGCGTAAGTGCCATGAACATACGCTTTTCTGCTGATGCAATTGTTCAAGACTGCGGAACCCTACACTGAGCATGGCCCAACTGCTCTTGCCCGGTTTTTGTTATTATATTATCTTCCTTTTCCAATGGGTTTCATTCTACTATGACTTTTGTTTGTATCAAAAATTATCGACTCGTCTACTAAATATTGTTACTTTGCATAGATTTAAATATTAAATTTCAGTCGACTTATGACCACGATTGGAGATGCCTTTAAATATTTCACGCGATTAAGTCCCGATATACTATAAAGTGCCACAAAAGTAATGTTATAATTTGAATCATACTATCGCACTAATATTATACAGGCAAAAGTTTGTGAGTATGTGAGTGTGTATGTTTGTTACTTCTTCACGTCTAAACGGCTGGAGCGATTTTAATAAAATTTGTTATGGAGTTAGCTGACACCCTGGATTAACACATAGGCTAATAAACCGCGGGTAACACCGCGGGGTACAGCTAGTTGACAATAATTATGTTAGAAATGACAAAAAAAATTTGGGTTCTCATGAAATGTTTCTCTGAAAATGTAATATTAATGACTCTGTGCTCTGCCTCTGTGGCGCGGTGGGAGTGTATCCGCCTGCTACGCAAGAGGTCGTGGGTTCGATCCCCACCCAGGATAAAAATTTGTGTTATGAGCGCGATGGTTTATTCTGTGTCTGGTTGTTATTTATCTATAATATGTATGTATTTAGAAATATATAAGTAACATCAGTTGTCTGGTTTCCATAGTACAAGCTCTGATTAGTTTGGGATCAGATAGCGTTGTGTGAGTTGTCCCGAGATATTATTATTATTAAGTCATAAAATGATATCGCTCTCAGCCACTACCACCTCTCGAGTTCATGCTTTTGCATGCAAACCTTACAAGTAGTCTTGATAGCGAACAGTGATGAAGAAATAGATATCTGCGACGAATAATTTGATTTATTGTGGTAAACGCTAGATTTCAAAATCTCCAAAGGAAGAAGTCTGGCGCCCTTAAAGCGGAAAATCTCACTTGGCCCGGCAATGGGTGTTTCAAAATCTCGATCGTTCCCTGAGCAATATAAAAGGTTGCTCCATCGTATTGACTATCCATATCCATACTATATACTATTTACTATATCCATACTAATATTATAAATGTGAAAGTAACTCTGTCTGTCTGTCTGTCTGTCTGTTACGCTTTCACGCTCAAACAGCTGAACCGATTTAGATGAAATTTGGTATGGAGATAGTTTGAGTCCCGGGGAAGGACATAGGATAGTTTTTTTCGCGATAACCGACATCCACGCGGGCGGAGCCGCGGGCGAAAGCTAGTAATATTATAAATGTGAATGTAACTCTGTCTGTCTGTCTGTTACGCTTTCACGCTCAAAGAGCTAAACCGATTTAGATGAAATGGTATGGAGATACTTTGAGTCCCGGGAAAGAACATAGGATAGTTTTTATCGCGATAACCGACATCCACGCGGGCGAAACGGCGGGCGAAAGCTAGTTGTGAATAATTTTACATCTTTCAATATTTTTTCCCTGAAAACAGAACTGATTTTAGTCATTACTGACAAAATGGTAGTTAATTACAATACAATACATACATCCCTATATACTTATTATGTGTAAAAATGGCGACACATTAAACACTTTAAAATGTAATTTAATAAGCATCCCGTACGTGAAAGTATACCTACTAATTGATTTCAACACATTTTTTACCTTTAACAGAAACTATTACGTTGGTACAGATGCACCCAAACCACCTATTATAAGATGTATGCATAAGTTACTTATAATAATAATAATATCTTGGGACAACTCACACAACGCTATCTGATCCCAAACTAAGCAGAGCTTGTACTATGGAAACCAGACAACTGATAAACATACTCAAGTCTATTTGAATATTTTTTCCTATTTAAATAATAATAATATCTTGGGACAACTTACACTTATATATTTCTAAATACATACATATTACAGATAAATAACACCCAGACACAGAATAAACCATCGCGCTCATCACACAAAGTTTTATCCTGGGTGGGAATCGAACCCACGACCTCTTGCGTAGCAGTCAGATGCACTCCCACCGCGTACCTTCCAATTGACAAATTACTACAAGGTGAAATGTGCACGTTTATACTTTTTCTGATAGCTTATTTATCAATGAACCATTATATATCTATATTTAAATAGCTTTAATACACAATTCTAAAGATATATCGCTTTTTTATTCAAGTCGGTCCAGCCATTATCGAGTTTTTGCGAGACTAACGAACAACAATTCATTTTACTACTTTTAATCCAGGTATTATATACCTTACTTATACATATCTATTAATTAATTTATTATTGTGTTGAAAAATAAACCCGCTGCTCGTAAAAGATGCAAACCTGCAAACAAGATCCCCCACTTAAGTAATATTATGCTGTCGGTGGCACATTACTAAGTTCATCGAGATTCAATAATACCCTCCGACAGCATGACTTTACATATGTGGGGGATCTTGTTTTTAATTACTACTATTTAACGGTTGTAGGATGTAACTGATGTAACAGCTAACTTTTATCACAGCTATTGCCAAGTATTGAAAATTGACAAAAGACCATTCTTTTGTTAATGTTCTTTTGCTAATTGATTTTTTTAGTATTACAGTCATAATCATGTTATACCCTTTTGAAATGCTTACAATGAGCCCTATAATTTGATACCCATATTGTAGTAGGTATTTGAAAAAACTTGTTTTCGACATCTCACAGTTGCCATGTTTGTTTTTTTTTTTTCAATCTAAGAACACTGGGGCGGTAAAGACAAATCAAACGACATCTTAATTGTTTAAATCTGTCTTGTGATTTGAAATATATGAGGTAATCCATACTTCCACACTATACTATATACTATCACACTAATATTATAAAAGCGAAAGTTTGTGAGTGTTTGAGTGTGTATGTTTGTTACTTCTTCACGTCTAAACGGCTGGTGCGATTTTAATAAAATTTGGTATGGAGTTAGCTGACACCCTGGATTAACACATAGGCTAATAAACCGCGGGTAACATAATATTATAAATGTGAAAGTAACTCTGTCTGTTACGCTTTGATGCTAAAACAGCTAAACCGATTTAGATGAAATTTGGTATCGAGATTGTTTGAGTTTCGGGGAAGGACATAGGATAGTTTTTATCGCGATAACCGACAGCCACGCGGAAGCTAGTAAAGAATTACATACATACATACAAGATAAGGGTGAAAAACATAACCCTTTCTTGCAATCGGGTATAAACCTAACTCTAAAATTGACATTATCTAGTTATTTAGATAATGAATAAAAACCCGGTTTGTCTTTAAGGATGTATTATAAAAAACTTTTTTACAAAAAAATATTACCGACTTCAAAAATAAATACAAGGCAACTAAAAAGCAAAAAATAATGTCTTCCTAGAATAACAACAACAAATTAACATTTTGAAGTTGGTGCCATGAAATAGTTGCTTTTGTTTAATTCGGCACCAACTTCAAAACTTCAACACTATGCTTATCTTTCCTCCTAGTGTTCTCACGAATTAACCTTTCTTCGTCACTCTCATAGTGTATGTTTTTGCTTGATTTGTAAGTAAGACCATTGACACAGAATATATAATTCAACAAAAAACGGTTAGCTGGATTGCTTCTGTTTCTACGGTCAGCAGCAATCCTGCTAACCGTAGAAACGGGCTATAAAAACAATGGTTTTTAAAACCCGTTTCTAAGATATAAAGGCCTTTTGCATGTGTAAGCATGGTACACGATTTTAATTTGCTTTACGCTTAATTCTCTCAAACTCCTTAGTACGTAACAAGCAGAGATTATACTAGCTTGGATGATAGATAATGTAAATACATTTCCAGTTAAGCAGCCATCCAGTCTATCTATTACTTTGGCCGTATCTACTGTAACTACACTATCACTATTAAGTTTATAGAGTAAGGAATCACTATTTTTTTTCCGTCGACTTAAAAGAATAATATTGTTTTTTTTTGTGTTCATTTTCAGGCAATTTGTTAATAATAAAAAAATAATAAAATTGATTGATGAAAGTATAGGTGCAATAGCTTATCTTAGGTACATTTATTAATAACAAACGGCACAGTTGGATATTTCCTGGGTGAAACCTGAGTTTCAGGCGAGAAAGTAAAAAGTATTTATAATAAATACTCTCTGAAAGTAAAACTAATCTTTAATAAAAATAAGAACTGTTATCATATAAAACAATGATAAATAAATTAACATAAATTAAGCTAATTACAAAGTTAGTGAGAAAATTGGGCCCTTTGTTTTATTTTAGTACTACCAGTAAGTCCTCCGTCTGTTCGTATGACATAGCTTGTAATTGCGAACATACAGCTATTTTACAATTTAAATAAGAATTTATTATTCGGTTTATTCTGATAAACAAAAAAGGGCCTATAAAATTAAAAAAATTGTTTGTAAACGTATATCTTGAGGTAGAATTAGATGTGCAAACTATATCTTTTCGTATTAGTAATTTCAGCATAGAAGGTGAGCAGCTTATGTTGTTTTAAAATGACATTTAGTAGGAATAGCTGGCGAACAGTCAGTACCTTACAGCATTTATAGGGATGTAAGAGGTAAATAGGAAAGGACGAAAGGTAGCTACTATATTATATGACCTATATTTAGGTATGCCGGACAAGTGCGACCCGGTCTTGCCCTCCGAGAGTTCCGTACAAATTATAAATATATACTCGTAGTTCAGGAATCATTTGTTACTTTACGTAGGTATTGTGTACAAAGACCATTTCCGTGTAAAGAATAACTACTGATACACCGGCAATGCATGCACTAAGGCTATAGTTTCGTCCTACAGTAATAAAATAATAAATAAAACTCGAAATATGCTGCTGTCCGATAACATGATCGATATTATCGGGACTTCCCCTTTCGGCATTTCGGCGAACGACTGGCCTGTTGCTCTAGTTGTTAGTGACCCTGACTGCTAAGCTGGAGGTCGTGGGTTCAATCCCCACCCATGATAAAACTTTGTCATCATACAAAGTTTGGCATAGAGCACGATGGTTTATTCTGGGTATTATTTATCTGTAATATGTATGTATTTAGAAATATATAAGTATGTTTATTAGTTGTCTGGTTTCCATAGTACAAGTTCTGCTTAGTTTGGGGTCAGAAAGCGTTGTGTGAGTTGTCCTAAGATATTATTATTAAAAAATAAAAGTTTGGGTTAGGTTATTTTGAACTCGAAATATCATTATAACGTATATCGTATATCGCTATACGATCGGAATTATATTCATCACTAAGCCCTTGAAGCAAAATCGTTGCTAACATTTCATCATCTACATCTCTTCCTACATCTTTTAGTTTCTCAGCTAAAATGATGACTTCTGCTACATATTGTCTAATAGTTCCGAATTGATCGGACTTCGTGCTTATGAGTTTTGTTAGTAAGTTGCTACTTTTATTAATACCCGTCTCATTGAAAGCATTTTGAAGTGCGTCCCAGACTTCTTTTGTGTTATTTGTGTTTCTTAAATAAATTAAACATTCTTTTTCTACCATTAAACCTATTCTAGCACGGGCCTTTTTATCTTTTTGTAATTCAACCTCATCGCCTTCTGCTGGTTTTATGGTGTATTTCCACAGATCATCATGAATTAAGCACAACTCCATCTGTAACTTCCAGGTGTGATAGTTTGATGCATCTTTTAATTTTTCAAAATTTAGAAAGTTAGAACCACTTGTACTAGCCATTCTGGCATTTTTATTTTCCACTGCACTTACTATTTAGGTGTATACACTTAACTCGTAAAGTCTTTTATTTTTTTCAGTTAGCGATGGCACTGTGGCCACAACGCTGCTTCTAATTTCACATGTTATTAATACTGCAATTGACTGACAGTAAACATATCCTCACTTCTTATAGTCTTATCGGGACGATAATGCTTACTTCCAAATCCAGCGATAACAAACTACAGATAATCTAAACAATTTCAGAGATATTTTGCCAATAAACGACCAGTGCCGGATCTACGATTATTTCGAGCCGGGCAAAGACTTAATGATGGCGCCCCCTTCAGTGTTTTTAGTTCAGTTTTATTATGATAACATGCTGCGCTGCTTACAACCCTCGGTGCATTTAATTTGCCTCAACACTAGAATTCGCTACAAAACGAACGGGCCGCCTAAATGAAACTGGCTACGGATTGCCCACCCCTATATCTACAAACTAGTTTATGCCCGCGGAACCGCCCGCATGATGTCGGTTATATCGATAAAAGCTATCGTATGTCCTTCTCCGGGACTAAAACTATCTTTAAATCAAATTTAATTTAAATCGATGAAGCGGTTTAAGCATGAAAACGTAACAGACAGACTTTCTCATTACTACTTTCACATTATTAAAATGCACTAGCTGTCGTCCGCGGCTTCGCCCGCGTGGATGACTTTACTGGACTTTCGCTTCTAGTCAAAATGCTAAAACACGTCTATTTTTATTTACACACAAACAACCACAAAGCCAAATACATTTTTAAAGATCTAGCTTAAAAACTGACGGTGCTTCATATCAACTTACAACCTCCGATTTACTCTCTTAGAGGTGAGTTTTCCAAAAATGCTAAATCACATGCTTCTCAAAAGCCAAATACGAAATTCCGCAGATCTAATATAAAAACTGACGGAGTTTCAAACTTGCAACCCTTTTTTACCCCTGTTAAGAGTTAATTTTCAAAAACGCTGAAACACGGGTTTCATTATTATAAACCAAAAAGCGAAATCCAAAATTACACAAATCTATCTTTAATACTGACGGAGTTCCATACAAAGCCCCATAGTGAATGGATTTAGAAAAATCCTTCCTTATCGGATGCTTCACTACATAGTATAAACCAAAATCGCTTTCTCTGTCCCTATATCCCTATAAATGCGTAATTCTTTAAAACTACGCAACGGATTTTGATGCGATTTTTTTTTATAGATAGAGTGATTGAAGAGGAAGGTTTTTATGTATAATAACATCTATATATTTATACCCGTGCGAAGCCGGAGCGGGCCGCTAGTACATTATATAAGGAATACCTCATCAAAATTTCACGTCTCTACGATCAGCAGTTTAAGCTGTGCGCTGATTCACCAGTCGGTTAAACAATCAGTCAGTCAGTCAGTCAGGACAGATGATATAAAACTGATTTGAACTCTACAAATACAATAATTACATTTTTTAAAGATAGAAAAATTTGAAGTCCAGACCCAGGAATGAATGAATTTGAACTCATCTACTGGAGTAGGTACTTCATAGTTAACACCTGGGATTAATACTTTATATTATTTGTGTTAGGTTACCTATAAATCGTATTAAGTTGTCAATTTCTCTAGATACTTACCTAAATGAATACCTAATGGTCTCCTAACCGATAATGACTGCCTCTGTGGCGCGGTGGGAGTGTATCCGACTGCTACGCAAGAGTGTCGACTGTCGTGGGTCCGATCCCCACCCAGGATGAAACTTTGTGTGATGAGCACAATGGTTTATTCTGTGTCTAGGTTATTAGGTACGTCAGGAATATTTGTGTAAAATATTATAAGGTCTGGCGTGTGTTGAGTGAAATGTACTACTCCTACCCCCCCCCCCCCCCCCGTCGTGCGATAAAATACTGTTTATCCATGATTCATTGGTATTGATGATTCAAGGTTATTTTTGGTATAGTGCAAAGTTCAGATACCCCAACAAGATTTTTACTTCAAGAAATCATATAAAAAAAGAAAATGAAAATATTAAAAACTTGCAGAGCTATAAGCCTCTGTTCGGTCGGTTCTTCGCTCTAATCGTGCTCATTGCGTCGTAAAGTGCGTAATCCATGGTTATTATTGAAAAATAAGTGATGATTACATTTCAGATCATATTATGAACAGGATTTTGACCTAATTTTTGACTAATTAATCGAAAAATATAACATATAAATACAATAATTGGAATTTTGAAAGATAGATTATTATTATAGAAAAATTTGAAGTCGGAACTTGGAAATTTGGAATCGAATCTGAGACTTAAGTATACCAAACCGGGGCCGGAATCGAACTACCATACTGGACTATAAAAGCAAACCTCAATTTTTTCTATCCTTTCATGCTGGCATGCACCATCTAGCCGGTAGTTAAAGAACTATCACGGCTTTTATTATTGCCTCTTTACAGAAAGCAGTTTAACAAATTATGATGTCGCAGGCCGAATATTATAGTGATTTTTATAGACATTTCTTGCCAATTACTTTATAAATACAATAATTGCATTTTTGAAAGATAGAAAAATTTGAAGTCCAGACCCAGGAATCGAAACCGGGACTTCCGTTTGCCATGCCGGGGCTTATAAAGTAATTGGCAAAAAATGCCTATAAAAATGGCTATAAATATAACATGGTCCAAAACTACCTCATTGGATTGTGTTACTGATTCTGAGCAAACTACTTTCAGGTTTGCACTATACCAAGAATAACGTTATTTATTAGAGATGAAGAAGTACTAGTATGCACAACAAAGAAAATCTTAACAAAAATATATTTTTAGTTCTGTGGTTAGTGTATTCATGCGGTTAAAAAAAACTGTTTGTGAGCAACTATGTCACCATTTAAAACTTTGTTTCGTCTTATATTGAAAAGTACCAAGTAACAAGAAAAGTCATTTCAAAATACCGTCCATCCAGTATACAGTGCATGGACGGTATTCTTTTTAAACGACTTTTTCTAAAAATGAAACGTATCTAGATCGATTTATCGCCCCCGTAGCCCATTGTATTTAGCCTTAAAATAAAATATTTACGCGATTAAGACCCGTAGCTTATAAAATTCTATAATAAATAGATAGAATATGTACGACTTGGGGGTTAAGGGGAGAACGGTATTAACATCTTAACCGACCCAACTGTCAACCTCACCTGCACGCGCCGGAGGGCGGCGGTGGCAAATCTAGCTTCCGTGGTATCCCCTGCTAGATAACAGACGAGGCAATGGCGACCAAGCAATGGCGGTATAACCATAAACCTGACTGAGAAATCAGCCAGAAGAGGCTAGAGCGAACCTTGGGGTGTAAATAACCCCTAAAATGTCTCCCGGGGAGACCAAACTCGTGAGCCCAGGTAGGCAGTTGGTCTAGGAGAAGGTACTCCGAATAATAAACCAAATGTGCTGCCTTGCACAAAGGTGTTGATTCACCAAAGGCTAGGATGCATACCCAAAAAGTATGCCGAAATTAAAATGGAAGCAGGATTACAAAACGAATTACCCCAGGAAGGTACCAGCCATGCTGGAGAATCCTTCTCTGAGAAGAGCCCACAGGGCAACTCAGACAGCCTCACCGTATCTGGGGGAGGCACAATTTTGCTACAAAAATATGGAGAACACGACTTAGATACACCCACTGGTCCAACCAAAAAACTATATAAAAACCCCGACACCAATAGGAAAATGGTACAGCAGGCTTTCCATCCTAGCCTGTTTAATAATCGGCCAAGAATCAACTCAACCACACCAAGTAAACTGAAGGACAAACCAGTTCAAGCAAATGACACAGAGCTAGACAAGAAGAACACCTCAACCTTATGGCAAAACGATAAAGTGCCTCCAAAAAGGCAAAAAAGAAAAGGGGCAAGCCCAATTCACAGAGACAATGCAAAGAAAACAAAAAACACATCAACATTTACAGTGCCGTCACATAACCAATTTGACATCCTTAACAATGAAGAAACCGAAGAACCAGCCAAAGAATATTTACCTAAGGCCGAGCCTATCTTTGTAACAGGAGTATTGGATGTTAAAGCACTGAAAACTATGCTAAATTAAATAGCCGACAGCAGCTTATACAAAATGACAACACTAAGATCTGGACATATTATTAAACTAATGCCTAATGGCATACAGACCTACAAGGCAATAAGAGAACAATTCATTAAAGACAACATATCGCACTACACTTACAAACTCAAATGTGAAAGAGCATATAGAGTGGTAATAAGAGGACTTCACTCTACAGAAGATATATCTCTAATCACACAAGAACTCCAAGAAAAGGGTCATGAGGTCAGACAAATAGTAAATGTACTGCACAGATCTACCAAAGAGGCCTTACCTGTGTTTTTCGTTGATTTAGAACCAAACAAAAACAATAAGGATATATTCAAACTACGATATCTGAGACAAATGAAAATAACAATAGAAGCCCCATACAAAAAAAAAGAAATCATGCAGTGTAAAAGATGTCAACGCTTTGGACACACTAAGAATCAGTGCTGTAGACCATACAGGTGTGTAAAATGTGGTCAAGATCATCCTACTTCAGCATGCATCAAATCGTCAGATACAGATGCAACATGTGCAAACTGCCAGGAGAATCACCCTGCAAGCTATAAAGGCTGCGCAAAATTTAAACAATACATAGGAAGAATACTTAAAACCAAACCAATCATAAAAGATGCGCCGTCAACTGTAAACATTAAGAAAAGCGAAACTTTAGATCAAACTCCAAAACAAAACGTAAAACAGCATAAGCCCACAGAAAGAAAGAGTTACTCGCACGTAACAAAAGATCGACCTCTGAATGAAGATCTAAGTGACTCAGTAAACTTTCAAGACAGACTAGAACAAATGTTTGCTCAATTTCAAAAAGTCATGATCGGCATGATGGACAAGATGATGGACCGTATGATCCAGCTTATTGCAAGCCTATTTAACAAATAAAATCACACATTCCGAGTGGTCACTTGGAACGCCAACGGCCTGACGGAACGTCGTCAGGAATTACAAATATTTCTTCAAATAGAAAAAACTGACATAGCGTTAATTTACTGCAAAATCGCACTTCACGATTCGAAACTATACAGTTTACACAACAAATCACCCATCAGGAAACAGCCATGGTGGGACAGCAGTAATTGTAAAAAGCAATATTAAACATTACGAACTAGAGAAATATAGCACTAATAAAATACAAGCGACTTCAATAAAGGTAATGATGAACAATAAAATTGAGACGACTATGTCTGCAGTGTATTGTCCACCCAGGCATTCGATCACTAAAGACGACTACAACTCTTACTTTTCCTCCCTGGGTCCTCGATTTATATGTGGTAGAGATTGGAACGCAAAACACACCTACTGGGGTTCTCGTTTAATTACACACCGAGGAAGACAACTATACGGTATTTCACAGAATCTAAGACTAGAGTGCTTGTCCTCACGTGAACCGACATACTGGCCAACCGACCGAACTAAGATTCCAGATTTACTCGATTTCTTTGTGATCAAAAATATAAGTCGGAACTATATGTCTACAGAAACTTGTACGGATTTAACATCTGACCACACACCAGTAATACTTAACGTCAACTCAACGGTGGTGTTGTCTAAACCAGCTCATAGACTGCACAACAAAAATACTGATTGGATAAAATATCAAGACAGAGGAAATCAAAATTAACACTTTGAAAACTGAAACACAGATTGAAGAAGCCATCGAAAAATTAAATATAATTATTCACAAAGCAGCTGCGGCCGCCACAAAAGTGAGAAAAAAATCGCCAATAATGTTAAACGAATACCCAAAAACGATCAAAGAAAAAGTTACCGAACGTCGCCGGCTAAGAAAAATATGGTATGAAACTAAATACCCTACAGACAAATCCGCATTTAATCGAGCTTCTAATGAACTGAAAAAGATGATTAAAACCTTCAACAATGATATTTTACAAACACTCCTTTTTAACTTGACTCCAAGCACAGATACAGGTTATTCGCTTTGGAAGACAACACATAGGCTAAAACGCCCCAATAGCCAAATTCCGCCTATAAGAAATGACAACGGGGAATGGGCCAGATCGGACCTGGAAAAGGCCAATATATTCGCAGATCACCTTTGTAAAGTGTTTCATCCATTTCCTGAGTCGAGCCCTGAGCACGACAATAAAATTAAACGCTACCTAGAAAGCGCCCATCAAATGAGTCTCCCGCTAAAATTTGTAAACCCCACCGAAGTAGCTCGTGAAATAAAACAGCTAAAAGATGGTAAATCGCCGGGTTACGATCTAATTGATAGTGCTCTTCTAAAAAACCTACCAAAAAAGGCAATTGTAGCAATAGCCAACATATTTAATGCCTGCTTACGACGTTGTCACTTCCCAGGACAATGGAAAATAGCGCAGGTTATAATGCTGCCTAAACCTGGCAAGCCACCTAACCAAGTCGACTCATACCGACCTATCAGTCTGCTGCCCGTAATGAGTAAACTCTTTGAAAAACTCATACTGAAAAGAATGAAGGTTTATCTGAACGACATAATTCCAAATCACCAATTTGGTTTTAGGGAAAACCATGGCACGACCGAACAAGTTCACAGGATTGTCGACTATATAAGCAAATCACTGGAGGAAAAACTGTACTGCTCTGCCGTCTTTCTGGATATTAGCCAAGCCTTCGAGAAAGTGTGGCACGAAGGCCTGCTGTACAAAATCAAAAAGATGCTTCCTCACTCGTTTTACCACCTATTACATTCCTATCTCAGTATGCGATGCTTTGAAGTAAAATTTCGTGAGGATCTCTCTGACTTTCATGAAATCAAGTCAGGAGTGCCCCAAGGGAGCATCCTAGGTCCGGTACTGTACACAATATTTACTGCCGACCTTCCAACAACAAACAACACCAAGGTTGCGACATATGCGGACGACACGGCCATACTATCTGCCCACACAAATCCAGTAACTGCATCTGACCAACTACAACACCACATTTATAAAATTGAGGAATGGCTTAAAATCTGGCGAATTCATGTTAACCAAAATAAGTCGACACATGTCACATTCACCCTCAGGAGAGACACTTGCCCTCCGGTAAAAATCAGTAATGATATAATCCCACAAGAAGAACATGTAAAGTACCTAGGCATGCACTTGGACAGAAGATTAACATGGCAGAAACACATATGGGCCAAGCGGAAACAGTTAGATTTAAAATTACGTAGTATGTACTGGGTAATAGGACGCCATTCTCAAATGAGCACTTACAGTAAGCTTTCAGTGTACAAAGCTATCCTGAAACCAATTTGGACCTATGGCATCCAACTCTGGGGTACAGCCAGCAATAGCAATATTGAGATACTGGAACGTTTCCAGACTAAAACACTGAGAGCCATCTTTAATATACCTCAATACATAAGTAATAGAATCATATATCACGACTTGAAAGTACCAACAGTGAAACAAGAAATAGTGAAGTATAGTAAAAACTAAGAAAACAGACTTTCAAATCACAAAAATGAACTTGTCCAAAGATTAAGTGGGGACAAAGGACTGCGATATAAGAGACTGAAGAGACACGGTGTTCCAAATCTAGCGAACAGATTCATCTCATTGGAATGAGACATTTATTTATGAAGTGTCTCATCAAGCTGTACCATAAAAAAAAACCAGATACCCGATTATCGGACAGAGAGGTGGCTTATTGTTGACTGCAACAGATTGCCATGATGCAGATAAAACAAAGAAAAAAAAAAAAAAAAAAGAATACATATGTACGACGATCAAGATACCGAGTCCTGAACAATAATCTTAGTAAGAATCAACATTGGATATGATAACTATGCCTAATGATTACATACAACCTTATATCAATCGTAAAAGGGAAGGTAAATTGCAAAGGGAGATGGAGGACATAATCTCTTTGATAAAAGAAGCAGATCCTGATGTCGTGCCGATTTTTGTTGCGCGCGACCTTCACAAACTACCCCCAGTTACTTTTGACCATTTGGATGCGACAAGGCTATTAAAAGATCTAATTACAGTGAAAAACGAGATTGAAGCGATTAAAGACACATACGCGCCGATGGATCAGTTTTTGCAATTAAAAAATGATTTCATTAACCTACAACAAACATCGATAGTTAACACTTTCGACTGTGACAAGTATGTCAACAGGAAAAGTGGTGCTAGCAATTTATTGCAGGCTAACTTAATGCATAATAGTGGTGATTATGAGTGCGAGAGTGGACCTAGTGGGTTGTTGCATATTGCACAAGAATCAATGACTTGTGCACAGAAAAAAGTGCAAGCGACCTTGGAAGATAAGGAAGCCTTGCAGTGTGAACAGCTGTGTCATTCAGTGTCCCGCTCGCACGAGTCGCAAGCGCTATCGCCGTCGCGCTCGCGCTCACCGCCCGGCGGCTACTCGTGCGCAGTGCAACGGGATGTAGGAGCGCGCGGGGAGACCGTGACCCTGGTTTCGACACATGACCAAGTAAATAAACAGTGTCAAGATGAGGAATGGCAAACCGTTCAGAGGAAAAGATACAGAAATCGATTTATAGGTAAAAAAGGAACTTGCACAGATTTGGCGGGAGGTTTTAAATCTGCTAATACGATGATACCACTTTTTATAAACAACGTACATAAGGAAACCTCTGAAACAGATATATTATCATACATTGAGGAGAAAACAAAGTCTGTAGTCAAGCTACATAAAATAAATTCTAAGCAACACAAAGATTACAGTTCTTACAAAATGTTCATACCTAAACAAAAAATTAGTATGTTTATGGATAGTAACCTATGGCCCGACGGTATAACGTTCCGTCGCTTTGTTGATTTTCGTAGACGAGAAACTGGTAGAGAAGACTCTGAATTGGCCTTTCAAAAACTAAGCGTTAATGGATAATACAAAGAGTGGAACAAGCTTAATTACTTTTAACTGTAAGTCTTTTAAAAGGTCTATAGATTGTGTGAAAATGCTTAGTAGCAAGGTAGACTTGATCGCTTTACAAGAAACTTGGATGCTTCCTCACGAGATTCCGGAACTGAGTCAAGTTAGTAGTGAATTTGGCTATTGCGGCAAGTCGGCAGTGGATATTTCAAGCGGCGTACTGCGTGGCCGGCCGTACGGCGGTGTCGCGCTATTATGGAGAAACTGTAAGTTTAGTTGCGTATCTACAATTAAGTGTGACAGTGATAGAATTATTGCTATTAAAGCTTCTGTGTCGCGCCGCTCAGTGTTGATCTTTTCTGTTTATATGCCTACGAACTCAACTGACAACTTGGTAGAATATGTGCAATGCTTAAGTGAAATAGCGGCAATTGTGGAGAGCAATAATACTGAATCCGTGTTTATTTTGGGGGACTTTAATGCCCATCCGGGGGAACTGTTCGGCAATGAAATGCGTAGTTTTTGTAGTGAACAAAACTGGACATGTGTTGACCTGGAAAGGCTTGGTTTAAATTCTGATGCTTATACGTTTGTTTGTCAAGCGCATGGTAGCAGTAGGTGGCTTGACCACTGTCTAGTCAGTGATGCGGTATTAAAATCGGTGGTGGGTGTGAAAATACATCATGATGTGTACTGGTCGGACCACTTTCCGCTAAAGATTATATGTAATTTTAATACAATTAGCATGACCACCAATCGGCCTGGTGCTAGGACTGACAGGGTTATATGGGGAAAAAGAGATATAGACCAAATAGAAATGTATACTAAGTATTGTACAGCCAAACTGAGAGAAATCGAATTTCCACAAGAATTCAGTCGGTGTTGTGACCATAAGTGTGATAATATTACGGCGGCGCACACTGCGGTATTGGACTTGCTATACCGTGACATTATAAGAGTACTCAGGGAAGCCTCGGTGTTAAGTAGGAGTAGATCGGGAAGGGGTAAATCGCACCGCGGTCGTTCTATTGCAGGTTGGAACAAATATGCTAGCGAGGCTCATTGTGTCGCTAGGCAAAAGTTTTTAAATTGGGTGTGGTACGGTAGGCCTAAGCAGGGTGAGGTCTATTATGAAATGTGCGAGGCTAGAAAAACATTTAAAGAGAAATTGAGACACTGTCAAAATAACCAGGACCAAATTAAAATGAACATTCTTGCCGCCAAACACAAAAATAAAGATTTTCGAGGCTTTTGGCAGCAAACAAAGAAGCTGAGTCCTAAACCTGGCGTCCCGGTGAATGTCGACGGTATGAGCGAGCCCAGAGAAATAGCAAATACATATGTTCAAGTGCTACTTTCAGGTGAAATCAACACTTAGAACGGAAACGAGTGGAAATGTTGGGGGCGTTGTGTCAGGGGTGCCGGAGCGTATTTCAGCAAAGTACATTGCTCTAATAATTAAAAATATGAAGAGAGGCAAATCACCCGGGCACGACGGTCTCAGCATTGAACATTTTCAGTATGCGGGACCACACCTCCCAAGGCTGCTGGGATTGCTATTCACACTTTGTTTTAGGCACTCGTATCTGCCAGATGATCTAATGAGGTCGGTCATAGTGCCTATAATTAAAAATAAAACAGGTGATATCTCCGACAAATGCAACTATCGACCAATCTCTCTAGCTACAGTTGCGGCTAAGGTACTTGACGGCGTTCTTGAGCGACAGCTTAAGAAACATCTTAATCTGCACGACGCTCAGTTCGGTTTTAGGACTGGGCTGTCGACTGAATGTGCCATTCTGTCGCTCAAGCACATCGTCAGGTATTACACAGATAGGAGTACACATGTGTACGCTGCTTTCCTTGATCTTTCCAAGGCATTTGACATGGTTAGATACGATATTATGTGGACAAAATTAAAAGAAGCGAGGGTACCTGGGCAGGTTATTATTATTTTTAAGTATTGGTATGGACACCAAACTAACCGTGTCAAATGGCTTGATGCGTTTTCTGAGGAGTATGGGTTAAAGTGCGGAGTGCGACAGGGGGGGTTAACTTCTCCTTCTCTTTTTAATCTCTACGTCAACCAGTTGATTGTTCGGCTGAGCGAGACAGGTGTCGGCTGTTCAATTAACGGACAGTGTATCAATAGTATCAGCTATGCAGACGACATGGTCTTGCTTAGTCCATCTATTTCGGCGCTCAGAAAACTGATTGGGGTTTGTGAGGAGTATGCAAACTCACACGGGCTGGTGTACAATACTAGTAAAAGTGAAATTTTGATATTTAAATGTAAGGGTCGCAGACTAGAGGAGGTACCACCGGTGCTGCTTGGTGGTAATGCTCTGAAAAGAGTGGAACAGTTCAAGTACCTGGGCCATGTGGTAACTGGGGACTTGAAAGATGATGGTGATATAGAGAGGGAAAGGAGGGCGATGGCGGTCCGCTGTAATATGTTGGCTCGTAGATTTACACGATGTAGCAGGGAAGTAAAGATTACTCTTTTTAAAGCCTTCTGCCAGACATTATACACGTGTAATCTATGGATTAACTATACGCAGCGGGCATTCAATGCCCTCCGAGTACAATATAACAATGCATTCAGGGTGTTGTTGGGGCTCCCACGATACTGCAGTGCATCTGCGATGTTTGCGCATACACATACAGACGCGTATCACGCAGTGATACGAAGTCGCATCGCGTCACTTATGACCCGGGTGCGTGGGAGCCGCAACAGCATCCTGAGGACCATCGCGCTGAAACCTGACTGCCCTATCTTTCGACACTGGGTGCAAATTCATGCACTTGTGCCCGGAGTCCCGGAGAGTGGGAGGTACAGAAAGTAAAATTAAATGTCACTAACATAGTTTATAAGTCATTTCTACTAATATAAATCTAAACCTAAATGTTACTAACATAGTTCTAAGCCATTGTTACTAACCTTATATGGACCCTGTCTGAATTAAATTTATTTTATTTTATTTATTTTTTTATTTTATATATTAAACAAAAAACCGGGCAAGAGCATGTCGGATCATGCTCACTGTAGGGTTCCGGAGCCTAAGAAAAAAAAATTGGAATAATTGCACCAGCAGAAGAGTGTATGTTCATCGCACTTACGCCCTTTTGTTGAGAAATGCAGTTTTTTGGCAATAACTCAATGACTTTGAGTAAAATGCCTGTGACATACGGGCGGACAGACAGACAGACGGACCTGACGAAACTATAAGGGTTCCGTTTTTGCCATTTTGGCTACGGAACCCTAAAAACCGTTTAAGAGCTTTCCTTACTTTCTTACAACAAACAAAATGCACTACATATGAAAAATCACTTCCATCCTATTATTGAGAAGCATAGTTTTTTGGCAATAACTCAAAAACGGTATATCCGATCATTTATACTAATCTATACTTCTATACTTATAATACAAAAAATAATATAAATAGGTATAGTTTGTGAGATTGTAGGACCTACTGAACCGATTTTGAAAATTCTCTATTTGTGAGTGTCATTTGTTTTTAAATATATTAACTCGAAAAATTAAAAATAAAATGGTAAAATTTTTTACCGCCTAACGAAATGGGAATGGGTCAGCTAGTTGCTAATATATTTGTTTAAAGTGTGTATTAAGGGTTACCTATTGTAATTTTTTAATTTTTATTTGTTTTTGTCATTCGGTTTAAAAGATTATGGGGCCTTAATAAAAATCAATGTTTGTGTTTTTGTCCTCTATGATTGATCAGATTCCAAACCATTTATCAGAAGACAATTCGAAACCATTGATCAGATTGTGACGAAATTTCGGTGGGGTGTTCTGGGGAAGCCCGCGAGGTTTTCTGGCTCAAAAAATCAAAGCGTGGCTGGATTTAGCTAGTTATGCTATACAACTAAGTTGACCTAAAATCTGTGCCCACAATATACCAACATATACGACATGAGAAAAAAAGATAGGGCTATTACCATCTTAGGCAATTTCATCTAAACTCAGAGGAGAAGAGTCCACAAATACCTATGTTTTTTGTCACATTTCTGATGGCATTCAACTCTAGGTGGGTATGGTGTAGGTACCTAATAACAAAAAAGATTCCATTATAATCATTAGTTAGATATAACCAAATAGATATCTGCTCCTAAACGACAACGCTCAGGCTACAAGAGCTAGGGTTGGAAGTTTTACGTCATCCAACCAGATATTGCATGAATACTACTTTTTCTAAAATTTGGAGAACGTCTTGGCAGGAAAAAAAACAATACCCGAGAGGCAGAATGCCTTTGAAGAATTTGTTGGCTGAGTGGTGGCTGGTAGAGGTGTACGGGGAGTCAACCAATTCTACAACTCTAAATGAAAAAATACCACTGCGCTTACAGAGAGAGTGGGTGCATATTTTGATTGATAGAAATAAAAAAATATTTATTTATTAAAAACAATGACTTAAACTTACTGTTTACCAAACGGCAACTTCATATTATAAATGGAAAAGTAACTCTGTCTGTCAATCTATTACGTTTTCACGCTTAAAGTGCTCAACCGATTTAGATGAAATTGGGTATGGAGATAGTTTAAATCACAGAAAATGACATAAGTAGGATTGTTTTTATTGTGAAAACCGACATCCCCATGGACCGAACCGCGGGGGAAAGCTAGTATGAAACAAAGTAACTAGGTAGGTACATACAGTGATTTGTTATTATAGTATTTCTATTTTAAATTGGAGTTGTTCATCAATCGCGTACTATGTAGTTACTCGTTTATAACAGGAGGAAAATATAATTAGAACTAGATTTTGTCAACAACACGCAACCATTGTAAACAAGTAGGTAGGTAATGTGGATTTTACTACTTTTTCTTTTATTTAAATAGGTATCTAAGTAATGCAAAACCTACTGAAAAAAGTTAAAAAAACCCGCTAACTTTCACTGCCCTGGTGGTTTAGCGGAAATGTCTAGGTAGCTGTGCAAATAGGTTATGGGTTCGATTCCACTCTATTTGTACCTCTGCTCAATGCGCTCTACTTAAAGATTAACCCATTTAGCACACTTAACATTAAAAACGGTACCTTATGAAATGGGTGCTTTTGGAGCACAGTCACTGCCAATATGTTGATTTAAAATAAATTATAAAGGCAATTAAACAAAACATATTTTTATGAAGATATTTATTATTAAAAGAAACTAAGTATAGTTAAACAAAACAATTAATATTTAGAATTAAATAAGTAGACACAGCGTTTTATATTTTCGAAACAAAGACATTATCACTCATTGTGATAATTTAACACTTTCACAGCCATTACAATTATTGAAGCCTGCATTTAACGTATGATAATATACATAAAATATGTAAAACCATGTCGTGATGACTGCAACAAGATCTGCATCTGCCAGTGGCAAGTACTTGTGTAAGGTACTTGACACTGGCAGAAAATGACTGACAGATCGGCTAGATTGCCATACACTCAAGAAAACACTTATTCCATTGTTGATCGAAGCTTGTTGACCGGCTCATGGTACGGCCCCTGTACCTACAGGGGCCGTACCATGAGCCGGTCAATTGTAGACGAAAAATAAACTGTCCTGCCTATTTCGTACCATAAGCCTGCCAAAAGCAGGTGTGTCAGGGATGTCGTCACGACCTATTCTCTATTTGTCAAATCTTTGCACTTGAGAACAGTTCAACGACTGACATGTGTCAAGTTGAACCTGCCCTGCACTTGGCAAACCGAGCAACTCTGTAGAATGAAAGGTATGGCATGCCAGTGGCACCTGTAAAACAACCTAACCTCAGTGCCTTGAAAGTATTAAAGAAATATTGCGTAATACCGATATTTAAAAAAACATTATATTGTGAAATAACTTAAAAAAACTAATTTATATGACCTACTTATCTTACCGTACCTTCCTAAAAAATATTAAAACAGATTGTAATACTGTCGCCTAAAAAGGCCCACCTTACCTATCTACCTACTTTAATAATTTCATACAAATGCTGACATATCAGTACGATTGCGTCGTTAACCTATGAATAAAACTATCTTGTTCTTTATCATCCATTTTCATTGAATTTTGTTATCATTTTCAAGCCAATTGTTGGGTATTTACCCAACAATTTGTTTGTGTATTCACCCAACAATTTAAGTATATAGAGTACCTATATGTTACTCGAGGGGGAGCTATACCCCCCTATAACTCGTCGATAAAATATTTCGATAATTTTTACTGTCTATTTTTACTACCACAAACGATTTTGGATATTTGTAGAAAACAGATTGTGGCTGGTACCTACCTTAAATTTGTTTATGATAACACTCACTATCAAATAGGCTTTGAGCTAATTCTTACATCCATAAATACCTAACATCTTTCAACTTAACTGTTACTTCATAATTTACTAGTTTACCATAATCGAAAGATTTTTGTTACACACCAAACTGCCATGCGCGCGAACATAAGAAAACATGGAAAATCTTTCCTCTGCGTCATTGCCGCATGCTCATCTGAATCCATGAGATAACTGGAACTTGGCCTGCTAAAAAACTGATTTGCGGCTCTGTGACCCCTCTTTAGCTTACTATATATTTGTCTATCACTGTACACTCTAATTGATTGACTTCCTGATAATTCTGGACAGTCTCTCACTGCATGGTTTCCAATACAAATGCGGCACTTCGTCAGTTGAGCCTTTGTATGTGCTCTTCTTTTCATTTTCGACGGCCTATCCAAATTATTGAAATCGTCCTCATCTGACAAACTATGTAATTCTTCTAGGCTTAACAGCTTGGTTTTGACAAAATTAGTGGTTAAAACATTACTAGAATTCTCGATTGCAAGGCGTGCCGATGCGTATTCCTCGGAAAGCCCGTTTAATAATATGGTTGCCAAGAATTCATCATCGACTTCCTTACCTACTTCTTTCAGTTTCTTAGCAACCATGAGGACCTCTGACACATATTGTCTCATATTTCCGAATTGCTTTAATTTGAAATTTACCAGTTTCGCTAGTAACTTACTACTGTTGCTGAGTTCTGCTTCTTCGAATTCATTCCTAAGAGCTTCCCACGCTTCATGAGCATTGCTGGCGTATCTGAGGTGGATTAAGCATTCCTTTTCAACCATTAAACCAATCTTTGCTCGCGCCTGTCGATCTTGTTGTAACTCGACTTCATTATTTTCTGGAGGCTTGCTTGTGTATTTCCATAGACCGTCATGGATTAAGTAAAGTTCCATTTGAAATTTCCACACGGCGTAGTTAGATTCATTTTGTAACTTTTCAAAGGTTGGTAGGTTACTGCTGGGACTAAGGTTGGCCATTTTGCACACAACAGAAATAAATTATGAAAACGACTTGACTTGACACTGTTCATGAAGTACCTAATTAAGTACAGAAGCCACAAGAACGTGTTGATCCATTAACCTTCAAGTTAGATAAAGAATCCGGTCCCTTACACGTTTATTTTTTGCTATGAAAACATATCCAACAGAAAAACTTAATTTAGTCAACTTAATTTACGACTTTACGACTAATGCCTTTCGCATTCAACGAATAACTAAATAAACAATACTAGTTAACAATAAGGAAAATGTTAATAAAATTATCATGCCTGGTTAAATATATCTATTGGGCGCCTACGTGCATCGGATGGCTCAATCGTGGTCAGTTATTGCTTTGTGGTTTGGTTTCGAGATGTCTTACTAGTCATCTTGAAACCAACCTAGGTAGGTGAGAGCATATAAAACAAAGTTTTGCTTGATACATCAAGCAAAACCTTTTTAGAGTTCCCTAGCCAAAATAGCATAACGGAACCCTTATAATTTCGCCATGTCCGTCCGTCCATACGTCTGTAGCTTAGCTCAGAGACTGTTAGTGCTAGAAGGCTGTAATTTTGCATGGATACACATATTATTTACGCCAACCAAGTGAAAGAATAAAATCATGAAAAACATTTTTTTTTTAGGGTACCTCCCCTATATGTAAAATGGGGATGTGATTCTTTTTTCTCATCACAGCTAAGTAGGCTTTACTAGTTTACGTTTACGAGTAACAGCACTAACAGCTGATTAAATGAAAAGTTACAAATTTTTCGTACAAATTCCATTGAAAATTATTATAAAGTAGATATAACGTCGTACGCATTATTAGGAGGGATGCATTTGCCAGGTTTTTAGTGTTCCGTACCTCAATAAGAAAAAACGGAACCCTTATAAGATCACTCGTGTTACTGTGTGTCCGTCTGTTACAGCGAATTTGCATCGAATCTACAGGACCGATTAAGTTCAAATTTGGTTTCACGTATGTGTTTCTGTGACCTGAACACGGTCGCATAACGAAAATAGAAGAATTTGGAAGTTTCGCAAACTATATCGTGTAACATATCAAATGAAATTACTTGTTTTAAGGATAATAATAATAATAATAATAATAATATATATTTTATTTTCTCTCACAAAGGTAAGTACAAAGTATTCCTTAATAGTAACAAACTGCTTAAAGTTAACAATTAAACCTTAGTGAGAGCTGGAGTTTGTACTAGGTTCTAAACCTGTGTGACAAATCTCCAGGCTCTCTCATTTAGTGAGTACAAAGAAATGCAGATAATTGATAAGCGTTAGTATAAGCATAAGTACTTGCAAGACATGTACAAAGATTGAATTTCAAAGTTAGATATATAATGTATGTGTGTGTGTGAGTGTGTGTGTGTGTGTGTGTGTGTGTGTGTGTGTGTGTGTGTGTGTGTGTGTGTGTGTATGTGTGTGTGTGTGTGTGTGTGTGTGTGTGTGTGCGTGTGTGTTTGTAAATTAATATATGTGCCCATACTTATTTATTTAATGGTGCAGAGGATTTTTTCTGTTTCATGATAATCTAAATTTAATAATCAAACTGTAACAGCTTTCTTACACTCATTCTTCGTCAATGGGTACAAATTTAAGATTTTATTGGCTTTGTTATAGACATAGCCACCAAGAAAGTAAAAACAACGCTGCGCTAGACTGGTTCTGGTTAAAATTGAGGGGCATACTTGATGTTTCCTACGTTCTGAAGCAAGGTTAGAGGGGTCATAAGGAGTCTGTGAGTGAATTGAAAGGATGATTGAGAGGATAAATAATTTGCGAACAGAGAGTACGTTACACGTCTTATAAAGGTCGGTAGTAGGGAATCGATAAGGTAGTCGCCAACCTACTTTTAATACAGATCTCTGAGCACGCTCTAATTTCAGAAGATAGCTTTTATTGGCGCCACCCCAGGCATCAATGCAGTACTGAGTAATTGATTGGCACAGAGCTAGATAGGTGGTTCTAAGTATCTGCGCATCGACAACTTGACTGAGAGATTTAAAAAGATAGATTAGCTTTCTAAGTCTAGATGTAAGACTATCTATATGTTGGTGGAAGGAGAGTCTATCATCAATTTGGACCCCTAGATATTTGACACAATCAACACGAGAGAGTGTAGGACAATTACAAATAGTTGTGGATGAGGAATGACAGGAGTGAGCGAAAAGAGTATAAGGCAAGGATAAGAGCTTGTCAGGTGAGGTTAATGAGAAGGTAAGGAAATTGGTCTTACTAACATTTAGGGTAAGTTGATTTCCGGTTAACCATTGTGTAACTGCTTGGAAACTGCCCTGTGCATATCCAAATGCAGAATCCCAAGAGTCGCCGTGTGATATAATGGCAGTGTCGTCAGCATAGGTAAAGATGGTGGTATTTGGTAGCTGTAACTGGCAAAGATCGTTGATATACAACAAGAACAGAGTAGGCCCCATAATACTGCCCTGAGGGACTCCATGGGTCACAAGTAGTTCGTCACTACAGAAGTCACCAATCCTCACACATTGTTTTCTATTAGTGAGGTAGCTTTTGAGCAGGGCCAGTTGCGTACCTCTGACTCCAAGTCTTTCCAGCTTTGTACAGAGGAGTGGAATTGAGACAGTATCAAAAGCCCTCGCTATGTCCAAGAATATACCAACGACCTTCTGTTTTTTGTCCAGTTTGCTGACGACTGCTGTGGTTAGTTGTAGGACTGCTTGGGATGTAGATAGACCGGAGCGAAACCCATATTGCTGAGCGGATAATAATTGAGCTTGTTCCAGAAATTTCGTTAATCTATTATTAATTAATTTTTCTAATAGTTTTGAAAGTGCAGGCAGAATAGCAATGGGTCTGTAATTGCTTGGGCTATATTTATCCCCACCCTTATGAATCGGGTGTACTACTGCCAGTTTGAATGCTTCTGGAAATATTCCATTGGTAAAAGCAAGATTACAAATGAACGTAATAGGAGGCACCAGCAATTTTTTAAACTGTTTTAGAAACTTTCCTGAAATGTTATCACTGCCAGCCGCACAGTCGCTTCTCAAATTCATTACGAGAATCTCCACTTCGGACTCATCAGTAGCCAGAAGACCGAAGGAGTGTTGATGATAGGGAGGTACATGTGCAATTGGTGGATTATTATGAACTGCATATGTTTTTTCGGCTAGTGAGCGTCCCATGTTTGCAAAATAGTAATTAACCTCATTTACTGAAAGTTTTGGGTCAGAATGAGAAAGAAGCTCGAGTGGTTGCGTGGTCTGTTTCGTTGTTTGAGTAATACTTTTAATGGCTTCCCAGACTCTTTTGCTATTTCCCCGTGCATTTTCAACTTGGCTTTTATTAAATTTAATTTTAGTTTTTCTCAGTAAATTACAGCAATAGTTCCTATATCTTTTGAATGTTAGCTTTAAAGTCTCATTATTAGGATCGGTTTTTAGTTTTAAGTGCAGATTATCCCTATTACGTAAACATTTCAGTAAACCAGCTGTCATCCACTGTTTTCTAACTCTTTTGCGATTTGGCACAACTTTCAAAATTGTGTTAGCCGTAATTATAGAGTTTAGGGTGTTAATAAAATAGTCCGTGGCATCATTGACATCAGTATACTTATATATAGAGGTGAGTTCTAGTTTAGTAAGATCTGCTTCTAAATTTACCATATTAGTATTTTTTATTGTTTTATTCTTAACTGTCATATTATTATGTGTAGTTCGAAGAAAAAATATAATAGTATCATGATCGGTAATGGAGGTGTTTGCTACATAACAATAGGCCGATAATTTGGTTTTCAACATCAGATGGTCTAGGCATGAACGGTTAAGTCTAGTGTATAGATTGTGTGCCGGCAACATACCATGATAGGCTACCATGTTGAGATATTCAAATGAGCGAGGGTCCTTATTATTTTCTGATATGTCAATGTTAATATCACCCGTTAATATAATGTTTTTGTAGGAGGAGTAGGTTTTAAGAAGATCGTTTAGGGAGTTTATGAATGGTGTGACATTATAGTTAGCAGGGGGACGGTATATTGCTATTAACACGGTATCCTTATTAATCGTAACACATAAACAATTTGCATCGTGTAGAAGTGGTTCTAAAGTGGAAACATGAAGATGTTTACGGAAGTAAACGACAACCCCTTCATTTTGTGACCGCATCTTGTTAGTATTGACGAAGGAATATCCATCTATACTTGGTATTTGAGGTGAGTTAAAAAGCCAGCACTCAGTGACAATTAAGAAGTCCCATAGAACGTCACTTCTCACTAGAAGAGTGAGGAGTCCGTCGAAATTTTTCTTTAGGCTTCTGATATTTTGACAGAGAAGTTTAAGTGATTTCCCATGTGAACGAGAGATTTGACGACAGTTCTCTAACATGCATGTCGATGAATGGGCTACCGAGATTTGGTCAAACTCGGTATACAGATCCTGATTATTACGGTTATTATCGAATGGTATGTAGGAGTAACAATCTAAGTTGGGTTAGCGGTAATAGTGTATGCTTATTTAATTTCGCAATTGTTGTCAAATATATTATTGAAAAGATGTGGAGTTGCATAAATACACAGTTATTAAAATAAATAGTTACTAATGGAAAGCGTTGTAGTAAGTTGTGGGAGTAAGTGTGACTGTTTTGTATAATTGTGTGTGTAAGAGTATGATTTTGAGTGATGTTTCGATAATAAATATAAGTATGTGGAAAATTCCTGTACAAAATGACATAGATGTTTACATGGTGTTCTGGTGTAATAAGGTATTTAAAGCAAGCATTTGTTGAGTGTGTGAAATTACAAAATATAATTATTAAACGGCTAGAAATATCAGACATGACAAGGTAATTAAAAACAGACAACATAAGAAATAAAGGAGACAAGATACGATACTTGCGCAGTCATGTAGCCTTCGAGGACAGTTCCTGCAATTGATTTTCGTTTTGGATGAGCAAAGGTTGGCTATCAGGATTCTTTTTCAAAAATACACGCCCGTTGGAGGTCCAGCAGTAGTCGAATAGGTTCGCCTTGGCATGATTTCTTGCGAGGTATAATAGTCTTCTAGTACGTAAGGTGAGTTGTTCATTAATGTAAACGGGTCCATGGGGTGTGACAGATAAGCCAAGATGTGTCGAGTTAATTTTGTTACTAGGATTTTTCTTATTATGCTCTCTTACAGCTGTCAGGAAACTGGACTTAAGTAGGGTATTCTCGAACTCAACCGAGATGTTTGACGTCTCGTTCTCTCTCCTAGACGGCTGTCTAGTTATGTCCCGAATGCTGTTGAGTTCTAAAGACATACCCAGTTGTTTAGTTAGATTCTGAATCATATTGCACAACGAAGATTGCGTTTCTGCCTGTTGTTTGGGCACATTGCGTATTTTAATTGAGGTCTTAGCAAATCTACGCTCGCATAATTCCAGTTTATCTTCCAACAAAGCTAATTTTGATGTAATTGAGTTTCTCTCTTTTTCCAGAGTGGTTATTTTAGTCTCCAGCGGCAAAATTTTTTCAGAGACAAATGTCATCGATTTTTCTAGATCCTCAATGGTTGACTTAATATCCTTGTAGTGATTATTTATCTCCATAACCTGGTTAACGAGTTTGTCTAGACGTGAGTTATGAGCAATGGACATTTCTTTTATCATATCTCTAATTTCATTTTTGAAGCTTTCCAGTTCGTCACCAGTAATCTCACTAGAGGCATATTTGCGTTTAGTTCTTTAAATGATGTTGGATTGCAGAGCTTCTTCTGTGTAAAGTCGTCTGATATCGGATTCAGAACGCGATGGAAAACTGTGGTGAGGTGGTGTTTTAGTCAAGTTGGCATCAGGATCAGTGTGCGACGGTTCTGTACTAGTTTTGGGGGGTGTTTTATACATGTTTGCTATGAATAAGTTATAAAACAAACTCTTTAGCAGCCAATTGTACTTGTACCAAGCGCCAAAATAAGAAACGCTAATCGCCACAACTTGTGGCTTGTGGCAAGCGGCACGGGTCTGAACGTCAATAGTGAAGCATACGCACCGTTTGGCAGCGGAGCGCGCACGCTGTTGCTATCTCGATGTAGCCGTCCCTTTTGCACATGCACTATCTAGCGGTGTTCGCCTCGGTGTTATGCGCGCCTGGTACTTTGCTGTTTATATTTTTGATTTAATTTGCCCAAATAACAAATAATATGAGATTTAAAATAAAAACTTATACGGGATTATACGTCTGTACGCTTCCGCGGTCCGAAGGGAAGAGGATATTAATATATTTTTTTTTTATAATTTTATTTTGAAAAAACATGAAGATAGATCATTGCATCCCCCCCCCCCTCCCGATGTATCTAAAATTACCCGACCCTCATGCTAAAAAATAACAATATTAAAATTATAAAAATATATATATGTTATTCTTACAAAAATCCCATTCATGTTACACGATACAGTTTGCGAAACTTTTTTTTAAATTTCCAAGTTTGCCCCCCAAAAATGTATCTCAAGTTCCAAATTGTTTTATTTTCATTGTGCGTCCGTGTTTGGGTCATGGAAACACATATGTGGACCAAATTTGAACTTAATCGGTCTAGTAGATTCGGTGTAAATCGGCTGTGACAAACGGAAAGACAGAAACACAAGTAATCCTATAAGGGTTCCGTTTTTCCTTTTGAGGTACGGAACCCTGAAAATGACTACAAAAAAGTTTAATAACGATACATGGAGATATTTTATCACAATAAATGTAAAAGTACTGTGAAAGTACCGTGGTAAAATTTGTGACGTAAAATATTCCCGTCAAGGGGCGTCTAAACGGGCCATTTTTAGGGCAATTTGTGGCGACACTATTGGCAACTAATTGCTCGGCCAATATTGGCAATATGTCTGCAATTGTATGACGCATGATTCAGTCTGCTAAACGGGCTATACAACCCGGCAACAATAAAACAGAGAGCGACATAAACAACAACAAAATTGACCGGCCGGACAACAACAACATTGCAGAAAATCAGTCGCTCAGCGATCGTCCGGCAACCATCAAATCATTATTGGACAGTGCTGCCATGTTGCCAGCCACAGCATTGCCGCCACAAATTGCCGCGAAAAATGGACCGTTTAGACGCCCCTTTAGGGTAAAGGAAGCACACAGGAAAGAGCTACTCAAGGGACAAGAATATATTTTTTTTACCGCTTGCAATAAGAAAAAAATGTCACAACTTATGCAACACCATACTGGGTGATCAAGGGAGTTCCCAGACTTTATCGCCCCGACCACAAATTAGCAATATGTTATAGTGCCACGACAGGCCACGACCCACCACGACCTTTCAATAGCTCGTGGTCCATAGATTACTTTGTTTGTTTGTTAATTTGGTATTGAGTTCCTCAGATGTGTGTGTGTGACACATTAAAATAAAATTATATGTAAAATACTTAGTTCATTTTAAAACATTTACTCGGACTTTAGTCATCAAGACTAAAGTCCGAGTATCGATTGATTTCATATTTTGACCATTTGGACTAGCAGTCCTTATAATTTATTTAAAACAATTAAGAAATTGGCTTTATAAAATTAATCCACATTATTTATGAATTCGAATCAACACGAAAGCTTGAACGCACTTTTACGTTTAGTTTAAAATTTAGATTGGGAAAATTTTCAACAAACTATTTGTTTATTATTGGATAGGATAAACTTTGAAATTTAATATCGTATCCTAAAAGATTATAATACCCCGCGCTAATTGTGAATCCTAAGATATTAATCGACCTAGTATCACAAATAACTTTTTTCATTTAAAATTTGAACTACTAAACGTGTACAAAATGTCAAAATCATAACCTAATTGTTTCCCTTTCAAAAATAGACTTCATTAATTCATTTGTGATCTCTAAAAGCAATAAATTTATTTAAAGAAACCAATTTAAACCTATCAAATAAGAAATAAGCAAATATTTTGTCACGATGTCTGAAGAAATTCAAAAGAAAATGCAAAAGGAGCTCGAATTACTAGGCGGTATCCAAAAAGAGTACCGTAAGGGGGTTGCACTGAAACAACAATTAGATAGTCAGCTAAATGAAAATAAAGCTGTAAAAGAAGAACTAGCATTGTTGAAGAAAGACGCCGAAGTGTATAAGTTAATCGGCCCCGTACTAGTGAAACAAGATTTAGAGGAAGCTACACAAAATGTAGCTAAACGTATGGAGTACATTAGCAAAGAGATCAAAAGAGCAGACGATCATATATCCGCGCTAGAAAACAAACAAGAAGCTCACCAGGAGAACTTGAATAAGCTAAAGAATGATCTTAATAAGCTTAAAACAAAGGCTTGAAAAATGGTGTAACTTAAACCTATTGAGTGACTCTACCTTGGGTATCTAATACTTTATTTGCGATCAATAACTACTTTTGCATTATATAAAACTATATTTAAGTATTTTTAAAATAATAAAGCTATTAATACTGTAAACATCATTTTTTTACCACTTTAAGCTTTAAGCCCATGTTTAGATATGTTAAGCATATATTTACAACATCCTTAGTATTCAAGATGTTCTCATGGTAACATGTGTTAAATGTTCATCAATCATCATCATGTGCTAGTCTAGATTGCTGAATATGATAAGAACTTGGTTGGGGATTGGTGTGACTAAAATTTTGCTTGTACTTTCACCATAGTGTTACCACTATGCGCTTCATTATTCTTGAGCTGGCACACTCACTGCTAGTTACAAAGTGAATATAAGTGGCATCAGTAATAATAATAACAATATCTTGAGACAACTCACAACACTATCTGATCCCTAACTAAGCAGAGCTTGTACTATAGATACCAGACAACTGATAAATATACTACTGCCTCTAGTCTACTATGACTGCCTCTGCGGCGGGGTGGAAGTGTGTCTGAGTGCTACGCGAGAGGTTGTGGGTTTGATTTCCATATGGTACAGCACTTTGTATGATCCACAAATTGTTGTTCCAGGTCTGGGTGTACATTGTGTCCGTGACTTCTATGTTTGTAAAGTCCCCCGTAAGACAGGGCTTGTACCCTACTGCAGGAGTCGTCTTTTTAAAAAAAAAATACTTATATACTTCTAAATACATATATATTACTAGCTGTCCCATGCAATTTTGTGCAGTCATTTCCCCGTTTTTGCATCATTTCTCATTGCTGCTCCGCTCCTTTTGATCTTAGCGTGATGTTATATAGCCTATAGCCTTCATGGATAAATGGACAATCGAACAGTAAAATAATGTTTCAATTTGGACCAGTAGTTCCTGAGATTACCGCATTCAAACAAACGAACTCTTCAGCTTTATAATATCAGGATAGATATGTAAATAACACCCAGACACAGAATAAACCAATGTGCTCATCACACAAAATCTTATCTTGGATGGTGATCGAATCCACAACCTCGGGCTCACTCTACGGTAGTCAGGGTCACTAACTATAGACCAACAGGCAGTATATGTTAATTGTGTAGACATATCACTATGTTTTAGAAGACTTAGGCCATTTTCCTGCAACACTAACCCACAGCACTTCAGATCATTATAAAATATTTATAGCCAACATTTCTAAGTTGTATTGACCAGTTAGTATGACTCAAATATTTTTGGTTAGTGGTTGGTTGGTAGATCTGCGAGCATCAACAGTCCAACCAAAACCAGCATTTATGTGACTCTTCTGTTAAATTTATCTAAGTAGAGGCCATTGGTTATGTTGCAACTACTGTGCCAGAAATGGTGGGCTTTATTCATACATGAGACACCACTTTGTGTGAGCCACAAAATGTAGGTACCAAGTTATGTTCACAGAAAAATAAACGTCGAATTTTTGTATGAGTGTTGGCAGTCTATATTGTATAGATCTAAACTTTAAGCACATATAGTTTTTACATTATATGTGGATGTATGTATGTTGTGCCTCATGTCTTCTTCTTTTAATATTTTTTATCTCTTGTCTTTGCATCAGTCCTGTAATTAGCCTAGGACACATCGAACATCGACTTTCACCCAGGTGAGACAAATTTTATACCAAATTTTATTGATTTACACATATATGATAGCTTGCTTATCGAAAAATGTTCTCTTGATAATGGAATAAATTTAGTTTTATTTTATCATGGAGAATTGGAGATTGATGTTTTGGTAAGTTTGCCAACTTATTTATGTTCATGGCTAACTGGCAAGGTATGAACAGCTTAGTCAATATGAATAACTACACCCGATCAGATACAATAATTGCATTTTTAAAGATAGAAAAATTTGAATCCAGACTCAGGAATCGAACCCGAGACTTCCGTAGCCAAACCGGGGCCAGAAGCGACCGATCCGATCAGGTCAATTCACGTACTTAAAGCAGTACAGTTGCAGTTAATTTTCGATTAAAACGGCCATTTTCGTATTCTTGTAACTTTGGGATCGATCTCAAATACGCGAAATACGAGTCAAGTAAAAATGGCTACGCGAGTATATGCTAGTTTCTAATAAATAAAACAGAACCTCATTATAGAATCTTTATTGTTTTACATCTTCCAAAAACAGTACAGATGGCACTTTTTTCCTGTTGTAATACCTTACAATATAGGTATATTTTTCCTCCATAATTTATTGATCTTAAATTAAATAATACATATTTAAACAAACTATTATTCTCTTGAGTTTGGATCCAACTATTATAAATATATAACCCATTAAGATTAAAAAGACACCGAAGTAGATGTGGAACCTAGAATAAAAAATCAAAGAGAAAACAGCCTCATTCAATTACTTCCAATTGCAACTTAGCTTTATGATTATGACCCATAAAAGGGACTAGAGTAACATTCGTTTTATAGTAGGTACTCATGAAGTACCTAACATAAGTAGATACTATTAAACCACCAAACTACATTTACAATGGTCAGTATTATAGTTCAAGTTATTTGGCGAGCTTATTACTTCATAGAACCAAAGTCATTATTTTGTAGGAACTTACTATACTAGCACATACATTTATTATTTATTTCGATAAGACCATAATAAAGCGCCATTTATATTTTCGTTTTATCACATTTTAATGAATAAGATTAAACTTTACTTATCCTAAAATACAATATAGATATACCCCAAAATATAGGAATGTTTTCTTATATCTAGTTGTATAAAGAAAATGTGGCGAATAAAAGCCAAAAATAAATTACTTATTCAAATATTGGTCCCAAGTTAAGGAACGTCATGTGACCATATGAACCACAATACACATTGTAACTATCTCAGTTCTAGTCTTTGCTTTTCATTAGTCTTGTCTAGAGAGATTTGTATAATAATATATTCCGAAAATAGCACAATATTCAATCTTAACTACAATAATTGCATAAAGTCATGCGTTGTATAAACTCTAGTTATAAAGTATCAAAAATATAACTATGGCATTTCAAACTGGAATAAAATATACTCTTTTAACTCTTATAACGTAAAATATTATCATCTCTCAACAATTTTACTTAATCCTGCTCTGAACACATGGCACACTACAAAATGGCATTTCTTGCTTAACAACAAAGCGACCGCTAAGCAAACTCTTTCCGCACATTCGACCCGAACATATAAAGCATTCTGCATGCCAATGCATATTGCCCCACGAAACTCCTTGTTGCTCCGGTCCGATGACTCCTCCACATGCCCGACAACGTTCTGCATAGAACTGATCATAACACTGTAGGCACACTGGAAGACCAGTCTTATCATCTGGTACATACTTCTTACCTCCAAGCGGTGCATCGCAATGATAACAACAGAAATGTTGCACATGGAACGCCCTCCCTTCCGCCGCTGTATAAGGACGAGTGAAAATCAATTCGTCACAACCAGCGCAACGTGGAATCTCCAAAACGTTAGCCAAATCTCTTGCACAGTATATTTCACCTTTGTAGTAGAAGTACACAAGGTCAGCAAGTAGTTCACCACATTTGCTGCATGTGAAACACTGTGGATGCCAAATTGCTTCTTGGCCGGCCCTTTCAGCCTTAACGGCTACTTCACCAGCGAACATAGATTTCTCACAACGTTGGCATGGCACGCCTTCATTGTATAATTTCCTGTTAAACTCTATTTCATCAGGGGTTAGTGATAATTCCGTCAGCTGATCAATGATTTGTTCTGTGTTATCTCCGTAGTTCTGTGGTTGCGCGGAATATTCAGGATGTTCTGTGGCTGGCATATTGTCTACAGATTGATTACTCCTTTCAGAGTTACCTGGTGGTGGAACTGCTCCGGGATATGTGCTGTAATTTGGCAGAGGAGGCGGTGGAAGATCATCCTCAGAATGGCTTCGAAGATACTCTCTCAAAGGCGCAGTCTGTTGTGGTTCTACCTGATTGATTGGTTTTGTAACTGTCGAGTACTGTGGATTAATCTTTGTTGAGCAGAGAGTTCCACTGTGTTCTGGAGTAACCGGTTCATGTTTCCAGCTCCATATTTCTCCATTTGGTGCGAATATCGTCCCCTTCTGTATCCTGCTGTCCATCAACTTAGCTGTGTTCATAACATTATTATTGCTATTGGACCACAAGTCTGGCATAACATGAGCACCAAGTGCCCTACTGAACTCATTCGTTTCCTCTTTAAATTGTGGATTGTTGTTGTATTCCTCGCGGAAAAGCTTGATTGGCTGAAGATATACATCATTTGTTACAGGCATGTTCAAATCATCCAAGTTTTTAAACAATTTGTCGTAAACAGGACCGTGTTCTACCGCACTCTTGATTCTATCTGATTCAATTTTCATAATAAGAAGCTTGTCCTTTACAATGCGACTTAGTATTGGGCTTGATTTATAATCTGGTAGATTAGCAGCACTGCTGACAATGTTTCCTTGCGAATCTAAGACCAGCTTTTTATCTGAGGCATTCTTCGGTACAATATTGTATTTGACTCCCCGAGATACATTTGATATTTTTAGAGGTAGCGCATAAGATTTTGGCGCTGAGTGAACCTTGCTACTCTCAATAGAGATGACGTCACCGTTCTGTAGTGGTCCGACTCTGACGACATTGCCCATACCCACGACATGATCTTTGATACGCGTAATATATTCCTGGAAAATAAATGTTCGTAATTAAAATATATGTAGTAATTAATAATATATAGTCAACTAACTGTCCCGGTGAACTTCATAACGCCTATTTTCTCTTTGTTAATCGGTTTCAATTCTCGAATACTAGTGGATTCGAGAATGGTTTAGATTCAAAATTGAAATTTAGCACTCATATCTGAACTGGTGACCTAAATGCGACGTAAATATCTGATACAAATACTATAAAGTAAAACCCTTTGCCTCTCGTGGATAACATGATTTATAGAGATAGTAATAAACTAATAACTCACCAACAATATTGCTCCCGGAAAAAAAAATCCCTACCATATATTCAATAGTAACTATTAAGTCATATAGAATTCTAACCAGGTTCAATTAAGTTTACTCCTGAATATGTGGATTTTTAATAATCTTAACAAATAAAGTTTAACCTACGGATTGGAAAGGCTTATAGATTTGATGACCTTTTAAATTCGCCCTTGCTACAATACACCCGTACCTAGGAGATTTAGGGGTTCAACCCAAATCCCCAAATCCTGATTGACATTAAAATGATAAAGTACACAAAAAGTACACTTTTTGCACTCTCCACGCTCCGTCCAACTTAACCGGTGTTATTGATCCTGGACAGCCACTCTCCTCCCCCCAAAAAAATAATCTAATTTCCGCGGTATATACATCATGGATAAAGTACAATGTTTGAATAAGATACTTACAGTATGTTCAGACTTCTCAAAGTCCGTGGCGTGTTGTCTAACGGCGGGCGCGACGTCGTGCGGCGGCAGCTGCGTGCGGAGCTGCGCGCGTCTCTTCCTCGCCGCCTCCGAGCCCGACACCGGCGCTAAGGAGCCCAGGCATGACATGTACTCCGACACCTGTAACATATAGATGGGTATGTTAGACATGTATACCATCGGACGCATACGTGTACCCAGAAGGGGAAGGATTTTTTTAAATTTATTTATAAGTACAACCACATCAATCATATTAAACATTTGTTGTAACTATTGGAATACTAGCTGACCCTCGCAACTTCGTATGCGTTAATTTTCCCCGTTTTCGCAACATTTTTCATTGCTGCTGCGCTCCTATTGGTCGTAGCGTGATTTTATATAGCCTTTGTTGTTAAAATAAAAACTGTTTTCGCATGAGTTGATGTATCTATATCTATTGTTTTAGTTATGATTCTGAGTAAAACCTTATTAGTTTTGGCGTTAGTGTTCATTGATTCGGTTTAAGCAAAAATGGACTTTAAAGTGAAAGGTGATTAGACAAGCAACAGCGAAAGGCGATTGCAGCGACATGAAATTCAATACAATTAGAACTAACGTCATTGATTGGTTGATAAATGGGCTTATCCGACAGTAAAATATTTTTTCAATTCGGACCCGTAGTTCCTGAGATTATCGCATTCAAACGAACAAACAAACTCTTTAGCTTTATAATATAGTAGTAGTATAGAATTATAATATCTGTGGTATAGATTTATATATCACAATTTCTTCCTTCAGCCCTCCCATTCACACTACCGCGAAATCCCAGATAGACCTTAGGCCTTAGACTAAATCAAAGGTTTTATGTGCGAGTCGCACTTGAACTTTATTTTGTAAGAGTGTATTGCAGCCCTCAAATCGTTGTGCTAGTCTGACTAGCACTTGGTCGCAGTGTATGTTGGACGGAACGTAACGGACTTTCACTTACTGCACAAGTATGTGCAGAGCATGGCAACGTTGCTTAACCTCTACACATTGACTCTGACTGGCCTGTTGGTCTAGAGCAGCTATACTCTAAGTGTGTTCCGCGGAACCCTAGGGTTCCGTGATACCTCTGTCGGGGTTCCGCAAGAATTTAGAAATAAAAAAATCAAAACACCTCTCTCTGGTCGCTCCGCGGCTGTGCGGACTCCGCGGCCGCGCGGAGACAAAACGCTATGAATGTTATTTATTTATTTATTTGTATTTGTATAAGCTTGTGTTACATTAGCTGGTACAATATCTTATAAGTTTGGTCTCAACAATTTTATACTTGTACAACGCGTTCGCTCTAAGTTTGCCGGTCTGTGGAATGCGCGTACCCTCCCCCACGTGACAACAAAACTTATAATGTGTCATAGTTTTACCCAAATATCTACCGTACACAATTTTTATTGTTACAATTAAATAAAAAATTTCGAACGTCATACACTCATACCTATCGCCAGCGGCAAACTTAAAACGAGCGGGTAGTATACTTGTAAGCGCTCAGTCTCTTTGATAAAAGCCGCCTCTGAATTAGACGCTATAGTTGTCAACAAGCGACTTTCGTCTCTAACTTCAAAGGATAAAGTCGATATTGTTTACAACGCTATTTTTAAATTTCTGTTTTTATTTTTGCTTTTTGTTTATCAAAGGTGCCGACTCGAGTATTTTCGAGAATATTTGAGATCGAGTCTAGGACTAAGTATAAAAGCGGCGATCGCGCGTTGGCGTCGTCAGTTGATGATTAGCGTTCGGAGCGATAAGTTACTACCTACTTACAAGCTCGCTAGCGAGAAACTAGTGTTCATTGTTTTACTGCCTGCTGTATTCTGTTGTCTCAGTTTTATACATTTCTTCCCTGTAGGTTCTAAATTTAGTCTCTTATACGCAGTAACGATTGTGCATTATTTAAACCCCACTATCCTGACTTGTAACATTATAAATAAAGAAGAATGGAACGTTGGCTTAAAGGTGTTAAACGTGTTCCAACAACATCTTCTAATGACGCTGAATGTTCAAAAGCAATGCGCGCGGAGAATTTAGCAATCACCGATCCAGAAGATGATGCCACGAGTGCCACGACGTCAAGCTCGACGGTTTCAAAGACGAAAAAAAGGAAGTATGATGAATCTTATATCAGTTTCGGATTTGTTGATTCCAACGGCTCACCTCTCTGCATGCTCTGTAGTAAACTGCTTCCTAATAGTTCCATGGCACCTGCCAAATTGCGTCGACATTTAGAAACCGTACACCCCGAGACTAAAGACAAGAATAAAGAATTTTTTGTTCGCAAAAAAGATCAGTTATTAGAAAGTCAAAAAAATATGATGCATGTAACACAAACTACCAACGAAAAGGCCACGGAGGCATCATATTTAGTTAGCTATCGCATTGCACAAGCAGGTGAAGCGCACACTATCGCTGAGAAATTAATAAAACCATGTGTATTAGACATAACAAAATGTATGCTTGATGAAAAATCTGCAAAGCATCTTTCTACTGTTCCGCTATCAAACGATACTGTTTCACGACGAATCCATGATCTGGCAAGCTACGTCAAACAAGAACTAGTTACACGTCTACAAAATACACGATTCGCTTTGCAAATGGACGAGTCGACTGATGTCGCTGGTTTGGCTATCCTGCTGGTTATTGTGAGATATCCATATAAAAGTTCTTTTGAAGAAGACATGCTTATGTGTTCATCGCTGCTTACAAACACTACCGGGGAAGAAATTTTTAATAAAATAAATATATTTTTTAAAAACATAATCTCAGTTGGAACAATTGCATTGACATTTGTACAGATGGGGCCAAGGCGATGACAGGTAAAACAGCAGGAGCAGTGTCACGAATGAAAAATAAAGCGCCTAATTGTAGTTCCAGTCATTGTATTCTGCATAGACAAGCACTTGCGATGAAGCAAATGCCGTCTAATCTAAAATTAGTTATGGATGAAGCGGTAAAAATAATTAATTTTATCAAATCACGACCACTACAATCCCGATTGTTCTCATTATTGTGTGAAGATTATGGCAGCAAACATAAAACACTGCTGCTCCATACAGAAGTGCGATGGCTGTCTCGGGGAAAAACTTTAACAAGGCTATTTGAACTTAGAGCCGAGTTACAAATGTTTCTTTCAGCAGATACTTCTTTTAATTTGAAGGACCGTTTGTATGATAAAACTTGGTTGTTCCGATTGTCTTTTATGGCGGATATCTTTCAAAAACTTAACGAATTAAATTTATCGTTGCAAGGTAAACAGACAACAGTGTTTCAGGCCTATAATAAAATAACTGCTTTTAAAAGAAAATTAGATTTTTGGATCATTTGCATTGGTAAGAAAGAAATAGAAAGTTTTACGTTACTCAGTGAGTTTGTTAGCGAAAACGACTCAGAAATGTTTGAAGATAATGTGTTTGAAGAATTGGTCCAATATCTCAGTTCGATGCGCGCATCTTTTGAAAAGTATTTTCCCGAAGAACACAATACAAAAATTAAAGTGAACTCCTGGATTCATAATCCTTTTTTACCCAACTTGGAAAAGCCTGAAAACATGTCAAATGAGATATATGAATCTCTTTTAGAAATGTCATCAGACACAAGTATGGAGTCATTGTTCAAAACGACGCCTCTTAATGATTTTTGGTGCAGAATCCAAGATGAATATGCAATGCTTGGCCAAATGGCTCTGGATATTCTTCTCCCGTTCCCAACTACATATTTGTGCGAAACAGGATTCTCTACCTACGCAGCCACGAAAACAAAATATCGCAATAGACTGGACGCCGAAGCTGATATGAGACTCCAACTTTCTTCCATCAAACCTGATATCAAGCAATTGATGAAAAATAAAAAACAGTTTCATACCTCCCACTAGTTAGATTTTTTCTTTTTTAATGTTTTCTATTATTGTCCTTACCAAGTGGTGAAGTAAATAATAATTAGTAACTGATACATTGTACTTTTATTATGCTGATTAATAAAGAATACACTTATAAAAATAATTGTTTTATTGTAGGGTTCCATCAAGTATTTTGCTTCCCAAAAGGGTTCCGTCATTTAAAAAGTTTGAGAACCACTGGTCTAGAGGTTAGTGACCCTGACTGCTAAACAGGAAGTCGTTCGGGTTCGATCCCCACCCAGGAGAAAAGTTTGTGTAATGAACACGATGGTTTATTCTGAGTTTGGGTGTTATTTATCTATAATATGTATGTATTTAGAAATATTTATGTATGTTTAACAGTTGTCTGGTTTCCATAGTACAAGCTCTGCTTAGTTTGGGATCAGATAGAGAAGTGCGAGTTGTCCCAATATATTATTATTAAATTAATGGATATATCAATCTTTGGGATTGAACCAAACCAAAAAGTTGTACCTAAAATTTAAAATAATATTTTCAATATTTAGGTAACTATGTCAAAAGTTTATATAAACATTTTAATTAGCAGTTAATATGTTGTTGATAAATCACAATTTGACCTATATTATAAGGTCAGCAGAGTTCTTAACGAGATGGTAAGATATCCCAACTGCACTAAAGGGCTTTATAATGTGGAAACGGCGCGCGGCGGGTAGATAGATACCTATTTCGATTCCATAATATTAACTTGTATGCCCTATCTCAATAAACCAATAGATAAGTAACAGTTATAAGTCCATATCTTATCTGTTATCAACGGTCCTACTATAGTGTTATAAATAAATAAATAACTGTTTCAGTCACATCTCGGCAATCTTCTATTCCCATAACATTTAATAATGATTATAGGCACAGAATAAGTAATAGTAAGGTATCCGTTCAATGTATTCGTTGATAAAACTATGAGTGATTTTATCGTCTTTCGTCCTATATTATCATCACTTAAGCTATAAATCGGTCTAGCTATAACAACTAGGTATTGATGACGATGTACTTACTCTATACACTAATATCCAAAACGTGCAAATCATCTTGATAAAAGCTTAATTATTTTTCAAAAAAACGACTTCTAACAAATCCAATCTAATTCCAGTACAACAACAAACGATAACAAATTAATATATAATTTATTAAATATAATACTGATAAAATGAATGATAAGAAGAATGATATCTTATTTTAAGCCTTCTGACTAATCTTGTGACTAACAGTATTAGTTCAGGTGTTGTCATATTAAAGGTCATTGTCAGTGCCGGCCTTGGAGAAAGGGGGCAGCCCTGGGCTCCAAATGAATAAACATAATATTAAATTTTAGAATCCTAGGGCTGCTGATATTTTTTTAGCAATGTAATATGTCCTATTATCTGAATGTAATATAGCTGACGGGTTTGTGATAGGAGTAACTGAGGGCGATCGTTCAGATAGAGATCTGGAAATTAAGCAATGGTACCACTGTCAGTCAATAGACGTCACGCACGTCCCCGCGCCTAATCTTTCTCCAGTCGTGTCGGATTTCCATCTTATCTCATCGATCTGATGGGATTGGCCGCCGTATTTAACCGACATCGGTTGGGAGACCATTTATTAATTAATAAGTAACAGGTGAAAATAAAGTTGATAGGTCTAAATTGTAATCTTAATTGTAAAATAAACACATCACTGGTAGTTAAAAAAAAAAAAGAGGACTAGATCAAAATCTACCATTAACACATGTATGACAATGTCACTGACACTTACCAACTCTGTAGAGGCATTGGGAGGCACCCAGTCAAGTTTAACCGGCTTGTCTGTTACTCCACGAATTTTAATTAAGGGTACTGTAAAAAGAAAAAAATACATTATAGTAGGCACCTTAATCCACAATACCAAAATACACTATAGTAGGCATATTACCACAGTGAAACAAGACAATGTTATTTAACATTAAAAAACCTCGACACATTATACAAAAAGTCAAATTACTTTAAAACTACTGAACAGATTTTCTTTAAATAGCGATCACAACAAAACTATCTTTGAAATCCATCCATCCGTCTGGGCGTTACGATGCCACAGACATACAGAGACATGCGAAAATAGCTGGTCAAAGTTTATTATATAATCACTTTGGCTTAAATAGGCAGTTATTATGCATAATGGCTTCCTGAAGAACTGACACATTACAACGTACGCACAATGGCCCATTTAAGAGGCTAAGTGCGACATTGCGGCCCCGTTAAAACATAAAACAATGCATAATGGCGAGTGATTATACATACTAACCAAATTAATCACTTTGACCACAACATATAGGTATACAGATACTTATTAACAGTTCATAGTAACTATAAATAGATTCCTAGATGCCTACAATATAGCTAACCATTTGATCTTGTTTACCACCTTGGTTATGTTAAAAAACCGGACAAGTGTGAGTCAGACTTGCCCACCGAGGGATTCGTACAAATTTGTAGGTACATATTATGTTCAGGAATCGAGTCTCCTGTTTTTTTCACAGCTTCAAGAGACAGTAGACCTGAGTATATGGTTTTAATTTCAACTCAATACCTCAATACGTTCTTGAGATAAAGGGTCTTGACAGACAGACGGACGGACGGACAACACAGTGATCCTATAAGTGTTCCGTTTTTTTTCTCTTGAGGTACGGAACCTTAAAAATAGTAAATATTTATTTGTAATATGTAAACAGATGTGAACTAGTAAACAAGTATATCTTGTTTAAACTACATGACGTTAATTAAATTTATGTGTTTATTCACATTGACGCGATGTAACATCAAAGATGCATTCTAGTAGTTTGTGGATGCATTCATTTATAATGCAATAAATACAAATGTTGCTAGCTAAACGACGATAATAATTTATATATTTAAAAAAGATAAACAGCAATGTGGGCTTGTGGGTCCTATTTACTAGCAATCCTGTTAACCCCTCCAGCTAAGCTCCATAGCTTCTGTTACGAGTGGGTTCACGTCGGTAGTATAATGGGTAGGATTCAATCCCGCGATCTCACGATTGCGAGCTTTAGCCATTAGGCTACCGCCGTTTCCGCGATAATAATAATAGGCATTAGTTTTTAAAACAAAAGATGTATGTTTTTAAAATATAAATAGTATTCAACAGAACCTAATCAGACATTAGGATGCACAAACACTGAAATTACCTAAACATTCAACACTAAACTTCCGGCATAATTGATAATGAATAAAAAACCCAGACACATTAGACAGAATTCATTCACTATCTCCAAATCCGCTTAATTGGATCTGCGTGAAACAAAGCTTAGAACCATCCCAACTAAAATAGCTTCCTAATAAGAATAAGCACATCCATATCCATGGATCTGTTTAGGTGGAACAATGAGACAGAGTGACACACACATGTTAAAGTTATCCTCTTTTTCAGGGCCATAGCTAGGTTGTAGTGCCAACTCCATGCCAGTGACACACAATTTGTGAGAATGACTCACATTAGTCCTTGGGCCACTTGGGACACCAGGTCCTCCAAGTTATAATGATACAGGGCCCAGGCAAGCTATGCCCCTCCTCCTTTATGTGCTGGAGCTTAAAACAATATAATAATACAAAACTCACATGAAGCCTTTTTAGGTTTAGCAGTGCCCAGTAATTCAAACTGTGCCCATCCTGATAAGTCATCATCCTGAACATCGTGGACATCTTTGCTGCAGTGGCACGAGCGGCACACTTTTCTCCAGAAATGCAGGTCCAATCCTGGGCATGATGGTCCTGTAATATAATTTGTTAATTAAGGATTAGTAGATTTTGTATGAATGTATATACAAAATAAATAGATAAAAGAGATTTTTAAAAACAACCTTTTACCCAAATACTTTTTTTTAAGTTAAATAAATGGTATAATGTAACAAATTGATGGATTTGTTTTGATTAAAAAATATTTTCTTCCTTTTAAATCACATTGAATCATACTGACAGACATGAATCACATTCAATCATACTGACTGACATGACTAATGAGCACCAATGACCACCTTCCAGCCCCATCATCGGACCCTGAACACTGTACAAGTGTAAGAGCACTTGTCAAGAAGAATCTAATGAGCTCGAGTTGAGTCCCTAGATTAGCCACTTAAGATTGATATAAAAAATGCGATGTTCAGTTTATCATATACATTTTTTTGGGTGTTCATATATTTGGTTGTTTGTGTGTTGAGTAGGTATCTGTGAGAAGCTGAGACAGATTGGTAGTAGTTTTAAAAGAAAAGGTTATTTTATTCAATGTTATCTACAGATGATGAGGATGATGATTCAACCCATCCTTTATTAATGAGTAACAAATTTTTATGAATTTAGTATTACTAGATCAATGAATCAACCAGGAAAATTAAATTAATTAAAATTTGTGGTTTTACTATTGTGTTATTAATGGAAAAACAATGTGTGTAATACATATAATAATTTAATAAAGTGCATTTGAAATAATTACATTAAGATATGGTGAGTCAACAAATATTATTGTATTTTAATGAAGCTAAAAACTTATTTTTATTCAGTAGATAATATTATATTGTTTTATTTTTATTGTATGCAGGTTTTATACTACAGAGTGTTTTTGGGCATAAATATGGAAATAATATTGATAGGTAGGTACAATATTACAATTATTATCTATATTAATAAAATTACCTTTTATATATTAGTTACTAGCTGCTTTTTGGGTCAGAAACCCTTGTGGGTGCCTCCAGAACATCCTACCAAAGTTTCATCACAATCTGATCAATGGTTTCAAAACGCATAAAGGACATACAGACAAACATTCATTTTCTATATACATATAATAAAGAATATATCTGTAGGTGAAAGGTGAAAGACCTTAAGTCACAATCTGGTAAGTTTACAGTAAACCTCATTAATGATGACTAAAACGTCACTGGCATAGTTAAAATAGTCTAGAGAATAAAGTAGAAGTCGGATCTTTATCAAATAAAAACCTGTGATTACTATATATCTGTAGCTATGAACTTTGACAAATTTTGAGTTAACAAAAGCCTTCGAAGGCTTTTTTTTTGGACTTAATGTTTTTTACCTTTAGTGAATATTCTAATAAGTAAGTAATGTCATGTTATTTTAACACTATGTAATTAATAAAAAATGATTACAAAAGTGAAAAATAGTAAAAATTTGTAACCTACCAACTAAAATATTTAGTTAACGGCAATAAAACAATATATTAATATTTAGACTTTATTTGTAAGTATTATAAACCAATGAAATTAATTAGAAAAAATACTATTCTGGTTCTGGCAGGTCCCGCGCGGTAGCATCATGAGCTAGATTTTTATAAAAATCATGGAAAATGTGTGGAACCCATTGTAAAGCTTTTTGCAAATCTAAGTATTTCTGAGTTGTGATCGGCTTACAATCTAGTCTAATGAGTTGCAGTGCGGGTAGAATAAAATTATCTAATGATCTTCTTCTGTTTCTGATCAAAGATACCTTTTCAAATTGATTTTGGTCAAAAGAAGTTTTATAGTACAGTGTACCATAGTCCTCTTTCTTAAACTGCATCCACACCATTTCAGAGTAAGGCACTGACTGACCCATATCTCCCTTTTTGCGATTTACAAAAGGAGATGAGGTTCCTTCTTGCAGAATAAGCAAATTTTTGAATGCTTCTCTTGACATATTGGTTACTTCCATCGGAGCTTTTTCTGAAGAACAAAACCGAATCAATTGTTGCCAATCCCATGGCGTCATTATAGAAAATTGAGGCTGTTTTTTTTTCTTCCTTTCTATAATAGAATGTATACCATCCACCTCCATATGTGTTATGGAGCCTGGAGGTTCCCTTCATTAAATATTTGTGGTTAATAACTTGCAAGTGTGGTATATATTGTAATAGCCATAAGTAGCACATTCTAATATGTACATTTTTATTTTATCCGGCACAATTATCGGACCAAATTGTGACCTCTCTGGTAGATGTATTTAAAACATTTACTTCGAACCATTTGATCAAACCGGATGATAATTCGTTTCCACCACGGCCTGATACGGATTCGTCCCACATGATACACGTACTTTTGTCCGTAGAACTATCTAATATAGTGTAATTAAAAGTCCATAACTTGCGCAGATAGAAACTAAGACCATTCGTCAATAAAGGAGTTGGTAAACATTTCTGTAAATCTACAGTAATCATTTTCTTACCAGCTGCAGTATTTATTAATTCCAATTTATCAAAAGCTTTTAAAACGTATCTAGCCTTTGCGTCTTTCAAGTGGTTATCATATCTGCTTTTAAGATCCTCTTTTTCAGAACCTTCAGATCCACGCATTTGAATCACAAAACGATCGCAATCGTCACATGTATCAGTTTCTGGAGGTTTAAATCCTAAATTAAAGTTAGTATTAAAAATGTTTCTGTATGTCCAAATTTTAGCAATCATCTTGTTGTCAACATTATCTTCTGTGCATTCCTCTACATACAACTTATACATTAATTTTAAATTCAAATGAGCACCTAAATATTCGCGTCTAGTTTTTTCTCTGCTGTAGTGACTTTCATACTTAGGGAATGATCCTATGTGCTTTTTAATCCTTTCAATGATTTCAGTCTTTGTTTTGTTAGGAGGCTCCTTTTTCCCTCTTTTATCTTCCTCTGTAATTCCATAGCTAGATTTTTTAATTGTATTTCTGACAACCGTTTCGATATACCCAAAGTTCCTATGAAAAATATCTTACAAACCTTGATTTCTTTTTCATCCACCACAAATCTATACTCTAAAGTATGATTCCTTTGTTTGTTAGAGTCATCATTGCGTATTCTTCGTCTTTCTATAGTTTTTTTCCGAACACATGTCAAAATAAATTGTCGTTTCATGTCCCAGGTCTTTCCTTCGCTCCAATATTTTTCAAATATTTGTCTTCGTTGTTCATTATTAATTTTGTTACTGCATCCTTTTTTGCAAGAACAAGGGGTTTTGATAGTCTTAGCAGGAACTATGCTTCCTTTTTGAGTTTCATGTATTTCGCCTGTAATTGCTTTTTTACGTCTCAAGTTACACTTCCATGTTTCTGGTCTTTTTACCCGTTTTCTGGCTTTTTCCTTTTCAACAGCTGCTCCAGTTTCTGTTTCTGTATCTGTTTCTGAACTTTTATTTATAGTAATAGGAGGTCTAGTTCTATGTCTGTTTCTCGAAGGAATTGAATTGCTTGAGTCACTCGTGTTGGGAATATAATCATCATCGTCTGTCGAAAAATGTTCACTTGAAAGTATCATATCACTTTCTACGCCGGTTATTTTCGTGTTATCATCAAATTGGGGTGATTGAGGAGGCGCTAATATAGAGGGGGATAGTGTCTCATTTCTTGGTTCGAATAAACTGCTTTGTCCTTCATCTATTGTTACATCTGGCCATTTAGAACATCCTGGTTGAACCACTTGTATCATGCTGTCACCATCTAAAAAAAATATATGTAGGTACTTATTTAATTTATTTAGATATAATGTTATTTATCATCTAGAATCATATCGATCACGTCAGCTGTGAAACACAAAAAACCGTATCAAAATCGGTTTATCCATTTGCTAAGCAATATGTTTAGGAGCTGTGATGCCACAGAGTGTCACACAGATACACACGCACTCATGGGGGGTTAAAAATGAAGATAAATCACTTTACGTAACAAGCTGGCACTCGACGCTAAGGTGGCGATACAATAATCAAACTAGCACTTTGTAGGTAGGTCAGTTTACTAACGCAAAGCTATCTTCATAATCAAGTTTCATCGCAATCGGTTCAACAGTATTTGTATAAAGAATAACAAATACACATACTCACACTAACACAACAACTTGGTTGCAAGTTTCAACTAGTAGCAATAAAGTATCAATAAATTAACAGAAAAACTTTTTACATTACATACCTGATAACTTTATCATATTGACTAGTTTCTTTTCCCGTCCGGTAAACATTTTATTTAGGTATTATTGTTAACACTTTGCACTAAAAACAATTACTAACGACACGCAGAGTATTTATCCGCAACTGACCGTTCGCGTCGCGGCCAGCGGTCGCGCGAGAGTAGCGGGCCGGGGAGTAAGCAATGTGCCGATGTCGCGCGCGAGCGAATACGTTAGTGCTAAAGAATCGTAAGTCCCACATAATGTCGTTTAACACTAAACCGTCGTCTGTATTTGAATGCTAAAAGATATTAAAGAACTTTAATACTGTTTACTTTAAATGTACTCAAGGACTTAATGTTTAATTATATTTGCTAATTTAAAATTTTACGACGTTAGGACTTAATGTTTTCTACCATTGTATGAATTCGAGTTTTCTCAATCCGAATCTGTAAAAATATGAAAATGATAAAAAATGGACTTAAGGTTCTTCACCTTTCACCTACAGATATATAATAGATAGAAGATAGAAGATAAATAATAGTAAAATACAAATACTTGCCTATTATATTTCCTCAAAACAAAACTATAAAAAGCAATCAAACTATGATAGAACAATGAATTTTAACGTTTGTTAACGTTCGCATTTTTATTAAATGACGTCATACGGGCACCAAATTTTACCTGAGATGATTACGAAAATAAGAAGTAGTCACGATAAATAGGAGTCGGAATTTATAAAATAATAGCAACCTAAAAAAAGAGGCCTCTTAATAAACAAACAATATACATAACTTACCACAGGAGTTGCATGGAGCACCGGCACCACTATCGTGACCAAGTCTGGCTTTACTTAGCTTCTCTCTTTGACTTTCTAGCTTAGACAACCACGCTGGGGCTTCCGGAGTCTCCACACACGACCCACTCATCTTCTAAAATAGATAATACGTTATCAAACAGTTATCCAAATGTACAATTCCGGGTAAACAACACTTAACTTGATCTTCTAAGTTTCAAAAACTTTTTACAAGTTCATTCTCACCTTTTTATCTTGTAAAGAAGACATTGGGCTGTTTTTAATTTTCTATATTAGCACATTAGCGCCTATTCAGTCTGCAATAGATAAATAAACTAAATATCAATTTCACAATAGGAAACAAGATAATGTACAAGCAATTCGCGTTACGATGTTACGACATGACGTCACTACGTCATTCCATTCTACATTGTTTAGATTATTGACAGGAATTAATGAAATAAAAGATCAATTGATTGAATGGCAATCAGCATAGTTTTTCATGCCTTTATTTTATAGGTTTTTTTTTTATTTTAATGACCTGGTCGCTTGGACCTATACTTTAAGTAACAGGGCCTCATAGGGCTCAATATAATAGGGCTGTCCATTGCAATCCCGTAATTAAAATAATAACGCTTATCGTCCATTCCATCCTACAGTTCAAACATCTTGAAGACTACGTACCACGTACTACAATTCGATAATACATCGATAATACGAATACAATTTGATAATACGAATCGAATACAACCGAAATAAGTGTTTTGTAATGTTTGGAACTATTTTGCACTTTTCCACCAAGCAAAAGAGATAACCGCAAATCTTTAACTTTCACAGAGTCGTACTTAAAGTATATTTTTGCTGTATTTGGAGTGCGTTTTCTAATAACTAAATTATAAACCAATTTCATTACAATTCTCACTTTCCGTTTAAAAAATTGAGTTCTCATTCTATTTTAATTCAGTTCATAATATTCAATGTCATAATATACTGCATATAAATGAACGCGACCACTTCATCCGTCAACTCAGTTACATTTTTAATCTGTATCTCTTCCGCACGTAATGTCCCCATCCATCTTTCAATGCGTTTCCTATTCCAATTCGATATAAAATTTCGGAAAAAATTGCTTCTTCTATAAATAGTTTGTCAGTGTTTCAATTATTTGCTGTTAACATAGTGTTTGTAATTTAAAAGGAGTGATAAAAACTTTTTATACGGTAATATTAGATGATTGTTTTCAACATACGTTATGGTTTTACAATGAGTCATAGGTTTGTCTTTATTTATCAATAATATTCTGTTCCGTAGATGTCATCAGGAAGGCCGATTAAGTGCGTGGTTGTTGGAGATGGCACTGTCGGAAAGACTTGTATGTTAATATCATACACCACAGATAGTTTTCCAGGCGAATATGTGCCCACAGTGTAAGTTGTGTTTATAATCTGGTCTACTCGTATGGGATTTCGTTGTAGGGGTAATCTTTGAGTTAAACTATGTATATAACGTTTACAGATTCGACAATTACTCGGCGCCAATGGTCGTGGATGGAGTAGCAGTATCTTTAGGACTATGGGATACTGCTGGACAAGAGGACTATGATAGGCTTAGACCTTTAAGTTATCCACAAACAGATGTCTTCCTTATATGCTTCAGTGTAACAAGGTGAGTTCTTCTTTCATAATTTGTTTAGCATTTATGCTAAGTTCTTAAATTTAGAATGGCTACATACTTAAAATGTAAATTTATTATTGTCTGGACAGATATAATATCTGCAATATAAATTCTAATTATATTCAAATTTATTTGTGTGGGATTCTGTATGTATGTATGTTGTATGTATGTATAATTTACAAATTCTTGTTATAACACAATGTGTTAATCTTCTAAGCATTTCATCCCTGGAATGTCAGACACAATGGTGTGTAAAATAAAATACAAATTTAATTTAAAATATTTGCTAGTTGTACTGTATTATGTTAGTCCCATTATCATAAAAACCAATAGCCGAACTGGGACAAAATTTGCTTGACTAGGACTACAATTTATTACATTACTGAGTTTTGACTATATCTGGGCTTGAATGTTGGTTATCACTCTAAAATCGTATATTCATGCTGCTAGGGGCCATCAAAGTTATGTAAACACCAAAGGGGTCAATTGTTTGCTTTTTTTTATGACATGGAGGAGAGGGGTTTGCATAGTGATTATGTGAACAATATTTGTGTAAAATATCGTTGATTGGATGAGTGTTTTGTTATGTGAAATGCACCCTAGCTAGCTTTGGTTACTATAAATCCTCTCTATTCTGTGACAGTACCAGGATTTATGTTTGATTTCACGGACGTTCCAGGATTTTAATTTGAGTTAAGGCTTGACCCGCTGAAGATAGGTTTTATCAAGAAGATGCACTCATAGATGTGAGGATTGATATGTGAATTTGAGCCATTAGGCCCCATACCCCCATTCCTTACACCTCCTGCACCAATATAATATGCCCCTTACAAACAATGTTACCACTATCAGTCCACACCCCTCTGTGCCTCAGAGAGTATGTTAAGCCGTCGGTCCTGCGCCTAATCTCTCTCTGGTCGTGTCGGATTTCCGTCCCATTGTAGTAGGGAATAACTGGCTAGTCTAATAAGATTGGCTGCCATAACCAACATTGGTTAGGAGACCATTATAATATGCTAGTGTTACACAAACTTGGTGATAAATTTATATATATATATAAATATTTATATTTAATGAAATTATTCCATTTTCAGTCCTTCATCTTATGAAAATGTAACTTCAAAGTGGTATCCTGAAATAAAGCATCATTGCCCAGATGCTCCCATAATATTGGTTGGTGAGTAAATTCATTGAATAACATTTAAGAATAAGTTAGCAATAATTGTATAAAAAAGTTATAGAATAGAGTAGCAAATAGCACCATAGGCATAAGGAGAAGGCTGGCCTCACTCATCTGCAGAAGCGGGGAGATGATTCCAAGATTAAACCTTCAATGTGCAAATGCAATACAGATTTTTGTGAAACAAAGTGAAGAAACATCTTGATTAGATTAGTTTTCTCATATAAAATCACTAGCTGTCCCGCGCAACTTCGTATGCGTACATTTTCCACGTTTTTGCAACATTTCTCGTCGCTACTCTGCTCCTATTAGTCGTAGCGCGATGTTATATAGCCTTTAGCCTTCCTCGATAAATGGGCTAACCAACAAAAAAAGAATTATTAGTTCCTGAGATTAGCGCGTTTAAACAAACAAACAGACATACAAACAAACTCTTCCGCTTTATAATATTAGTATAGATTAAAACCTTCTAATCTATTAATTTTGGTGCTATGATGGCAAACACAGATTTACATGTTTATTTTTGCATTGGGTTGGTTGTTTTTGTTTAAAATAGCTTTAGCTATGTATGTATATTATTTATTATACATATATGCAATCCATTGTTTAACTTATATATTTCATATAAAGTACTTCCAAACATATAATCTTCTCCAATACTATCCCAATTACTACTAATAGAACAAATTATGGTAATTACAGGTACAAAGATTGATTTGAGGGATGACCGTGAAACACTCAGTTTACTGTCCGAACAAGGGATGTCTCCTCTGAAAAGAGAACAAGGACAGAAATTGGCCAATAAAATTAGAGCTGTGAAATATATGGAATGCTCAGCACTCACTCAGCGTGGTCTGAAACAGGTAAGAAAAATTTCCTAGCATTTCAGGTTCTTCAAGATCGTAAAACATGCGAATAATGGTCACATTGTGACCATTATTTGCATGTTTACAACACAAGAGCTAAAACTAGTGGGCGACCGGGCTTATTATGTAATATATTTTACTGCCACTGCCCAAAGTCAGTGAAAAAACATTGCACTGAAAGCAATATGTCCTAGCTAGAATCATCAAACAAAATAAAATTAATGAAATAAAATTAACCCACTCCATGCTGCACTGAGCCAGTATTGTAGGTTTATTGTCCATTCATACTCTCTCAGATAGGAGAAATGTGTCCCAATAGTAAGAATTACTTCATTACATAAAGGCTGTTTGTCAATGTTATGTATTCTTTATCAATATTCACTACATTGCATATTTAATTTCAGCCAATTATTCGTTTATTGAAAATTTATAATTGATTGAATTTATAATTGACAAAAAGTCATCTACACCAACCTGCATAAAAAAAATGTTTTCAGATGTTACATACCATAAATAAATATATCATAAATCCGTATCTTTTTACCTATTTTTAATAATAATATTGATTCCATAATATAATGATAATTTCTTAAACTGGAATTTAGATCATAAATGACCATGGCTACTAAAACAGGTGACTAAGGGACCATTGTTGCTTATACTACTTTAAAAAATTCCACAAAAATATGAGTCACTGCAATAGTATGCATAATGGAATTAGCTCCTGTCTACCAATGACTGTTGTGATGTTTTGGCTTATTAATTAATTGGCTGATTGAAAGATGACTAAGGTAGCATTCCTTTGACATTTCAACGTTTACTTTCCACTAGCTTTTACTCCCGGCTTCGCTCACGTTTATTGGATCGCTAAAAACCTTCCTCAAACGACCTTCATACCAAATTTCATACAAAATCTGCACATTAACTGTAACAACAACTGTAACTGGACTCCGCCCGCGTGAATCCCGGTTATTGCGGCCATTATATTACTTGAGCTCTCTAATTTAAGGTGTGGCTTATAAATCAAGCTGCTGTATCTAATCTAATAACAATCCGACTTTGATGCAACTTGCAGTACTTACGTTGAATTATTATATTTTAGTAATTATGTATTTAGAATATTAGCTTCAAAACTGTTGAATTGCTGAACAAACAAACAAAAACATATGAAAATTCATTTTCATTCTTTTCCCTTATTTAGTTGGTTTTTAATATCGTCAATGTACTACTCTGTCAAGAAAGTATAGGGAAACGATCACAAAATGTGCGTGAGTGATCACAAATGTGATGCTCCTTCAAAAACGATACATTTCTTAAACGGTTTTTCCGGAATTGAGTTCAGTTCTCACCGCGAATTCTCCTTTATGTCTTCTAATGAATGAAAACGGTTGCATAAAGTGAAATTTAAGTTTAGGAAAAGGAAGAAGTCGGCTGGAGTCATATCTGGTGAATAAGGTGGTCGTTCGATGGTATTTGTTGAGTTTTTGGTTAAAAATTCACAATTATGACCTTGTGCGAAGCACATTATCGTAGTGCAAAATCCAAGAATTTTCTTTGCACTAATCTGGCCTTTTTCGTCGAATTTGCTCTCTTAAACCTAACCTAACCTAACACTCAAATAATTTTCTTTATTTACCGTTTGACCTTCCGGCAAGAATTCAGGGTGCAAAGCACCGCGATAGTCAAAGAAGACATTCTCTAGTTGGCGTGATCACTTTGCGGTAGTTCATCAAGGCGGTATTCTATCTCCTCTTCTCTTCTTCTTATTTATCAATCTTTTAACTCATGAACTTCGATGTATCTATTAATTGTATGCCAACGACAAAAGTGTAGCAATCGATAATGTGAATCCAGATTTGATGGCGTTAAAGAACTGGTCAGATGAGTTTGATCTTTTGGTAAATACCGAAAAATGTCAAGCAATCGTTGTTTTCAGTCCTCACATGATTAGCAGAATATATTTTGATTCATTACCACCATACATTATCTTTCACGGCACTGCTATTCCTGTTAGCCACGATGTCAAGGATCTGGGTTTACATATTGATTCCACTCTTAGCTGGCGAAATCAAATTGCCAACGTTAGTCAGAAGGTCACTGGTACTTTGCGGTGTCTCTGTCGTCTCAAAACCTTCCTTCCAGTTAATACAAAGAAAGCGCTCGTGCAGACTTTGATATTCCCTATTATTGACTATGGCGATTTATGCTATTTCGACCTGAAATACTGATCTGCTCAATAAACTTGACTGACTTCGCAACAATTGCATTCGATTCGTGTTTAGCCAACCGCAAGTACGATCATGTTTCGAACTATCGCTCTCAGCTTAATTCGCTTCCTATACGGCAGAGCCGTAGTTTGCGTGCACTTTCAATCTTATTTTCTCCCCATGCCCCCTACTTATCGATTTTTCTGCTCGATCTCTACGCTCCTCTAATAATATGGTGCTTCTCTGTCTCACTCTTGTACTTTCTTCGTTCCATATTATGTATGTGGTTATAGGTATATTATATTTGTATGTGTATATAATATAGGTATGTTATTGTTTTGCGTATGTAATTACATTTTTACTTACTTTCATGCTTACTATTACTTTGGTATTAGAAAGTAAAAGTCGATTAAGCACCTACCTTACTCTGCCCTCTGCATCACTCTAAGGTTGCCTGGTAGATAATGCCTAAGGCATTAAATCCGCCTTAAAAAAACAGTTAACATGACTTTGACTTTTGATCAACTTTGTCGTGATTGGAAGGCGCCACTCCGAAGCTTGTTGACTAGTTTGCATGTCAAACTAGTAAACCCATGTCTCGTCACCATTAACAATGCTTTTAAAGAATGTTGTGTTGGAATTGACTCATTCTAAAATTTCCTCAGTGACTGTTAAGCGATGGAGTTTTTGGAGAAAATTCAGGTCTTTTGGAACAAGCCAAGCGGCATGTTTCATACCCAATTGATTATTTAAAATGGTACAAATCGACTTGTGAGACACAGAAGGTTCAACGGCTATCTCGCTCAAACTTGAATAAGGATTTTCAGTTACTATTTCCTTCACTTTCACGTTAATGGCCTGCCCGAGCGAGGCAAATCTTTCTCATACGCACGTGTTTTTGATAAAGTCGATTCATCGTAAGCCTTCTGTAACATTTTCAGTGACTCTGAACAAGAAATTCAATTGGCGATGCAAAATTTAAAACTAAACTCTTTGTTCGATGTTTTTTTCCATTATCAAATTCGTAATACACACAGATATGATCTAACTTAAACAGCACTGTATTTAATATAACGGATGCAACTAAAACTCCGCGCTAAAATGGAAAACAGTTGTGCCAATCTAACAACAAAAAAAAAAAAATTCGAACCATAAACCTAATCATCCATTGCCGATACTCTTTTGACTGAGTACAGACACTGCTATGCTGTTATAATTCATTTGTTATTATTCTACAGGTATTTGACGAAGCTGTGCGTGCAGTATTAAGACCAGAACCTCAGAAGAGACATCAAAGGAAGTGTTTAATTATGTAAATAAGAAACTCCATGACAAAATCGACAATTATACACTCAGGAATCTCGACGACAGTAATAATGTGTTTCTATACCAATATATGCTTCCAGCATCACATACCATTCTATACTTAATATAATATGTTCAACAAAATTACAATCATTTGTATACAGATAAGTGCCATAAAACACATTCTTCATACTACATAGTCACACTTGATATTATTTTTATTATACAAACTTGTATCAGAATCATCACACATTTATTTAAGTTATATTTTCTGCTTATATATATAAGCATATGAAAATGCCAAAGATTTTATGAATAGTTGTAAGACTCGGTATATAATTTAGTATGTTTTAGTGAAAATCACCAATGGTTAGAAACAAATTGTTACTGTTATGTAAAATGACTATAATGTTATTTTTGTATATGCAACTGGACCTCAATATTCGAAGTTTTAAAATATATTCTTATGCAACTTGTGAATAACGACTGACTGTAGATGCTAGTTTCTCTAACATACTCAATTTAATCTCGAATTAGTTGCAGACCTTAAGCATTTATTATCCAGTGGATGACGTATTTGTTAGCTGTATTTTATTTAGATACATATTTAATACCCATGCTTATAACTTGTAGGGTTTGTGCTTTATTTTCATTGAATAAAATGTTGGTCACTTGATTACGGCGATTTCTGATATGCTAACAGTTTCTAAATGCAATAACTTTGTGAAAATTATCACGTCTTATTATATTTTATTAAAATGTATTAACTACGTACATTATATAAAGTGACAAATATCCTATCGGCAGCTGACTTGACTGTTGTAAGCTTTAGTATTGGTGAAATTTTGTATCTGAATTATGTTACAGATATTTTCGATTCTCTATTAATTCTAATTATTTTATTTCAAATAATGTTTGTGATTAGACAAAGTGTGTTTATAGTGATTTATTAGGGCGAAATATTTTTGTATGTGAAAATCTTAGATGTAAGGATTATAATGCATTTAAAAAGTACTAATTTCTCAACGAAATAAGAGCACAACTTACATAGTGTCTCGTGCAAACGTAAACAAGGAAGTATTGTAAGAATCAGTGTTTGATTACTCTGATGAATCTTTTAATGATGGTTTGATGCAAGACGTTTTGAAGAAAATTGATGTGCATGTTGATATTATGCACCATCAATTATTGATATTATTTGTAGACTGCTTTGATTTACATTTAAAGCTTCAAAAATAATTCGTGTATATACCTATTTATGTAAGAGCTAAATGAAACTTGTGTATTATGCACTTCATAAATTATTGAACTTTATGATGGCCTTTTAATTTCATAAACCTTACCTGGGAAATAAGTAGTCTAATACCAGAGTTGGACAAAGTTAAAGTTAAGTTACTAACTACAAAAAGTAATCGCAGTTAGTACAACTGCGATTACTTTTTGTAGTTAGTAATCACAGCTAATGATTACAAAAAAAAAATATTTTTCGATTTCGTTTCATCGTTCGTTATCGTTTCAGCCGAAAGACGTCCACTGCTGAACATAGGCCTTCCCTCAAGGATCGCCGCAAAGAGCGGTCCTGCGCCACCTGTATCCAATGGTTACCCGCGACCTTCACCAGGTCATCGGTCCATCTTGTGGGAGGATTACCCACGCTTCGCCTTCTGGTTCGTGGTCACTTCGGCCCATCGGCCATCGATTTTTCGAGCCATGTGCCCTGCCCACTGCCACTTTAGTCTGGTAATTTTCTGGGCTATATTGGTGACCTTGGTGTTTCTACGAATCTCCTCGTTCTTGATTCGATCTCGCAAAAAAACTCCAAGCATAGCCCTCTATTGCCCTTTGGTTGATCTTGAGCTTTCTTATGAGGCCCAGTCTGAAATGCCACGTCTCAGTGCCGTAAGTCATCACTGGCAACACACACTGGTCAAAGACATATGTTTTGAGGCACTGTGGTATTTGGGACGTGAAGATTTTACGTAGCTTTCCACTGCCCAGCCGAGTTGGATTCGTCGTCTGACGAATATAAGTAAGTTCAATTTCGAGCAAGAGGCTCGAAATTGAACTTACTTATATTCGTCTACAACTTCAAAGTGTATTCATTTTAAGACCCACTCGTTCGGAAGCTCTATTGAGGTCGTTGAAATCCATGGTCTCAGCCATAACTACTTACTATATCATCAAACCGAAGGTGTGTGATGTGCTCGCCGTTAATGTAATGCATCCTTTCCAGTCCAGAAACTTGAAGACATCTACCAACGCAGCAGTGAACAGTTCCGGAGAAATTACATCTCCCTGTTGCCTTCTTCTCGTTGCAATTGAATAGGCTCCGAATTTTGGTCTTGTAATCGGACTGACAGTGGCATTTTTATACTAATCCTTCAGTACTTCTATGTATCGGTAATCGAATACATACATACACACTTAACATTTTGTAATTGTAACCATGATTGCAACTACAAAATTTAGTTATTAATCTGATTACATTACGTGATTGCATAATTACTTTTCCGGACCGACGAAGGAGATTATTTTATGAGCGGGTTTGCGACTTGCGTATATGTGGGGGGGGGGGGGAGGCGTCGAATCCCTTATTGCCCCTTCTGCGCCTCGGGATCCGTCAGTGTGTGTAATATTTTTAACCTTGTTTGTACTTGTTTAGATTATGTCATAATGGGGTCAAAACATTGATCGCGTGTACCTATCTTTCGAACTGTGGGGTGTTGAGACACCTTCACTGTACTCAAACTTCTTGTTTTGACAGATCTTTGTGATCACGGGTCAAAACTTTTAATGCCTATATCTTAAGAACTATGGGGTACACACCCACCTTGTTTGTACCTACTTAAACTTTTTGTTTTATATTTATAAGTTTGGCACTGAGCTCCCCTGCTCGTGCTGTAAAGTACATACATGCTGCCCCTTTCTCCTCGTGATCTAACTTTTGAGACCGCGCTGCGACTCCAACTTGCTCATTGGCTTCTAACTGATCGCTGCGGTTGTCAGGTCATGCATCTACGGGCTGCTTGCGCAGTGACTTCAAAGATCAAGTACCTAGTACTCCTCTGCTTGTGCAGTAACTTTGATGATTGCGCTGGGCATCCTTGTTCGTGCAGTGACTTGCTAGCTTCTAAATTCACGGAGCGCTCGCCACCTCGTAGGTACAATGACTTCTTAATTACTTTGCCCGCGCAACGCTATCTAAGGTCGCTGCGGCCTACAGACCGCTCAATAGTTTCTAAGTGCACATTCGTCAGCTTGTGTAGTAACTTCTACCTTTGCGCAGTAATTTGTGAGATCACGCGAAGTCAGTTTTTCGCGCAGTAACTTTTAAGATTGCGCTGCCGTCCCTAGCTTGTTCCATGATTTCTAAGGTTACGCGCTACGCTTGCTAGCTCGAATCGTGCAATGACTTGATATGCTGCAAGCTGGCAAGTGTAAATGTAACTTTTAAAATCCTTTTCTTCTCCGGACCGGTTTCAGCGCATCCGGAGCCCCCTCCCCTTCCTCCCTCGCCCTCCTCTAGAATATTGTAAAGGGTTAACGGATCGCCTGCTAGCAAATTGTCTCGTCATCAATGCTGTCTTTGGACAGTTCAGTGTCTTATCATTGCAATATCAAAGTACTAGAGAAGTTGCTTTTAACAAACACATTATTTGTGACGTTTTGAGACTATTTTACCCCGAGAAATAACACCAAATAGAGTTCCACAGGGACTAGACTTAAGACCTTTTGGTGTTCTTTCAAAAGGGGAGGCACCAATCATCTCCCCACCATGGCAGATGAGATTTTAGCAGTAGGGGGGTATACCAGTGTTGTTTAATTCTTGGTGAGAAGGTAAGAGGCGTGCGAAATTAGGAGTCAAGAGATATAACCGTCACATGCCGATTTCTCAATTTTAGATTATATTTGATGAAATGAAAGCCCATATTACTATATATAATTAATTTATTTCATATAACACGTTTACATGTCACTGAAACATTGATTATAAACAAATACCTACACACGGATCAACATTTAAATAAAGATAAACCAGAGCGCTCAGCACGAGTTGTATATACCAACATCCCATTCTGAATAATAATAATTATTATGATTATATTTGTGTAGCCATGTCATGGAAAACTGTATCTAATCGCCATTCAGAAAACAAATTGTGACTAGAAAACTATGTTTATCGTATAAAATATTAACATCAATTCATTTTAGAGCTAGGGATTATAAAAATTGTAATAAAATGTTATTAGATTGAACTCAAATTTGTGCGAAAATGACACAGTCTAAAAATTTAAAGGATAGATACATTTTTGCACTATATCCTAAAATAACATCTATTGAAACTAATTACTAACACTTATAAACATAGAATATTAAATGCAATGAATAGGAAACCTATAATAAAATAATTATTTATATAAAATTAGTCATGTCAAGTTTACATTTCCTTAGTATCAACAGCAGCATTCATGCTACGAACTCAGCTCAGCTCCATTAGGTATTGAGATCTTTTTAAAGTTTTAATCTCTATAGAAACAACTCATCTATAAAACATGAAAATCTAATTTACATGTAAAATACTGATTACAAACTTCAGTGTTTAAACCATTTAGCAATTTACGAAATCTACAAAATATATCTAATGAGAAAATATTTTCATATAACAATTTAACAGTATCACTATATATTGTCCAAACAAACAGTTTCTCTGCAAATGGTTTTAAACAAACATTTTCTTAATTCTTAGTCAACTGGTATCCTATGATGCTAAGCTCAATAAATTGCACATCCCTTCTAATTGGATGACCAATAATAATATAACAATCAGAAATTAGAAGCTTTTGACATTTTGATTAAAAGACATTTTTTCACAATTTTTAATGTTAAAAATCCATTGATGGATTACAAAACATTTATAATGATTATTGTGCATTTACATTATATACAGCATTTTACAATAATTATACTTTTTATCTACTAACACTAATTAGTAGTATTTTTGTATTTTTATAATTTTTGTGATACAGATAAAATAATTACTTAAATCTTAACATCTAAGTAATGAAAACATTAAATAGCATAAATACATCTATTAAACTGGACACAAAAAGATATTATGAAACAAATTGATAGACAGAATCCCATATATAAAACATTATAATCCACAAATAGGAAGTCTTACATTTAAAATTTACTTGTAGCATATCATAACGGTTATAGTTTTTATATATTTTTTTGTTTATTTCACAACAGATTTTTCGAGTATACATTTTTTGAAAAAGCTTGCATTGTCAAGCATCTACCAAACTTAAGTGCCCTCACTGCTTGGTAAAAAATCTTCATCCTGATATCACATAGCTCTATATGGCCCTTGAGATTTTAAATATTGGATTACTAGTGATGGTCCTGAAGACACAACTTCTGGTGGGATGGCGGTGAGTGGACAATTCTCAATGCTCATTATCTGCAAACTTACACATAAAGCCAGCTCAAATGGTAAATTGCACAAGTTGGGGTTGTCATTTAAATACAATGACTCCAAATTCTCCAATGTGCCTATTTCTGCCGGCAAGCACTGTAGGTTATTCTCACCTATACTTAGAAACGTCAGATTGGTCAAATGACCGATAGACCTTGGGAGGGATGTCAACTGGTTGGACTGAACTATCAGTTTCTGAAGGTCATGTAAGAATCCAATTTCATTTGGCAACACTTCTAATTTATTCTCCTCCAAATCCAAAACCCTCAATTTCCTCAGACTCCCAATGCTAGGTGGGATACGCTTCAGACAGTTGTTAGATAATATTAGTATTTCTAAGTTTTGTAAGCATTGTATATCATCTGGCAGTTTTCCCAGTTGGTTTGTACCTAAGTTGAGTTCAACCATGTTTACCCAAGTTCCAATATCCAGTGGTAGTGATGTTAGCAAGTTCTCTTTCATGTTCAGTTTAGTCAGATTCTTTGCCCTCGAGAATATTCCATATGGGATCTTGTCAATCTGATTATGTTCCAGGTTTATTGAAAATACATTGGTGAATTGAGCTGGTCCACCAGATGGATAACTCTGGAATGAATTTCTAGATATAGTGATACTCTTTAGTTCATTCAGACTGGACAAGAGGCCTTCTGGCAGCTGAGAGATTGAGTTCCCTTCAACGTTAAATTCATCCATGTGTTTACAATTACTCAGTGTGGCTGGGATAGCAGTCAACCTGTTGTACCTGAGACCCAGGCGTGTAATAGCATGAAGATTACCAATAGTTTCTGGTATATCTAATAGCTCATTGTGCTGCAAGTCCAGTGTAGATAAGTTAACACAATTGCCAATCTCCTGTGGCAAATGCTCTAAGTGATTATGTGATACATCAAATGTCACTAGATTCACTAAGTTACCAATCCCTGAAGACAACTCTTTGATTTTGTTTTCCCTCAAACTGAGCATTGTTAGGTTGGTAAGATTGGCAATTCCATCACCAACTACTCTGATTCTATTGAATCTCAAGAATAGTGTTGTGAGTGATGTCAATTTATACACTACTTCTGGTATATCACTGAGTTTGTTATGTCGTAGGTCTAGTACCTTCAAGCATCTTAGGTTGGCAAGGGAATCTGGTAAACTTGTTAGTGAATTTTCATTCAATGCTAGAGCCTGTAAATTTGTCAGACATCCAAATTCGGTGGGCAATGCAACAAGCTTGTTTCCATACAAATAAAATTCAACCAAGTGTGTTAAATCTCTGACGTTTGGTGGAAGATATGTTATTGACGATTTGCTAAGATCCAGTCGCTTGACGCCTTCGTCGCGACACCTCGTGAATTCTTTGATAACATCAAGATCAGCTTGAATAGGTTTATTTTTCTTTGCTGTAGGTTTTGGTTTGTTAGACTCCGGATGTTTTACTGTGACGACTTTAGGTCGTGCACCCTCAGTGTTGGTCAGCGACGCAGTTGATAACTTTTTTTCCCTCATGCTGTGATATTTCTCTCTCGGACTTACGGTACCAATGGAATCCAACGCTTCAGAATTATCTCTCGAGTTATCGAGATTCATTCCGTAATATTCAAATCACTGACACTGCTAGTGATAATATTTACCTCCTCGAAGATTATTTACTAAAATACACTTGACATGGTTTTGTCATCTCATCGCATTAGAAACAAATCAATACCTATTTCAGAGTAGTATGAAATGAACGACTTCCTGAACTCTATCACACTTACTACAAGCACACCCAAGATATATTTAGCACTTATTACACTTCTAACAATATTTTTTTGATAATATTTTCACAAAATTATGCGATACACCCAAAAATAATGATTTTTATGAAAACATAGATTCTGTAACGAAAATGGAACACAATCCGATAGATTCCTTTTTTTTTTTTTAATGACCTGGTCGCTTGGACCTTTACGTCACGTCGATAGATTCCGATTCCCGATTTCAGGGAATGGTTTGACAGTCAAAGGTGGGTGGCATGGGTGTAGTGTATCTACATTAATTCACAAAAAAGTCGAATAGTAATTCAAAAAACTTATTCCAGCCTGATGAGGCTGAAATATTATATTAATAAGTAGCCTCCCGAAATCGATGAAATCAATCACTGGCATTCAAACATTTCGTCCATGACGATCAAAGTGAGTTTGTAATGCTGTTGATTTAGCTCATGGGTTGAACAAAACAAGTTACCAAAAAAAAAAATAATACAAAATACATAAAAGACATGTGCGTTACCCCAACAGAATGTTTGTCTCCTTTCGAGATATGAATGATACATAACATTCAAATATTGAAAGAAACATTCGGCGGGTGTAACGCATATAATTTAGACGTATGTCATAGACATAGCTTTATCAGAGCATTTTAATTTAGCGGTTAATGTCTGTATAGAATTTAAGGTGGGTTTTTTGTGAGCGTTACCCCAGCAGAATGTTGTCTTCTTTCAGGATATGAATAAAACATATATGCAATAAGCTGTTGAATGTCGGCCAACTTTTTATATTTGTGCATCGAAAAATAGATTCTGATTTTACAATAGTTAGAAAGATAGCTCTTAATTTGTGCCAAATGTGCATGTAAAAGCTAAATTTGTGCATGGTTTTCATGTTATTTGAGTTTTTGACGGGTTAAAGTTTTGCAGATGGCTAGATCACGCAAACTACATAGGGAATTATAATTATTTTAATATGAATATGTGGTAATTTGTGCTCTTTTAAGGATTTGTTTCTTTTCTACATAGTTACACAGTTTAAAAGTGTCTCATAACTACTTTTGAGACACTGAACTGAACAACAAGAATAGGCTAACTTTCGTAAAAAGCTTTGCTAAAAGCATTTTTGCCAGTCTACCTTTAGGGTGATGTCAAGGTAATATGTAGGTTCAGAATGTTAAGCAAATAATTTTATTATAACCCGCGCAAATTCGTATGTGTAAATTTTCCCTATTTTTGCAACATTCTCATTGCTGCTCCGCCCCTATTGGTCGTAGCGTGATGTTATTGCCCTATAGCCTTCTTCGATAAATGGGCTATCCAACACAAAAATATTTTTTCAATGTGAACTGAATCGATTTTTTGTTTACACGCGATAGACATTTGCGTTCAAACAAACAAACTCTTCAGCTTTATAATATTAGTATAGATAAAAAATAACTTACATTGTTTGTTTGTATTAATTTTGCTTCTAAAAAGAAGCAAAATTTACCGCTTCCTGACGTTTCATTGGACTCAAAATTTGGGATTCTCATTTATGTGACAATGCAATATTATGATGACGCAGGCCGATTGTTGAAGTAATTTTTATAGGCATTTCTTGCCAATTACTTTACAAATACAATAATTGCATTTTTGATAGATAGAAAAATTTGAAATCCTGACTCATTAAATAAGATAATTTGTTAAAATGCTCTTTGTAACGAAGCAATAACAAAAGCCGTGATAGTTCTTTAACTACCGACTAGATGGCGCTGCGAGGGCCCAACTCGCAAGCATTACGAGATGGAAAAAATTTATATCTAGTAACATAGTCCAGGTAGGTGGTTCGCTTCTGGCCCCGGTTTGGCTACGGAAGTCTCGGGTTCGATTCCTGAGTCTGGATTTCAAATTTTTCTATCTATCAAAAATGCAATTATTGTATTTGTAAAGTAATTAGCAAGCAATGCATATAAAAATTACTTCAATATTCGGCCTGTGTCGTCATAATTTGTTTAAATGCTCTCTGTAACGAAGCAATAACAAAAGCCGTGATAGTTCTTTAACTACCGACTAGATGGTGCTGCGAGGGCCCAACTCACAAGCATTAAGAGATGGAAAAATTTGATATCTAGTAACATAGCCCAGATAGGTGGTTCGCTTCTGGCCCCGGTTTGGCTACGGAAGTCTCGGGTTCGATTCCTGAGTCTGGATTTCAAATTGTTCTATCTATCAAAAATGCAATTATTGTATTTTGACATAGTTTTGTGATAAAGACTTTAAAACGTTTTGATCCCGAGATTGCGAAAATCTCGTCAAAATAAGAAGCTTGAGTACAAACCAGGTGGGTCTGTGCCACATAGTTTGAGAGTTTGATCCCATAATCAGAAACCGCTTTTCAGAAGGAGAAATTTCATCATCATCATCAATATAAATAGTCGTCATTAATAAATAATAATAATAATATCACCAACACCATGATCATCCTTGTCATTAAAAATCATCATCATCATCAAAGAACGCCATTATCACATGAGTTGAGAATTCATTACCTTAATTATAAGTAATCAATTAAAATTACAACATGTGATTTATTTATTTCACCACAGTACCATGTCGTACCATAATTACTAACAACCAATGTCGTCCTAAACCTCCATTTACTACTTTACTTAATTTTTACCCTTGATACTCTTATCACAAATATGTAGTTAAGTAGTTATCAAATCCCCATCGATCGTGCGCCTAATCATTGATTGTCAGGAAGCTAAACTCAACTCTAAGTACGCATTGAGAAGTGTCATGACTTGGCTGGAATCCAATTTCCTTACCCTCAAACTATCAAAAACAAAGTTTATTCCTTTTGTTACCAACTACTTCTCTCATCCACCTATCTCATTCTCTCTTCAGGCTCATATCTGTTCTGCATCCAAGACTAGCCGTATGAATGCTTGTGACTGTACTTTTACAGCTTTTGTACGCATCTGTACCACACAAAATGTTGTTTAATAATGGCAATATATAGATATACAGTTTATTGTACGGCGCAGTCGCTTTTTTGCAGCATTTTAATTATGGCAGTTATTCTCTGTATTTAAGTTAAGGTGGGTTTTTTAATGTTATTATGTAAACGAAAGCATATTTCAGATAGAATTTCGTATACCTACATACATTACAATAAATTCACTGAAAAGTAATATTAATAATTGAACAGTTAAATGTTAATAATTCTAAGGCTTTTGGCGTTTAGCGGTGCGGTTCTGCACCGCAAAACGCCAAAAGCCCAGCAGAAACTTAAATAAAATTACAACCTTATGATCCACAAATTTAGGTTTGAATGCATATTTAGCACAAAATAAAAGCTATACTTTTAGCAATTTATATCCAGATAGGTCAATCACATAAAAAATCTGCTGTAGTAAGGTAACTTCAGCTATTCCAAAATCTATTTTTCGTGATTATTTCAAAAACGGCTAGATGCACAAATTTAAGAAGTTGCGCCTATTAAAAGCGGGATCAAAGAGCATGTAAAAATGTTAGGATCACTAGCATTTTGCTGGAGTAACGTACACAATGTAGGCACATGCATAAATAGCAAATAACATTAACAATTGGCTTTTTTTACGAACTTTTACGGTTTTTGTTAATTTGTTGTGATAGAAAACTTTTGCTGCCGCTTTTTCAAATTGTCAATGTCAAATCAGTCTTTGAAATGAAGAAGAAGAACTACTGTAAACTGCTGTAAACGCTGAGAGCAAAACGCTGTAATTGTTGCTTGATTGTTGGATTATTTCAGTCGCCTGTGATAAGTTTAAGCTTTTTTAAATAATTGAAAGCAAAGCAACGCATCAACCATGGATAAAAGCAAAGAAAAAGAAGAACAAAGTATCATGGATAAATCCATGAGATCTGTCTTCGGTAAATCAAAAAAGCAGATCAAACATCTACATTCAGATTTTTGAAATGCCTTCACAAATCTAATAAAGTATTATTGTTTTAGTTGGTAATATACCTTACGAAGCTACAGAAGAAAAGCTGAAAGATATATTCAGTGAAGTTGGACCTGTTTTGTCCTTCAAGCTAGTATTTGACCGGGAAACCGGCAAACCGAAAGGTTATGGCTTCTGCGAGTACAAGGATCAAGAGACTGCACTCAGTGCTATGCGAAATCTTAATGGATATGAAATTGGTGGACGTTCCCTACGAGTTGACAATGCTTGTACAGAAAAGTCGAGAATGGAGATGCAGGCTCTCATGCAGGGACCTCAAGTAAGACATAATTCAACTTTCAAATGCTCAAAAGCACTATCTATGTTAGAGACAGGAGCAAGTTTTCTAGATTTGTTCTTTTGCATTATCAAATTGTGCTTTTATACATTTTGGTCATGATCAGTGCCTAAACTTGTATGTTAAAAGGAAGAAAAAGATAAATATCTCATTTGCAAAAGTCAAATTCACACTTGACCAGTGTTTTAGATTGTCTCCACTAAAAAATAACTTGATGTCTATGATCCTAGGTAACATAGCTGTTTCTGTATTATAAAAGGGGTTGTTTAAGTATTACAAGCAGTATTTTAGTCATTTTCAAGTACCCCCTCCCCCATGTATGTAAACATGGTTTTTGTTGTATAATGGTGGGTGCCTCATAACTCAATGTACACCCAATCTACAATGTATACCACTAATATTACTGATTTAATCACCAAACATAATCCAACAGCCCTCCAGGTGATCAAAATTGAGCAGGGTGTCCACATTCTGGAAAGTCAGGGAAAGTCAGGGGAAAGTCAGGGAAGCTCAAGGTGGTCAGGGAAAGTCAGTGAAATCGGAGAGCCACCTTGAAAGTCAGGGAAATATGAGGAACTTACACTATGCCAACATTTTCCAGTGATTATAAAATGAGAAATATTATTTATTCATGCCCCAGGATGACATTAACTCGTAACTGTTTGAGCATCTTTTTTTGTCACAATTAAATTTCCCTTTTAGTTTTAATAGGTTTCCTTAAATATGTATTTTATTTTTATGTAAAATTAATTGAAATGTTTCTATTCTTTTGGGTGGTTTTCAACAGGCTGTAACTTGAAAAAAAATAGTTGAACAGCCAATTTCAAAATAAAAACCTATAGTAGCTGCAGTTTTTGTATCTGAATTTAATTTTATTTACGATTTTTTTTTAAGATATAAGAAATCCACCAACTTTTTAACATTTCGAAAATATCGTTATAAATTATTATTTATTTTTTTATATACAATCGCATAAAAACTTTTTTATTTTCGACAAAAAACTTTTAGGGTTCCGTAGCCAAAATGGCAAAAACGGAACCCTTATAGTTTTGTCATGACCACCTGTCGTTTGTCCGTCCGTATGTCACAGGCATTTTACTCAAAGACTACTCGATGAATCTTGAAATTGTGAAATTTGGTGAAAAGGTGTCTTGTAGTTGCTGCTACTTAGTTTGATAGTTAAATAATAATAATAAATATTTTTATAATAATATCCCCATACATGTAACAGAAGCTGGCATTTTTTTTTCAAAGTTTCTATGTTTAGAAAATCTCCTCAGTATTTTTTTCGTGATTCGTTAATAAAAACTGGGCAAGAGCATGTCGGACCATGCTCAGTGTAGGGGTCCGCAGCCTTAAATAATTGCATCAGCAGAAGAGCGTATGTTCATGGCAGTTACGCCCTTTTGTTGAGAAAAGCAGTTTTTCGGCTATAACTCAATGATGGTATATAATTTAAGTTTAAAGTACACAAGTGACACACACAATTTATGCAACTTTCGGAGCAATTATTTCCAAAAACATTTACTCAATGTGCAACACATTGATGTTATCTGAATTTTTTTTTTTCAGCTTCTTTTACATGTAAGGAGTGAAAATAATTATTTTATTATTGAGCTATTAAACTAAGTAGCGACCACTATACGACACCTTTTCACTAAATTTCATTAATATTCATTGAGAAGACTCTGAGTAAAATGCCTGTGACATACGGACGGACAGACAGACGGACATGACGAAACTGTAAGGGTTTTCTGCCATTTTGGCTACGGAACCCTAAAAACGAATACGATATATCTGCTGTAGAGTATGATATGAATAATAATATAAAATAAGTAAAAGTTTTCCCTGTTTGGAAATTTCAATTAAGTGACAGTAGGTACACCAAATTTTAATTCAATCGGACCTGTAAAATTTGACAGGACATCCTTGTAAAGCAAGATAATGAGCTGATGATCTTTAAACGCCTCGAGATCATCAGCCTATCGTAGTCCACTGCTGGACATATGCCTCTCCAATTGCACGCCACTTAGTTCTATCTTCGGCTTCTCGCATCCAGCTCCTGCCAGCCGTTTTGCGTAAATCATCACTCCACCTGGCCTGATGGCGTCCTACACTACGTTTGCCAAGCCGCGGTCTCCACTCAAGAACTCGTTTACCCCAACGGTTGTCGGTTCTTCGGCTAATATGGCCAGTCACTGCCACTTCAACTTGCTAATCCTGTAGGCTATGTCGATAACTTTGGTTCTCTGCCGGATCACCTCATTTCTGATTTTGTCCCTAAGAGAAACTCCGAGCATAGCCCTTTCCATAGCCCGCTGAGCGACTTTGAACTTGTGGACCAGCCGTACCGTCAGTGTCCACGTTTCGGCTCCGTATGTCATGACGGGTAGGACGCACTGATTAAAGACTTTAGTCTTTAGACATTGTGGGATCGACGATGAGAAGACTTGACGTAGCTTACCAAACGCTGCCCAACCCAACCGAATTCTCCTGTTCACCTCGTCCTCGAAGTTGTTTCTACCTAACTGCAATGACTGCCCGAGGTACACATATTTTTGAACAACTTCGAGATAGGCGCCGTGCACCGCTATCGGTTCCGGTAGTACATGTTCATTGAACATGACCTTGGTTTTATCCAAGTTCATCCGTAGGCCGTTGCGTACAGAGGAGTCAGCCAGGTCATTCAGCATTCGTTGCAGGTCCTGCAGCGTGTCCGCCATGATGACAATGTCATCTGCAAATCGCAAGTGAGAGATGTATTCACCATTGACGTTGATGCCCCGCCCTTTCCAGTGCAGCATCTTGAACATATCCTCCATTGCATTTGTGAATAGTTTCGGGGAAATAACGTCCCCTTGCCTCACTCCTCGATGCAATGGTATAGGCTTTGTTTGCTGATTCTGTACTTGGACGGACATGGTGGCGGCTTCGTAGAGACATTTCATCACTTGGATATATCGCCAATCTACTTGGCATCGCTGCAGAGACTCCAGAACGCCTCGAGAGATATTCGTAAATTATGGCTAAGAACCATCTCGGCCATATCTGCTTTCAAACAAAAAAACCGTGTTTAATCGGTCCATTGGTTTAAGAGTTACAGCTACCCAGACAGACATACGTTAAACTTATAACACCTCTCGTTTTGCGTCGGGGGTTGTTTGTTTGTTTGTTTAACGGGGCCGCAATGTTGCACTTACCCTCTTGATTGGGCCATTGTGCGTACGTTGTAATGTGTCAGTTCTTTTCACTCCAGCCAGCCCAAACACTCCCAGAAGCCCAGCATTCCCCGCAGGTTGCTGCAGGATTCAGGGAGGGATGACGGTGGTTTTAGGAACTGTGCCCGGTGCTCGGCCACACTGGTACATTCCATGATTACATACTTGGGCGTTTCCTCATGTTCCATGCACCCTCTGCACAGTGGGCACAGGCTATCTGTGATCCCGATGGTGTACAGGTGCTTGTTAAGGGGACAATGGCCTGTCAGGATGCCTGTTGCTTTTCGCAGTATGTCCCCGTTTAGTCTGATTAGATTCCGAGCGTACTTTCTAGGCGCTGTTGGAATCGCCTCTTTCGTTTGTCTGCAACCGGTGTTTTTTCCCCATTCCAGTTGGTGGTTTTCCTCTGTTTTCTCTTTTTATTTTTAGATCTTTTGCATTTCTGACTGCGACTGTTTGAGCCGCTTTGGTTATGCCAATGCATTCTGCTTGCAATCGTTTTTTTTTCTGACCAAAGCAGTAGATATCTTAATATTGAAATCATCTGAATAGACTCCTGCTCCCGTGCCTATCGCGGTTTTGGATCCATCCATTTGTGTATATTCTAACTTCAGATGGTCTGGAGCTGTCATGTCTGCTTCGAATGAAAAAAAACGCATCCAAATCGGTTCACTTGTTTTGCGTCGGGGATTAAAAAATAAAAATTAACCTAGTACCTACCAAACAAACGTTCCAAAAAATTGTTTATTTGCAAAATAAGAATTCAAACAAACAACCGTGTATTCATATTTTCCTTCAGTTTCTTATGTAATAAATATTAAACAGGGGGAAGGGTCAACCGATTCTTATTTTTCTAACGTAGGGGGAAGGGGGTCAAAAACCTATGAATGAATGGCGTCCTAACTAAAAAAAGTCCAAGTCCGTAGACCTAAAAAAAACACAACAACCATTTAAGAAGCCTGCACTCAAAAATGTTGAAATTTTTTTGCTCTCTTATTTTTTCTAAGAAGTATACTTGGTCAGGGAAATTTGAAAAATGGTCAGGGAAAGTCAGGGAAAAGTCAGGGATTTTTTTGAACATTTGCAGTGGACACCCTGTTGAGTTACCCTGCGACAGGTGTTACAATGGCCCCCAATATATTCTCATATATTTGATTTTATTACAGATTGAGAACCCATATGGAGAGCCTTGTGAACCTGATAAAGCACCGGAGTCAGTCAGCAAGGCTGTAGCGACACTCCCACCTGAACAGATGTTTGAGTTAATGAAACAGATGAAACTATGTATACAGGTATATATGACTATTTTCTAAATTTAAATGTTCATCTCATGATAAAAGTACTGACAGATGGTTTAACTAGCTGCAATATACAACTCCATCAGTGGTGTAGCAGGATTTAGTATGTGAACTGACTTTTGACCACCAGGAATGTGTATGGACATCAAAAGAAAACATGCTGATGATGCCACCAATGTTATGACACATCAAAAATACTACATTTTTACATAAAGTGGCATGGGGAACACGGACTTTTGTTATTGATGTGGCGGTCAAAAGGTTAATGTCAACAGTTTCACATGTTTGACAGTGTTTTATATAGATCTATAAAATGTTGGTTCTAAATCTGAATGTAATCATCTGTTATTTGTATACTTGGTAGAATTGAAAAATGATTTTACTGTTGAATACCCCATTTATTGAAGAAGGTTATAGGCTATATAACATCATCCTACAACCAAAGGAGTGGAGCAACCTTGAAAATATTGCAAAAATAAAGAAAAAATACATACGAACTTGTGTGTGTCAGCTAGTATATTATAATAATAATAATTATAGCCTTTATTCTGACAACAATTGCAATTTCACATATAATTAGGTAATACAATTAACATTAACATTTTCTGTGAGCAGGACTCACTTTGGACAAAGGCCTCCTCCAAGCTTTTCCAGAGTAGCATATTGCTTTCTGCTAGCTGACACACTGCTAGACCACATTTTTCCCGCAGTCAGTTTAATCACTTCTCATCTTCTCAAGTATTGACTCCCACAATTCCTTTTTTATGTTGTGGGTACTATGTCTTGCTCCATTTCTCCTGACCTCTAAGGCTGTGGCCAATTGATGGGTGTTGCGCGTGTAAAAGCACTATAAAACTTAACATATAAACAATTTTTATTTCTTTCTTTCATTAGCTGGACCAATATTTATTATTTATTTATTATTTTTTTCAGAATGATCCAAATGCAGCAAGGAATATGCTGTTACAAAATCCTCAACTGGCTTATGCACTACTGCAGGCTCAAGTAATTATGAGGATTGTAGACCCAGCTACTGCTGTTGTAAGTATAATATTTATTACATAGAATTTGAAGGTTTAAAATGTATTAGGCCCAAAGATAACAGCTGACAAGACTTTACTTCTTGCATGGGCGTACCCAGGGTTTGGCAAGGGGGAGGGGGGGGGGGGTTAAGTGAAACATTTTTTGACTTTAAATTTAATGGTTTACACCAATAACAGTAATTAAAGATAGCCAATAAACATGGGGTCTCATCACGAAGAAACAGAAACGTAGGTGAAATGAATATCAACTGATGGCGTTATATATCTATTTATATCTATTTGATATTGAAGTTTTTTAAAATTTAGAATATGAAAAGATACAAGTTATAAGTATCAATTTGTAATTGAAGTTTTTTAAAAATTAGAATATCAAAAGACTAGGTACTGAAAAATGTGTATCAAATTTATTTTTTTAATAAGCTATAGAAGGGGTTGTAAAATAATAGGTTCAATCAAATTTCCATAACTTTACAAAATGATGTCGCCATATCTCTAGCGGCAATTATTTGTACTAAGTTATGATAGGCACAATTTACATAAACTAGTTCAATCTAACAATAGATGACACTATTTGGGAATTCTGACCATACCTACATTTTGTTTGTATATTTACTTATTTTGTCTAAAAGAGAAAAGTGACATGAAATGGTAGTAAATGACAACTAGAGATAAAAGAACTTTAGGCTTTTAAATCCTATAAAATAACTAGACTCGTTTATGACGGTTCACGAGCGAATTGAGTCCTAAAACCCTGAACCTTAAACTTTATAAGAGTCCACAACTACAACTCGAGGAAGGCGCGGATCCAAGATCATGTTCTGGGAGGAAGGGGCAACACCGGCCAAGTGTGAGTTATATCACGCGACGATAAGTAATCATTTCCCTCACTCCCCCTTAACGCCTTGGGACCCGCCAATGTGCCTTTTTTCTAAATCTCTTGTATCTCTGTTAACGGTGCTTCGACACGTGATCACGGGGTCAACATTTTGAATGTGTCTTGGGTGGGGCGCAGACAAACCCTTTTGTACTCAAATTTCTTGTTTTTACGAGATCAATGTGATCACGAGTTCAACACTTTGAACGCCTATGTCTCAGGAACTTTAGGGCGCAGACCCACCTTGTTTGTACTCAAACTTTTTGTTTTGATGAGATCTATGTGATCAAGGGGTCAAAACTTTGAACACCTATATCTTACGAAGTATGGGGCGCAGACCCACCTTGTTTGTACTCAAACTTCTTATTTTAACGAGATCTACGTGATCGCGGTTTCAAAATCTTGGGAGGTAGAGAAGACCGAGCACGCGCAACTGTGCGAATGGAAGGGACAGCAAACAGTCATGTTTCCTACTACGGAGATAGTTGTCAGGCATAGCTGAGCGTGTAATTCCGGCGCATCGGTGTATCCTCATAGAATTTTGCAGCCGGTAATGAGTTGGTTCTTTGTTCTTCTGGACTTGTAGGGAGTTGAAATTGAGACATCTCAGCAGGAATAGAGTAGGATACAAGTAAGGATACCCATACATATACGATACACACAGCTTTTTGAACTTTATCAAGCATGAGTTCAACATTTGACTAAACAAATGTGTACTGGGTACTTATATCTACTACCTACCTTCTTTTTTCATCAACCCCGCCCCCCTCCACCCCACTGGCATGACTGATTTTTATTGCCTACATAAAAAGTTTTTGCCCCTGGCTTAGACTATATAGATCGGATTGCCTCAAGTTACAAGCTACCTCCAAACCAATTTTCAACGAAATCTACCCAGTATCTTCAAACCAACACTTAACCCTTCAGTGTTTTTATATATTTGTATTGTATAACTAAGGATAGTAAAGGTTTTTGTTTCTTTTTACCCGACTGCAGAGGGTAATGTGTTTAACGTGTATGTGTGTTTCTTTGTGGCACTATATAGGCAAAACGCGTGGGGTCATTTTTATGATTCATACATCAATTGATTCGTATTAGTTTTGTGATCGTTACTAAAGACATAACAGCCATCGAATTTGAAAATGGCGACAGCCAGAAGCCATATTGTGATAGAGAGAAAAATAAAGTCGACAAACTATGTCATGTGGGGTATCATCTTGTAGGTATTTTGAAAACATGATGACGTTTCTTAAATAATTTTAACTTAAAATAACCGTTTAGGATATATAGCGATTTAAAGTTGAAAGAAGTGGCGGTAGCCTAATGGCTAATCGTGAGGTCGCGGATTCGAATCCTGTACATTATACTACCGACGACCGAAGTTAGTTACCAACTATTTTCACTCAAATTTTCAGTAGTTGCAGTTATTACGTTACGTTACGTCTTACAAGTAAGCACATAAAAGTATTAAATAAAAAAAAAAATAAAAATAAAAATCAAAGAACCGAAAGAAAACCTTAAATCATGTAGTCAGATGCATTCATGAATCCCAGTGAACTTACATGCATCCGACTGCATGATTTATGGTTATCTTGTTTCAATCTTTATAACGCAGGCGGGTTTTTAATAGCATATGTACCAAATAAATGTATACGAATATTCTTGAATAAATGGTATACCACTCTGTCAAAAAAGTACCGGGCAACGATCAATAATACACAAATGTTAGTTATTCATCTAAAATTATTTTCTTTCCAAAAACGATACACGATACACGCCAACGAATAATCCAATCATCAAAACATTTTTTAAACGCTTTTTCCGGAATTAAGTTCATTTCTCACGCGAATTCTCCTTTATATCTTCTACAGAATGAAAACAGATGCCACGAAGTGGTAATTTGTGTTTAGGAAAAATTAAGAATTCGGTTGGTGGCATATCTGGCGCTCAATGCTTGATTCTCGGTTGCTTGGTGTATTTGTTAAATTTTTGGTAAAAAAATCGTTCACAATTATGGGTTTGTGCGAAGGAGCATTATAGTGGTGTTATACACCACGATAATGCGCCTTTCTAAAAAATTCTTGGATTATATCCAAGAATTTTGCCCTTTTGAACAAATCTGCCCTTTTTCGTCGAATTAGCTCTCTTAAATATTTATTACATATTTCTACTGTTTCACCTTCAGACAAGAGTTCCGAGTGCACAGCATCGCGATTATGAAAGAAAACTGTCAACTTGAGTTTGACTTTTGATCGATTTTGTCGTGTTATTTTTCGGTTTCGGTTCTTCTTGTTGACTAGACGAATTTTTCCTTCACTTTTGCGATGTTAACTTCAGTTGAAAATGTTGATGGCCTACCAGAGCGAGCAAATCTTCCATCACATCTCGACCAATTTTAAACTCTTTGTACCACTCATAAGTACGTGTTATTGATAAAGTCGATTCACTGTAAGGCTTCTGTGCCATTTTTAGGGACCATCCGGACACGAAATTCCATGGGTGATGCAAAATTTAAGACAAATTCTTTGTTTGATGTTTTTGTGCATTATGAAATTCGCAATACACACTAGACACACTGTATTTAATCTAAATAGCAGATGCAACTTAAACTGCGCGCCTACACGCAACAATTGTGCCAATCTAACAACAAAAATGAAATTTCGACCCCTAAACTCTAATCCTAATCATTCATTTCCGATACTTTTTTGACTCAACCTATCCGAAGAACAAAGTTTATTTGCAAAATCTCTACTTTACGGGGAAGCAACTTTAAGTTTGCCTTACACAAAATTTGCTGTTATTTCTTTTTTCAGTGCGCTCGACACATTTAAACAAAAAATATTATAGTCTGTACAAATTTCTTAAGTGAAAAACAAAAGTTTCTCCCTCATAAAGTAGAGATTTTGCAGATATTACTTTGTTTTTAGAATAGGTCGACATATATGTTAATATTTACAGAGTATGCTGCACCCAAGTAACCCAGTACCACCAGTGATGCAGCCTGGAGACAAAATTCCACCACAAAATCCTTACATGCCGAACAATCCACCACCACGTAAGATGTCATCTATCTTGTTTGCTTAAACAGAAAATGTTGTACATGTGAATGTATTCAGTGCATATCGTTTACAGAAGAAATTAAAAAAAAAAGGAAATTAACATTTGGACCATTTTATCTATTTGAAGCCAGACAGAGACATTTTAAGTTACGTTTATTAATAAGTTACAGTAGGATCAACGTAACTAGGCCGGACTGAAGTAGGCGACAAGTGGTTGCGCAGATGCATTTTTTGGAACTAAATGGTGACAGGAAGCGGGGGGCGGGGACGGTAACTACACCAAGAGGATTAGAGATGCGATTACGGATTACATTGTCATAATTAGTATTACTAACTCATGCTTTTTTGTGATTATTTTCGTAAAGAAATTGTTTTTCAAAGTTTCTTTAGTATTTACTGTAACTGTTCTAAATTTAAACTTTTATGAGCTGATTTAAATAGTGTTTTTTTATTGTTGAATTAAAATGTTGTTAGTATTTTTAATCGATTAAACATATTTAATCGTTTTCGTAAGTAATTTTAGGGTCGCGTCTCTATGACATGCGCGAAAACGATAAAAACCTAACTTCAATCCGGTCAAGATACGTTGATCGTACTGAACGTACAACCACCAATCCACAGTGGGCCTGCGTGCCTTTTTTTAAGTGTGTGTCCTTGTAGTGAGAATGTTATAAGGCTGATTTTGTTACTTTTGATTATTTGAAATTATAATAAATAATTGTTATATATGATTATTTCTTACAGCACAACAGCAACAATTGCCACCTTTATTGAATACACCTGTGCCACCACCGGCGCAATACGCTCGTAAGTACAATAGTTATAGTTTATTTAAGTTGTATTTTTATTCCTTGTAGTTGTTTATTAGAAACTACGGGACTCGCTCCGACCTTGCACGGAGTTCTTCACATGCATAATTTGCATATAAACCATCTAAAATAAGTTATCTGAATAATAGTGCAAAACCTTATGAAAATGCATTTAGTAGTTTTAGAAATTATCGCGATATAGACAGAGATGCTAGACAAGCACTTTGTTTCATAATATGTAGTGATATTAGGACCGCCCTGCATTGTTATTAATTATTATCACTATAAATATATCTATTACTCCAGGTTACAAACTATGTATCTGGGTATAAATTGGGTCTAAGGCGGTAGTGTTTTATAGGTAGTTTATATTTTTGTAAAAGGTTGTAATGTTTATTTTACCTATGTTAAACTGGCCCTGTGTAATATAATCTGTAAAAAATCTTAATTTGAAGTAAGACAATTATTTAAATGTATAAAATGTAATGTTCTTCCAAAAATATATAGCAAAAAAAACTACCTACCAACCAAGTGTCCATAAGAGACACCACTCTCTTTTTTTACTGCATACTCGTGTTTCTGCCAACAAATAGTCGATATTTGTTGGTAGAAACTGGTATGGTTTATTCTTGTATTAAAAGGAGTCTTTAATCCATTCCGTTGTTGGTGTTAACCGGCCTTATACTGGGTGGCGCAAAAGTAAAGACCCTATTTGGTTCAGCTATAACATTTTTTCTAAATTAGAAAACTAGATTTAGATTTTTTTAAATGTATATTTGTGCCATTAAATTTCGTACCATTAGGATTTAAAGATGATGTCTTTTAAATGGTGACCTCCAGAGTTGATACGCATTTTGCATAACTTGCCGTAACACTTCCTGCGATATGTTCGTTATTTCTTGACGAATGTTTTCTTTTAGAGCTGCGAGAGTCTGTGGCTTGTTCACATACACCCGAGATTTCAAAAAACCCCAAAGAAAGAAGTCTGGACTGGTCAGATCGGGTGATCTTGCAGGCCAAGGCAAATCGCCAAAACGAGAGATAACTCGGCCTGGAAAAGCGTCCCTCACTAAGTCCATAGTGTCGCGCGCTGTGTGTGCCGTAGCGCCGTCTTGTTGAAACCAGATGTGCTCCAGCCCCAATTCGTCCAAACTGGGTATCAAAAACTCACGTAACATGGTTCTGTAGCGTTCTCCAGTGACAGTTATCGCATTGCCTCCAGCGTCTTCGAAAAAATAGGGTCCGATCACTCTGTCAACACAGATGCCACACCATACAGTAACTTTTAGTGGGTGTAGAGGTGTTTCTTGAATAATGCGCGGATTATCAGTGCCCCAGAACCGAGTATTCTGCTTATTGACATGCCCTGAGAGATGGAAATGCGCTTCGTCACTCATAACCAATTTTGAAGGAAAATCATCCTCTTCAAGGTTGAGGTTTATGACGCGCTGGCAGTAATCTAGACGAGCTCGGTGGTCAGCAGGCAGCAGCTGATGAGTCATTTGAGTTTTATACGGGAACATCTTTAAGTCTTTCACCAAAATACGCTGCAGGGTCCGTCTGGAAATGCCCAATTGCGTGGCACGTCGCCTCGTTCATGTTTCTGGACACTCTTCCACATCTTCGCGCACAGCATCGATATTTTCAGCTGAACGGCCTGTTCTTGGTCTCCCAGACTTAGGTCTATCCAATGTTGAGCCAGTTGCTTCAAGGCGTGTGGCAAAGCGTCGAATTGTGCGACCAATCGGTGCCGGACGGTGGGGAAATCGTCGACGAAATTCACGTTGTGTTCTTATCACTGATGAATTATTCCGTAAGAACATTGACACAATTATTCCACGTTCTTGGGGAGTAAAACGGTCCATGTTTATTTTCAGTGTATTTTACATTTGTTCACTACACAATTTTCAACAACAGAATGACAGAAAATGTCATATAAAAAAAAAAAAGTATTTTCTTTAGTGCCACTACTTTTGCGCCACCCAGTATATACGACGTATATTCCTCCTCAGCCCGGCCGGCGATGGCAGACGTGGACCTCCGCGGGCGTGCGTCCGGCGGCGGGCCGGCCGCGCTGCTGGACCAGGACATGCGCAGCCTGCCGCCCGTGCCGCCGCACCCGGTGCCGCCGCCGCAACACCACGCCGACCCGTATGTTATGACCCGTATATTATATATATATTTTTTAAAGATGGGTCCCACATTACTAGCAATACAGCTAAGGTTGATGATTTAGAGGTGATGGTAATTGATTTGAAACCCATACTATTGTATGGGTTTCAAATCGTGTATTTGGGTATTCCCAAATACACTTATTACATTTTTATTTTGCCTAAAAGGGGTAATCTTAAAAAAACAATCGATAGACATAGACCTTTCAAGTTTTCTATCTGTCGTCACAAATGTCAGATTCGGTACAGTTGGATCAACGTAACTTGACCGGATTGAAGTTAGGTTCTTATCACTTTCGCGCATGTCCTAGAGATGCGACCCTAAAATTACTTACGAAAACGATTAATTTTGTTAAATCGATTAAAAATACTAACAGTTAGGTACTTATCACTTTCGCGCATGTCATAGAGATGCGACCCTAAAATTACTTACGAAAACGATTAATTATGTTAAATCGATTAAAAATACTACGAGGGTGGATCGAAATATTCGCGGCCTACCACATAAATACTTGACTTATTTTAATGTAACTGACCTCATTCGATTTGTTTACTCTCTGGTTGTCACATTGTAAAATTCTGTCACAATAGCATTATCTGTTTTTAAATTAGACTGAATTTTGTGAGCCTAAGTGCAGCGTTTTTAAAGAATGGAGAAAATTGAGCAACGTGCGGTCATCAAATACCTGTTTAAAAAAAAACTGACTCCAAAAGAGATTCACGAAGATATGTCAACAACATTGGGGGAATCTGCTCCATCGTATACGACTGTGAAAAAGTGGGTTGCAGAATTTAAACGCGGACGAGAGAGTATTGAAGATGACCCTCGCTCCGGCCGGCCTACGACGTCTACGACTGAAGAAAACATTGGGAAAATCTGTGATCTGATATTGGCAGATCGGAGATTGACCATCAGGGAGATTGCTGACACTATTGGCATCTCATATGAACGAACACAAAACATCATAGTCAATGAACTTGGATTTTCTAAGGTTTCTGCGCGGTGGGTCCCCAGATTGCTTTCAGTTGAACAAAAACGAATACGGCTCACGATTTCTCGCGACAGTTTGGAAATGTTTGAGACTGATCCACAAGATTTTTTGGACAGATTTGTTACAATGGATGAAACCTGGGTACACCACTACACCCCAGAGTCAAAACAGCAATCCAAGCAGTGGAAAAAACCTGATGAACCGACTCCAAAAAAAGCCAAAACAATTTTGTCAGCTGGCAAGGTGATGGCGTCAGTTTTTTGGGATGCTAAGGGTGTCATCATGGTGGACTACCTTGCAAAAGGTGAGACTATAAACTCTGCTTATTACTGCACCCTTTTACGTCATTTGCGTGAAACGATCAAAGAGAAAAGGCCAGGACTACTCAGCAAGAAAGTGTTGTTCCATCAGGATAATGCACGCGTTCACACGTCTGTTGAATCAATGGCTCAAATTCGTGATTGTGGCTTTGAATTACTGCCCCATCCCGCCTATTCCCCTGATTTGGCACCTTCGGACTTTCATTTATTCCCAAACCTTAAAAAACACCTTGGAGGTCAAAAATTTTCATCAAATGAGGAGGTTGAAACCGCGGTGGGTGACTTTTTTGAAGGCCTTGAAGAAACTTTTTTTATGACCGGCATTCAGGCGTTGGAAACCAGATGGAAGAAGTGCATTGAGTTAAGAGGAGATTACGTGGAAAAATAAAATTACTTTTGTTTATATTTTATATTGTTTTCTTGCTGAGGCCGCGAACTTTTCAATCCACCCTCGTAACAGTTTGGTTCTTATCACTTTCGCGCATGTTATAGAGATGCGACCCTAAAATTACTTACGAAAACGATTAATTTTGTTAAATCGATTAAAAATACTAACAGTTAGGTTCTTATCACTTTCGCGCATGTCATAGAGATGCGACCCTAAAATTACTTACGAAAACGATTCATTTTGTTAAATCGATTAAAAATACTAACAAAATTTTAATTCAACACTAAATAAATACTATTTTAATGAGTTCATAAAAGTTTAAATTTAGAACAGTTACAGTAAAGAAACTTTGAAAAACAATTTCATTACGAAAATAATCACAAAAAACATGAGTTAGTTAATGCGTAATCACATTTCTAATTCTCTTGGTTTAAATACCGCCCCCGCCCCCCGCTTCCTGTCACCATTTACTTCCAAAAAATGCATCTGCACAACCACTTGTCGCCTACTTCAGTCCGGCCTAGTTACGTTGATCCTACTGTACTAGAATTAGCTATTTTTAACTGACAATTAAAAGAATATAAGTTGTTGAGATCGGCCGTTAGGCGATTGGCACACCGAAACGCTGATTGCGTCTATATCACTCTCTATCAGAATAACAAGAAAACGCGAGAGGACGCGTATTCCTCGCACGTAGGCGCGTTATCTGCAACATCGCGCGGAACATGCGCCCTTTCACGTTTTCTTGTTACTCTGATACAGAGAGACAGAGAGAGATATAGACTCCGCAGCATAGTGCGTTTCATTGTGCCAATCACCTTAGAGTTTCAAAATTTTTATTACTGTTATACTAAAGTATTGACTTTATATTTGAAAAATGCTAGATTACTTTATTTTTTGTAAATGTTAACCACATTGTAATGTAAATTTACAATTTTTCTCCAAGTACTGCCCCTCCAACGGAGGCCGTACACGCACTGCCTGAAGTGTAAGTTGTATTTAGACATAACTTCATAATTACTTTTTTTTTATTTTGGCAAGGTAACTGTTGTTATTTTCCAAAACTTATGATTTACTAGCATGTCCCTTTCGTAAAATACCAGATATCGCTTTCCTAAAATGTTCTCCTGTTTTAGAATATCTCATTACCAAAATTACCTCGAAATATTCCGAATACAATTTTTTTACGCACTAATAAATAAAAGCCCAATTATGAGATTATTTGTCTATTATTTGTCGTAAAGCTATGGGCAGTAAAACTTACTAACTACCTATGCCTTTTCAGGGTTCCGTAGCCAAAATGGAACCCTTATAGTTTCCCCATGTCCGTCATTCCGTCCGTCCGTCCGCAGCTTAGCTCAGAGACTGTAATTTTGTATGGATACACACATTACTTACGCCGGCAAAGTGGAAGAATAAAATCATGAATTTTTTTTTTCTTCCCCTATATGTAAGGTGGGAATGTGTTTTTTTATCATCTATGCCATCGTGTGGGGTATCATTAGAGATAATTGTGAAGACCATTTTTAGTTTTACGGATCCTTTTGTGAAATATTAAGCTTTAAAGTGCAAATTTTTGCTAGAGTTGGGTATGTGAAAAAATTTACGGTAGTATATTATAGTGAAATTAAAAGGAAAGATTATCACAGCTAAGTAGGCTTTACATATTTATTTATTTGCCTTTTTATATTGTCAAAATACCCAATTAGTTAGCTAGTTTGGCCACGAGGGAACATCCTAGTACTTTCAAAATGTTTCAGAGTGTCCTTCTTTTCTAAGCTTGTCTCTATCCTAAAACCCTTTTAGATTTATTATATTCTCATAAAGAATTTGAATGTTGAAACAATTGGCCACACAACTTGACTTTTTCTTTTGGAAGTGAAACCCTGATTTATTATTGACTCATTTTATTTTTTATTTTTGCCATAATCTTATCTCTGTAAATGTTATAGCCATAAATGTTTATCCTTTACGGCTAATCTATGTCATTGACAAGGTAGCATCTGTTGGTATTTTGTATCTATAGGTATATTATATATAAAGCTGAAGAGATTGTTTGTTTAGTTAAACGCGATAATCTCACGAACTACTGGTTCGAATTGAAAAATTATTTTAGTGTTGGATAGTCTATTTATTGAGGCAGGCTATTGACATCACGTTAATACGAATAGGAGTGGAGCATCAATGAAAAAAGTTGCAAAAACGGGGAAAAGTCACGCAGACGAAGTTGCGCAGGTCAGCTAGTAAACATATAAATAAAAAGCTAAAGGCTAAATTGTACACCACAATCATATTTGTAACAGTTACCGCGGTTTCATTTAATCACAAATTTGTAATAGGGAATATGCATGTATTTTTATTTAGTTCTTATAAAAGGGCTTACATCGACATAATGATTGATAAAATATATGCAAAAAACTACTTCTAATAGAAAAAAAAAATATTTAAAATTACAAACTGATGAAAGCATTTTCAAAAGAATGCCATCTTAGCACGTGAAAAGTCATGGACTGTGACGTCACGGCAATCGCGACAGCCAACGACCCCGCACGATTTTTGGCCTTTTTAATAATTATTTTCATTATTTTAGATGTATTTTATTAAAATATATTGATGTAGACACAATTCTAAACCAATAAAGTATATATTAAAAATATTTAAACCTCATTTGCGTCATATGCATATTCCTTACTGATATTAGTTCTCTGGGCGTTGGGCACCGCCCTCCCCCCAACAAATTTGATAAAGGACCTGTCTAAGGCAATTTACGCCCCTGGTCTTTACACGCGACTTTGCCCGCGTAGTGAAAGTAATCAATCCTCTAAGTAGTGGTATATTAAAATTGCTTCCATAATAGATGTCTATGTCATAAAAAAAATCCATTCATCTAAAGTCAGTGCAATTAGATATGGCACCGCGGGACATGCAATACTTAAATTTGATCACACCTTCACTGATCACCTTCTGTCAAAGGTTGTAGAAACTATTTTTTAATGTGCATTTTATGTTTTGTAATAGTGGTTTCCCTCGCGACCCGAGGTTAGCGAACATGCAGTCTCAGAACTTCAACTCTGACCCGCGCGTGCGACCGAGCGATCCTCGCAACCAGCCCAAGATTCAACAGCGTAAGTTTGCCTTATATTTTTTGTTCTATTTTTGAGTTTATACCAATGTAGCCGATTTATATCAGTGTCAAGTGTTATTGTACTCTTTAATTGTGCAAAGACTAATCTAATGGATTTAGCAGGCATTTCATGTAGTAATAGGGGATTGGGTCCCACATTACTAGCAATCATTAACTTCTCCAGCTAATCTTAATGGCTTGTGTGTTAACTGACTCACGTCAGTAGTATAATGGGTAGGATTTGAAGCCACGACCTCACGATTGCGAGACCGATGTCTTAGCCATTAGGCTACCGCCGTTTAATCTCGTACGATTCTCGCGCCATCTACGGTGTCCCCGAGTATAGGTATTACCTATTTGTCCGACTGCATAATATATGAAGTCAGAAGGCAATAATTAATCCCGTTAAACTTAATATAGTGCAGCTTTTTTCTTTGTTGTTGTGTAAACAACCTTTTAGTAATGCTATTTTTGTTTACAGAGCAAATGCCGCCCGGCATGCCGAGCGTAGCGCAGGCTAGAACTATACAGGGTATTCCTTCTGGTGCCTCTGATCAAGAAAAGGTGAGTTTTGTACAATTATTACTTACTAGCTTTCGCCCGCGGCTCCGCCTGCTTGGATGTCGGTTATCGCAATAAAAACCACCTATGTCCTTCCCCGAGACTCAAACTATCTCCATGCCAAATTTCATCTAAATCGGTTTAGCTGTTTGAGCGTGAAAGCGTAACAGACAGAGTTACTTTCACATCTATACTAATATTATAAAGCGGAAGAGTTTATTTGTTTGTTTAAACGCGCTAATCTCAGGAACTGCTGGTCCGATTTAAAAAAATCTTTTTTTTTGGATAGCCCATTTATCGAGGAAGGCTATAGGCTATATAACATCACGCTACGACTAATAGGAGCGGGGTAGCGACGAGAAATGTTGCAAAAACGGGGAAAATTTACGCATACGAAGTTGCGCGGGACAGCTAGTTTATAATATTAGTATTGTAATAGACATCAAAGTATATTTTTTTATAATAAATATATAAGTTTGTGATTTGAGGTAGGTAAGGTAACAAATTCGACAATTATGTAAATACATGGCTAGTATATTTTACTCCCATAATCGGACAAAACATGTTATTAACGGAATAGGTTAATTACATGTTTTGTCTAGTATAATGAAAAATAAAGACAAAACAATCGCTAATAAATAAGACGGTTAGTACCTATTGGTAATGACTAACATCTGTGTTAATACTGTCTAATTTGTCTGTAGTGTAGTGACTGTAGTTTCGCTTGTAGTTTTCACCTTCATTTAATTCATCATCGATGTTGATAAGGATATGACTGAACCATTCGATAACCAATACAACCGAATTTTCTTAAAAATCGATTCATAATTATGTACATTTATATTTTAGGAAATTTATACTAGTAAGAAAAAATAAATAAATCATTATTAATAATCAATCAATTTTCATTTTTTATTATAAAGTAATGAACTATATAACAATTAGTTTGCAACATGTACGTAATAAATTAATTATAGTACAATTAATTACGTATGTACATGTTAATAATCTATAAGACGCTTTTATATTTGAATTTATTTTCGGTTTTGGTTGTTGATCGGTTTCTTTGTTAAACATTCGAACGATTTCAAGTCGCCCTGAATCTATAAATTGATGTCATAGTATGTACTTTTTTATTTATTCAAAAATTATAGTAACGTTCTACTGGATTCGACTGCCTCTATGGCGCTATGAGCGTGTGTCCGACTGCTACACAAGAGGTTGTGGGTTCGATTCCCACACGGGGCACCACTTTGTGTACTCCACAAATTTTTGTTCGGAGTCTGGGGTGTACTTTGTGTCCGTGAATTGTATGTTTGTAAAGTCCCCCGCGACAAATAAAACTGGATTAGTTTCGGTATGCATTGAAAAGATTATAACTAAATCATGTTATTCAAATTACATTAAAATTAAAAGCCCAGGGCTTAATTTCCATTGGTTTATTTATACCTTGTCAACGTGAAGTTGTCAAATATGTAAACTTTTGTTGTGACTAATATAGTTACTCTACCATGTCTTGAGTATTCACAAAATAGATATTCAAACATTATATTTATGCATTAATTAATGACCATTATTTTATATGCTTTCCACGTAATCTTATCAGGTGTAGATTAAACTAATCCTTATATTTGTTTTACAGGCCGCATTGATTATGCAAGTGTTGCAGTTATCTGATGAACAAATAGCTTTGCTACCGCCGGAACAACGCGCAAGCATCTTGATGCTCAAGGAACAAATCGCCAAGAGCACTCAACAACGTTAACTACACTTTAGAAAGAAGATTATTCCATCTATAGGTGTTATTCAAGATCTATTAGTATAAGAAGTATACAGTCAAAAGATACGACGTATTTTTTGTGCTTATTTTATACTATTTTTATAATAATAATGCATTGTGTAAGAAAATTGCGAAAAATATAGTTGTATCTAAACTTGAAACTTTATCAACAAGGCCTTCTAAAGATATCGCTTGATATTGACAAAATAAATATCTTAATTAAATATTTTTTGTTTTATTTCTTCCTAATTTTAATTATCTATTATTTATCTCTATTTATTGTTATTAAAGTTATCCTACGTGCTCATTCATAGGTCAAATCAGTCGTCTTATCGCGTACGTGACGTGATTATCGCAATAAAAATATTTGCAGATTTAAAATGATGAATTGATGGGAGTTGTTCTGAGCTAGTTATTGTATAGTTGGCTGCGGACCTGTTCAAAGGTAGGTGCCTTAATTACTTAACACAGTGAATATTTATCGATAAGAATAAATTTGAGTAAGTATTTATTAGAGATTTCATGGCATCGGATGTGTTCGATTCCCAAACGGGACAGAGCTTCGTGAGATTCATAAATACTGGCCCTGTACTTTGTGTGCCTGCGTACAGGGATTATTATAAAAAAAAAACAAAGATAAGGATCATTTTTAAATATAACACCCGCACTATGGAAGTGCTGTTATGTAATTATTAGTACAAACAAATATTGCAATTTTCCGCTCCTTTCAAACTTTCACTTTAGTTTTATGAGGATTTTAAATAATACTACTAAGCGCCAACAGCAATCACGTTAGGACCTCGTCGCGGTCCCGTCTCCACGCGTGTAAGGGTCGGAAATGTCAAACTAACCTGTTTACGTCATCGTAAACATGCAACAAGACTTTGTTTTTTGTTGTTTGCGTTATAAAAGCATATCTTCTTAACTGTTATAGGTATTATTGGATAAACACCTATATTTCACCTGCATGAGTTTTATTATTAGTACGTCTTACCTATTTAAGTTTTGTTTGACATTATTACGTGAGTTACGTTGTTGTTCAAGACCGTGATTATTTTAATATGATTCTGCACAATCATTCAGTCTGTGGTCGGTGACCGCACAAAACGGACGTGTTTAACTTTACTGTAGGTGTTTCTTTACGATCATTTTGCGCATATTCTGTCCAGTTAAAAATAAACGCGCGTATCTCGTGACATGTGTTTTTGGCACTGAATTCGATATGTACATTTGCGTCAATATACTCATACAAATAGATTGAAATTTCTTTCGATATTTTTAAAGAAATAAAACGTTGAGTTGCGTACCGGCTTTCGTTAACGTAACATTTTCCTTTTAGTTCTTCAAAATGAAGTGGGCAGCAGTTTTGATTGCGTGCTTGTATTTTTTTAACACTGCGGAGTGTAAATGGAAGCATCATGAGAGAAAACATTATCACGATCATGCCAATGAGATGACCCATAGGCCCGACCGTCAGGACCCTCCGGATCACACAAAGATTATTCCGATGGCAAGATACGTGTTACACAATTCAGGTAAGGGTTTTTTTTAACATAGTTAAGCTAACGTTCCTGCTGCGGGGTCTTAGGCCGGAAATCACCACGCGGGCACGGTGCTTTGTTTTCGAATGTTTGGTTCCTTCTAGGATATTAAATTATAGTATGCGTAAATTTTCCCCGTTTTTGCAACATTATTATTGCTGCTCCGCTCCTTTTAGTCATAGCGTGATGTTATATAGCCTATAGGATTCCACGATAAATGGGCTATCTAACAGTAAAAGATTTTTATTCGGACCAGTAGTTCCTGAGATTATAGCGTTCAAACAAACAAACTCTTCAGCTTTATAATATTAGTATAAATGACTAAGTATCTACCTATATGTACTTAGCAAGATTAGATATGCATTAATAAAAATAAATAATATTTGATTGTCTGAGACATAATTAATTACATACTCAATTAAATTGGTAACCAACCTACATATGGGTATCACAGATTCAATACCTACCCTGAGTATAGAATTAAAATTAATAGGTATACAATTTTGTGATGATTCCCAAGAGCTGTTTGTAATTTGTAACTCTGTTTTGTACAAAGAAGCAAGACAAGCACAATGTACAATGACATTGGGAGGGAAATAACAGAATCTCTAAAAACTTGGTATAGGTAATTCGTCAAATAAATATTTTAATAATTGTGATGATTAATCTTAAGTCATCGTAGACAATTATGTACATACTCTGGCCGCTCTGGAATAAATAAACATTAGTAAATACACGTACCTACCTACTTATTTCATTTGTTCATTGCTGATTCGAGTTTACACTTATCATTTATTTACTAATATAATTATGAAGTCATCAAACTTAGGTAGTTAGGTACCTATGCATGTTTACGGTGCCGTGTGCCGTGTGGTATCGGCTTAAGAATAGTACCACCCCATCTCTTCCCGTGGGTGTCGTCAAGGCGACTAAGGGATTTTCCACCGGGGGACGGGCAGCAGCGTCCTTTGCGTACTTAAAGCCTTACTGCGATCGCCAACCCGCTCGCCAAGCGTGGCGATTATGGCAATTACCCCCAGGATCTACATACTAGTAGGTTCTACTGGGGAGACCCGTGCCCAGCAGTGGGCCATCATATGGGTTTATATGTATGTATATGTATGCATGTTTACGGTACGTTGGCGAAGTTATCATTTCATTCAATGTAGATACTTACCCCATAAATATATTTGTCTACAGATTGGGCTTCTTTGGCGACGATATCAGTGTTGCCTGCTATTGAGGGATTCCCTTTCTCAAACGTAAAGTCTATAGTGGATGGATCCCTTGCTAATTCTACCGGTATTCCTTATTTCTACATGTCGCCTTTAGACTTCAGTGCGAAGGATTTAACGGTAAGTACCAACAATAACACCACCGATCAGAAGGCACATCGTCCCAGCAACGCAAACACACTTAATTGTGGGTACATCGTTCATAGACACTGAATTTTGGAAGAAAAATGCCTGAGGTTCTGTGTCCATGAGCGATGGCTGTATGCGTTGCTGAAACTCGATAGTGCTTTTATTCGTCTCTCTGTGTTTTGTAGTAACAATAGATACCAGGGGCGTAGCAACCGCCGTATCAGGAGGCCTACTCTATTTCAATGAAAACGAAGTTTCAATCAAAAATGAGGTGGTGATATACAGAGCCAGCAACATCAATTTAATCCACTCGTTTCAGAAAATCGTCCATGCGTTCGAACTTGTTGTGCTTATCCAAAAATTAATAAGAATAGTCCCCGTAAACTTAAGAAATTTAAGCAAACGAAAATTAATGTTTTTTTTCTTTTTGAAAGAAAGAGAGTAGGCCTACAGCCATATCAATGTTACGGTGCCCCCAGGCTACTGGGACCCCGAAATGAGTTAGAAATTGCACCCTCCAGAGTCAATTGCAAATTATTTGTGCGGGCGACTCACATGACCCGTTTGGGGCTTTACACCTGGCTCCTAACAAATTTGATACGGGACTCCTCTAAAGAAAGCTACGCCTACGCCCTTAATAGAACTTGAAACATGACAAAATATGGTACTTAGGTACCTATACAATTATTATGTAAACCCTTGAGTTCTCATAAAACTATACGAGGATCGGAATAGTAGTCAATTCGTCGGGTAAATAAAAGGTTCGTACCTTTAAATAATTCATGCGATTAATATCCCGAAATATATTTAATAGTAGTCAATTCATTTTTAGGCAGGTGGTAAAATGTTTAATAGGTAAATCCGTATCTACCTACCGTACAGGAATGACATACTCGTACCTACTTATTATATTTTAACTATATCGCGAAATCCAAGATTTACGTAGGGTAGTGCTTTACTTAACTACAACTGAAACTAGCGTTGCCAGGCGTTCGGATAAAGCCGGACATAGTTAAGCTTTTTGATTGCGTGTCCGGCCAAAATAAACGGTGCCCGGCTTGTCCGGCTTTTGTTAGGCTTTTTACATTTACAAACGAGTGAGCGCCGAGCGGTGGCCGAAGAGCGGTTTTGTCGCACCTACCTATTCATCCTAAGACACAAAATCCTCAATAATGTAGGGTCTCCGGCTTTTTACCCGATGTCCAGCCAAACTGGCTGGTCTGTCCGGCTGTTAGGTTTGGCGACCCGGCAACCCTAACTGAAACTATACTGCAATCATATCTTCATAACAATTGTCACAACAATAACAGTAAAGATACGAGTATATTCATTTGATCGTCGAGAATATCCACCTTTAATCATTTAATAATGACTGCATAATTCTGCATTACCTACCTATAACTATTCAACAACTATATACCTACTTAAATAATTAAGTTCATATATCTAGCCAATTTAATACATTTATTTACCTAACTGAAGGTTAAACGAAGCATTAACCTACCTCTTATTGAGGCAAAGGTAATTTTAATTCAATTCAACAAAGTAAATTTGATTTGTAATAATCAACAGAAAAACAACCGCGCTACTGTGATGGTGTCACTGGACGAATCGAAGTACTGTGAGACCCATGACATGGACCCTGAGGATCCCAGGTGTACTCGCCTGATGCTCTCAGGCAAAATGAAAAAGGTAAGTTTGTTCCTCCTATATATACAATGGGCATGACCCAGGGGTAAATATACGTAACATCGGCCAAGTGTGAGTCGTTCAATTTCGGAGAATGGGGAGGGCAGTTTGAACTTCTATTCAAAAAGGTGATAATTAGGTATTTATGTAGGTACAGTACGATCAACGTAACTTGACCGGATTGAAGTTAGGTTTTTATCACTTTCGCGCATGTCATAGAGATGCGACCCTAAAATTACTAACGAAAACGATTAATTATGTTTAATCGATATATGTTATCGATAAAAAATAATAACAACATTTAAATTCAAAAATATAAAAACACTATTTATATGAGTTCATAAAAGTTAAAGAAACTTTACTTACGAAAATAATCACAAAAAACATGAGTTAGTAATACTAATTATGATAATGTGATGCGTAATCGCATCTCTAATTCTCTTGGTTTAGTTACCGCCCCCGCCCCCCGCTTCCTGTCACCATTTACTGCATCTGCGCTACCAAAAAATGCATCTGCGCAACCACTTGTTGCCTACTTCAGTCCGGCCTAGTTACGTTGATCGTACTGTAACTAATATTAAAATGTGTAATATCATCTGTGATTAGGAATTCGTGGTGGCATTGGTATGTGATACTAGCGGCATCGCACGGAGTTTTCGGTTTCATGCGATAATGTAATGTGTGTACCTAACGACGACAAGATGTGTCTGGTACTCTGTTTCTTGTCAACGGGTTTCAATGATCTGATATATTCATTAGTTTTGTATTAGTTTAAATTATTGCATCAATATACAAATTATACCCGCAATGAACGTTGGCCTTGAGCACATTGATTTATTTTGTGTTTACTTGTAACGAGTGTGTCAAACCAAAAATCAAAAGTTGAACAAAATTAACAAAAACAAAACAAAGATAGTTAGCTTAAGTTCTAATCCACAGGACATTCTATCTACAATTTCATATACCTAACCATTGTCGCGGAATTAATATTGGAATGAAACATACTTACCCTAAATAAGCTTTATTTTATTGCGATTTGCATTGCAAAGACATTGACAGAATTTAGTAGGTTACAAATTTTAACAGGTTTTTTCGTTGAACAAAAACATTTAATATGTAACCGAAAAAAAAGTCGTTAATAAAAACAGTTTAGGTATCGATTTATCGACCACCTCTAATGATGACCTTTGTATTCGACCACTCCTTTTTAGGGTTCCGTAGCCACAATGGCAAAACGGAACCCTTATAGTTTGGCCATGTCCGTCTGTCCGTCCGTCCGCAGCTTAGCTCAGCTTAGAAGGCTGTTATTTTGCATGTTACATATGCCGACAAAGTGAAAGAATAACATTTTGAAAAGTTTTTAGTTACCTCCCCTATATGTAAAGTAAGGATATGTTTTTTTTAATACCTACCTATGTGGTAGGTATTTTAAAAACGTTGCGGGTTGTGAATACCATTTTTATATTTAGGGGTCTGTTTGTGAAATATTAATATTTAAAGTGCAAATTTTTGATAGAGTCAAGTATCCCCCCTCCCCTGCCAGCATTTAGCTGTTGTTTGTTCGTATGTTTGGTGTTGGTTCATGTTGTGTACGTGAAAAATTCACGTTAGTAGAATATACAACCTTATTCTTGGTATCTATACTGGGGTGTGTTTTTGTGTTATGTTTTTCTACTAATTAATGAATAAATCAATAATTAATTCTACAATCAGTATAACAGTCGTCCTGTTCACAACATTATGTAAAATGTAATTGTCACTAATTTTCAATAATAACCATTTATTACATATATTTTAACGGAACGCTATGAGCACGATAGCGCGAAGAACATTATACAACTTAAATGGCTTATAACTCTGCAAGTTATCAATATTTTCATTTTCTTTTTTTTATATGATTTCTTGAAATAAAAATCTTGTTGGGGTGTCTTAGCTTTGCACTATACCAATTAACCTTGTACAGTGAAATAAAAAGAAAAACTATCACAGCTAAGTAGGCTTTACAACTTAACGAGTAACAGCAGACCAAGTGAGAAATAACAAAATTTTTGTACAGATTCCATTGAATAATACTTATATAACGTTGTTAGTGTATGAGACAAAAACAACAGAATACCCACTTCTTTAGCTGCATTATTTGGATGGGGACTACGGAACCCTACATTGCGCGTGGCCCGATATGCACTTGCCCGGTGTTGTTACCTACGTCCGTCGTAGACATTTTTGTTTGTTCGTTAAAAAGATAACTAGCAATGTGGGATCGCGTGGGTCCGACATTACTAGCAATCCTGTTGACCTCTCCAGCTAAGCTAAATAGCTTGTATTAGGAGTGGGTTCACGTTGGTAGAATAATGGGTAGGATTCGAATTCGTGACCCCCGACCCTTGTTAGTGACGTGTTGACTATGAACAGAATAAATAATATAATATCAGTTTATTTATGTTTTTGTTTATAAGCGAAACGTAACTAACATGTTGACATTAGGAAAATATAAATAGTTTGTTACTAATATTTTGCCAAATTAGATACTTACCTAATCTTTCACTGTGGGATTTGCTGGCCCTAAGTCAGAACGGTGTACGTCGTCTCGAAAATGTGACTGAACTATTAATTTCTATTTCTAAATTAAGAAAGTGATGGACAGACGTTAGCAGATATACAATGTAAGTAGGTGTAAGGCTACGTTATAAGCCAAATCTATACTTAATATTATAAAGTTGTATAGTTTGCTAGTTTATTTGAACACGATAATTTCTGGAAGTACTGGTCCGAATTGAAAAATTATTTACACAACAACCTTTCTCGTTAAATAGGCTATCCAACAATAGCCTATTTAACGAGAAAGGTTGTTGGCTACATAACATCACGCTACGACCAATAGGAGCGGAGCAGCAATTAAAAATGTTGCAAAAACAGGGAAAATTTACGCAGATGAAGTTCAGCACGGGTCAGCTAATTCAATAATTTTATAATCGTCCATTAAAGTTATAAAGGCGTAAATAAACAACTCAAATATAAAAAGGCTGATAGCTACCAATGTCATTAACAGTAGGTACAACGTTCTTGAACTTACCGGAAAGTGATAATAATGTTATGCAATTGATATAACTTTATATAAGGTTTAATGATAAACTTGTAGCATTTTTAGTTGGCCATTTACTACTGCATAATTTACCTAAATGATGCCTTTCAAATTAAGTTTATGATAAGGTCTGGACTTGTACCTATTTAAGTATGTATATAATATACCATAGGTGTACCCAGGATCATAGTTCGGGATGTGCGGGGTTCGTAATTTCGGGGGTTTGGTAGGTGGCATAATGTCTAAACACCAATAAGAAGGGGAAGAGGCGCATATGATATTTTCTGTGAGTTAAATATATATACTCCGTTAGAAGTGTTGCTTCCACCAAAGAGTTTTTAAATACCTACATAGTTGAAACATTCTATCTTTTAAATAACTAGATCTGGGCAATTACCTGCCCATTAGGAATTAAATAGCTTCCCTGTTTCAGTGGAAGCTGGGTTTGTGGAGGAAATTATTATGTTTAGATAGTACCTACCTTATAGCTAGATGAGTATCTAGCAGTAAATAATAATGATTTAAACGACAAAAGCGTGTCAAGTAGGTACCTAATACTTATTCAAATAGAGGCGTATTTATTGATGGCTAAGGCCCATTGTTTAGATGCAGATAATTATGATAATGTACTGTTTTTGTTCTTTGTCAGATGAAGGAGGGCACCCCAGAGTACACGTTCGCAAAGGCAGCCTTGTTTGAAAGACATCCGGCTTTTGCTAACTATCCTCCAGGTATGTATATCTATACTAATATTTTAAAGCTGAAAAGTTTGTTTGTTTGAACGCGGTAATATCAAAAATTTACACAGACAAAGTTGTGCGGGACAGCTAGTACTAAATATGGAGAGACCTATGTCCAGCTGTGGACCGATACGTGCTGATGATGATGAATATTGAATGAGCTATGTAGAATGTAAATATACCTACGTAAGGCTGCTTGTCCAACAAAGCGGTGCGAGGCTGTGGAGCGGAAAAACGGAGAAATATTCATCAAGGATTGCTTAATATAATCTCTACTCCGCTTCAGTGGACAGGGATTTGCGAGCTTAAAAATTAATACATTTTCGGAAGCGGCGCATGGCAGCAGTGCGAGGTGGCGGGGAAGTAGACTGGCCACGTGCATGAACTCGGCCTAGCTCTGCACAATCCGTAACTCCGCTTCGCAATACTCGTTTGCTCCGCCGCTGCCTCGTTCCGCTTCTATGGACAGGCAGCTTAATTCTGTAGTGTGGAGATGATTAAGAGATTCGCAAAGTTATGCAAATTTATCTATGTGGACAAATTGGTGACCGACATTTGAAATTTAAGTATCAGTCCCCTCGATAACAATGTTAATTTATCGGCCCTGCGCCTAATTGCCCGACGGCCGTGCGAATTTCAGCCGTATACTTAAACCAAAATCCGTTTTTAGACTCCATTAGTTACTTTCATGCTAGCGCTATCACTATACCGTAAAAAGTACCTAACAACATAAATAGGTAAGAAAAGCAAGAAAAAGCGTTTATTTTCACACAGTAGTTACATGGAAATCTTATTTACAAAAATTGTATGGGTATAGGTACCTAAGTATCTACAAAAATTGTATGGGTATATGTATCTAAGCACGAGTTAAAGTTGAGTATTCGGACTAAGGTGTCTGCACATAACTGTGTTCAACCTCTCCTAAATATCTTCTACAATAAAAATAAAGCATAACAAAAGTCTTAATATCGTTTTAGGAAATACAGGAAAACCATTGGCACGATAAAAATTGCGGTACTAACCTACGTTTTTCCTGTTTGCCTTCTTCGATTAATTAATTTTGAAATATTTCCTGTCTTCGTATCAACAGGCACCCAATTTGTAATAATTATAATATTTTAACTGTAGGTACCTACCTAAATAAAAAGAGAAATCGACATTTAGTTGCATAAAAATATGTAAAAATCCTTAATTTTTGCAATCTGAACACGATTTTTTTATTAGAAATTTGTAACTTGTAAAGCAATTGAATAACTAAAAAAAAAACTAAATTACTATGTATGTCACCAATCATAAATCCATTTTTTCCAGACCACGATTGGTTCGTCGCCAAGCTGAAGATAGCACAAATCGCTATGATCGACTGGTACGGTGGTGCTAAGTACATTCCTGTACGAGACTACCTCGCCTACAACTACACTGGCACGGAAATGCTTCAGTATCACAATCAGCATATACAGAGAGTAGTCGTACCTTGAACATGTTTCTTAAGTCTAAAGTTATTAATCGTGGCTAGGGTTGTCACGTGAAAATGTTGATGCAGGATTTTTTAATAAGGCACCATTGTAACTCCTGTAAAATGTAAGCACATACAAAAATAGGCTAAGTTAAATTAGTCATTAAGGAGTTTGGTGCACTTAAAAAGTATAAGTTTAATGTACATGATATGTTTTATTTGGACTCGTGATCAGTACCTACGCGTAAGTAGCAAAATACACAAGTAGGTACCCGACACGCCTATTTAGCAACTAGTTTGTCATTACCCGATGCGAACAGATAAGTATTAAGAGCTGTGTGTCATTGCATTGACCGTTTGGACAATGCGATGACACGAACAAAAAAAAATCTGTTTGTGTTTTTTATTAGGAAGGTAAGTAGTTTAATAGGAAATATTATATATCGGTACAGTCGTTTTGAAAATAATTAGCTTCTCATAAATTAGACTTATTCTCATATTCACAGGGGATTTATATTCACATCAAAGTTGATGTATAATAATTAGAGAGATGATGATTAATTAATTAATTATGTCTAGTGTCTGTCTTAAGAATCCTGTAAAATCTTATCAGTGACAACCCTAGTCATCACCTATAGGGAATAGGTATTTTATAAGTCAAATATAGCATGTGTTAACATTTTTTTAAATGATAACTTCTTACATTTTCCTAAATTATTATCTCTTGTTTGTATAAATTGTAATAATTTAATGAACAAATTTTTTAGACATACCTCCGAATACTTAAACGATACTTACCTTTGAGAAACTCTCAAATTTATTTCTGTCGCTATTATTCACCTTGAAGTGACAGTGACAGCGGTCTCAATAACTTATCTAACGTTAACTGTCTGTTAAAATATCTAATTTTAGTAGCGAAACATACATTTATGCGTTTCATTAACCGTTTTTTATCGTTATCACAAATCGCTGGTTTTCCTCTCACGCTGATCGTCGGTGCTGACTGATGACGCTGCATGTAATTAAATGTAACTTTTCTAAGTGACGATGACTGATCAGCGCCGACGTGCGTCGGCTCCTCATACATAGTGTGCATTAGCGTGACGTGTGAGGAAAACCAGTCTTAGTGTCACTACTAGTAAGCTATTTTGACAGACAGTTAACTGTAGATAAGTCATTGAGACCGGCAATCAGTTTCATTTGAGTATTCGACCGATAGTTTCATAAATATTATTATATCAAAGCCTGTGATAAAGTGAACAATAGTTTATTGTAAACCTACACAATACGCCAAATGTTACTATTTTTATAAAATAAAAATACAATTATAACAATACATAAATAGTTTTATTATCAGTGTTTATGTACATAAATTAATGGAATGGTAAGTATTAGGTACAAAGGTAAACAATTTCAAAATTACCATACAATATTAGTTACTTGTCCATTTTATATTGCTTCATACAGTTTCATATTCATTGCTTTTACATTAACTTAAAGAAAATTAACTAATATTTCAAGTTATAAAAGTTATATTATACATTTTTTTGCAAAGAAACCGATGTTATAGTTTAATTTCGTTACATATTAACCTTAAGATGTGAATTGTTGGGCGAAAATGACACTAGATATCAAATAACTTGAATCATTACATTTTTTTAACGTCCACTATAATATTACCGTGACTGTATAAATAAATAAATGAATTGCCGTATGTATTACGGCAAATTACCGTAGCGTTATGTACAACCCTCTCAGCGTGGTCCGTCTTTCTAGTGGACGCAAAAAAATCATAATGTTTAAAAATAATGTCACACCAGGTGGGCCAACCCCAACCACCCGGCGGGCCACAGGTTGAGTATGGCTGCCTAGTAGGCACTCATCAGCATTATTAAGTTTATCTTCTCTGATGTAAATTTTATTACACGGTAAGACCAAGTGATCGTCTATAATTTATATGTGGCTTTCAAAAGGTTAAAAGGAAACATGGGTTTTTCTTGTATGTTTAACGTTTCCAGGTATAGCCTATGACTGGTTTATTAACAAACATTGACATAAGTTATAGGTAGGTACAATTAGCAGTAAAAGTCTATAAACGCTTTTTTAAACAAAGATAACAGGATACCTAAATAATGCATTTTTAAAATTAATTGAGGATAAAATTCACTTGTAATAAAGCGTTTTGAAAATTGTAATGTGTATATTGAATTGTGTTGCTAACTGTTCCTAGGCATTATGTGTGTCTATACTGTCGAAAAAACTACTATTAAAATCATACGAGTCTAGGTAAATTAACGATTTGTACTTGATCTATATAAATATCGTTGAGTATTATTGACAGGTGTAATATAAAGCTCTCAAGGAAGAATTTAGCTTATTTGACCAATTTAAGCCGGTACTCGCCAGAAAAAATGTTTATAATAGTTAATAACAAAAAAGGTATTGCAAATACATTTACATTATTTATATTTATGGTATATCATGACGTGAATTGGGAGAAGACTATGTCCAAATAGCAGACTGCAATAGGGTAAGATAGGATGATCGATTAATTGTCTTTTTTGGTTCTAGCTATCCATTCTTATTGTATTCGTAAAATAAAAACAAATTCCCAAGTTACATTCTAAAAGTCAGGTAGTTTAATTCCTAAATGGAATTCAATAAAACTTTATAAATAAATCAAATAACACACAAAATTTGAGCTTATTTTTATGGATAAATTTTCTTATAAAGCACCATTCGTATTAAACTAACGTTATTTTAAAGTGAATTGACAGTAAGCCTCTCAGCTTTACCAAAATCCTATACTATATATTAAAAATCATTCCTGTACATAAAATAACAAACCAGAGACTCAAACTTTATTAACTACGAACTTACCTTCATAATATGAACTTTCATTTTAAGCCACCATAGACAATTGCTAGATAGTCTCTGTTTAACTCTAGTTTTAAAGGAAGCTCGCTTCTTTTTGAGGAAAATAACAGTTAGCCTACGTCTGTTATTAAGCGGTTGCTCCAATGCCACGGATGTTGCTCCTCTTTGTCAGAATGAGATCGAAGATCTTTCTGACTCTAACAAGCAAAATGATAGAAAATTGCATTTTTAACGTTGACCATCTGACTTATAATAAATCTGAGTAGCATTTGAGTATTTATTCGTTAGCCAGTCAGCAACTCTCACACAACCATAAAAATCGACTAAATTTAAAATCGATTATAACTAAAATCAACAAACTACAGCAGTTGAACTTTCCCATGGCAATGGACGCAAGAGGCGATCGGTCGGACGGTGTTGCCGCTACTACTGTAAGCGTGATGGACTAACGCGTTCACAGGTGCTTCGTTCACTTTCTTCACTTCTAAAGGCATCGCCATTATCTGAGGAAAATATACATGTTATAAAAATATATTAATTATTCACCATTTTATATAACTAACTTCTGTGACATCCTATTTGCTGATGCTCTTATTTTCAAAATTCATCGTAAAATACAAAATTTCGACGAAATAAATAGAATACTCGCACTAGTTCAAGATTAGTTTACAACAAACTACTCTACTTCTAAATCCCAAAAAAAAAAACAAATGTATTAAGTTTAGTTTACCAAATGTGAAAAGTATTAATACGAGTTTAATTTTAAATAATGAAGTACTTAGCATTGTCGACTCAACAGTTTTTTTTTGATAATTACAGTAGGTTACAGTGGGGCACCCAAATGTCTCGCAGGAAAACTCAGTTCTGCAGCGTATGCTGTCAGCAAAGTTAGACAGCTTACGAATGTAGAAACAGCTCGCGTAGTATATTTTGTTTATTTTTACATAGGATATGACATCCTACGGAATATTGCTTTGGGGCAAGGCTGCTGATACACAAACTATTTGTATACTTTAAAAACGTGCAGTGCGTGCGATATAATTATGAACTAGGAGCACGAGTTTCCTTTATAGAAAAGTTTAAAGCGATAGGCATTATGACAGTTGCATCACAATATATAGGTAATGCAAACGTTTTATGTATAAAACAAAATTTACTTATACATATAACAATAATAGATAGATATATATATTTAAGCTATATATTTTAATACTTTGACTGCCTCTGTGGGCGCGGTGGGAGTGTATCCGACTGCCAGGATAAATCTTTGTGTGATGATCACGATGGTTTATTCTGTGTCTAGGTGTTATTTATCTATAATATATGTATTTAAAAATATATAAGTATGTATCTATACCAGTTGTCTGGTTTCCATAGTACAAGCTCTGCTTATGATACGTCCCAAGATATTATTATTATTAGTTGCTTCGTAAGTGAAAATTATTTTTAATTTAATGGCTTGTTTTATTTTATTTCTAAAAATTATGACTTATCGTCAACCAACGAACTGTATAAATAAACGTCACAACACCTTGCACAGTAGTTGTCCGCATTGTAACATGTTATCACAAAGGATTAACGTTGGTTTTCCTCTTACACTGATCGTCAGCGCTGATGCACACCATGTATGAGGAGGAGCCGACGCACGTCGACGCTGATCAGTCATCGTCACTCAGAACCGTTAAGTTTAATTATTTACCGTAACATTGTGTGTGTGTGTGTGTGTGTGTGTTTGTGTGTGTTTGTGTGTGTGTGTGTGTGTGTGTGTGTAAAGGACATGGTGCAGAGATTTTAAAATATACGTACGTTTTCAGCATTCCTTTCTCCATCAGTAATAGTAGGCAATATATTCAGATGACTAATATCTTGCTTCACAACTGAACTGCTTAAATTTTCTGACAATTTCAAGTTTACGGATGACATATCCAATATGTTAGTCGAATGTGGTTTTGTTGTGTTGAAATTGAGATTTCCTATTGGTCTATTGAACATTTTATTTGTTCCTGTATATTCCGAAATGGTTATGTTTTCAAGCCACTTTTCGTGAAGGCTGTACAAGTTTTTGTATGTGCATAACATCATATCTCTTGCGCGACATTTCTCGTCAAATAACTGTTTGATTGCCTGTTGCAGATTTTCAGTCTTTTCTGTCAATAATTTCTTGCACTGTGCTAGTTCTTCTACCATTAAACTGGAATCATAAATAGAGAGCTTTCAATATTTCATGCGATGAAACACTGACAATAATTAGGGGGCGTCCATTAATTATGAGAGGCGTTTAGGAGGGAGGGGGAGGGGTTGGAGTGGGATGTCACGTAAATTATTATTCGCAAAAAATAATTGAATCTAAAACTGGATTAAAGTATTAGATATATTTCGGGACTTAATCGCGTGAATTACTTAAAGGTACGACGTACTTTTTATTTACCCGACGTTTCGATCCAATTACACCGAACGTGGTTACGGTTCGACTTTCGTAACTTTAAATAATTCACGCGATTAAGTTCCGAAACACATCTAATATGTATAAAAATCGCGGAAGTTTAAAAACAATGGATTAAAGTAGTTAGTAAAACTATTGTTTTTGTTCATAATCTTTGACCGGTTTTGACGTTTATTGCTTAAACACAAACGCTGCACAGCGACTTACACTTGACAAGAGGTGTTGAGTCAAATGTGGAAATCTCACGTGAGATTAGGGATTATGAGATTAGAGATTAGGGAGGGAGGAGGTCAAGCTAAATCTCACGATATCTCACTAGGGAGGAGGTTAAAAAATCCGCCAAAATCACCTCACGAAATTTATGGACGCCCCCTTATACATTCCTAGTTGCAAAAAGAAGATAAAGACTATTTTGACTGTGAAATCATTTTTTCATATTTTTTGTATGACTTTTCATATATTAATATATTTAATAATCATTAAGTAAACAAAATTATATTACGCCACAAAAACATTTCATCAATTTTCCTCAATGAGTAATGTTCTACCATCATTTACTCAGAAGTTTGTTAGCAGTCATAAAAACAAATCTAGTAAAAAAGCAATAACATTGTGAACATACCTGCTTGCTAGGAACTTGCTCCTCCAAACTTCACACTGCCCTGCTAGCCATTCAGTTTGTTCCTAGTTGAAAAAGCAAGTTTACTTAAAATAGGTTCACATAAATGTTGAAGGGCAGGCGACTGAGCCATCTTCCTATTATTTCTAACTAGCTGACCCAAATTCGTCTGCGTAAATTTTGCCATTTTTGTACTATTTTTCATTGCTGCTCCGGTCCTATTGACCGTAGCGTGATGTTATATAGCCTATAGCCTTCCTCGATAAATGGGCTATCAAACAAAAAAATATTTTTTGAATTTGAGCCAGTGATCTGAGATTATCGCATTCAAATAAACAAACAAACTCTTCAGCTTTATAATATAGTATAGATAGAAAGGTAAACTATTACTGCTTGCTTATTATTATTTCAAAAGGTGGGTCATATCTTTTCCTATGTTTAAGCCAACACCATTATTCCAGAGCCATTCAATCACACTTGGAAGAGAGGGTGTAGTTTTATGATACTGCATTTGCTTTGGATAATGTGATCACAGCAATGTCATTCCATTTGTTGGTCTTTAACAATACAGAAACATTGCGCTATGGAAGGCTGTGCTTTATGATTTGATAGACTTAACGTCTATCAAATGCATAGGTTGAGCTTACTGGGAAACTGCTTGCATTTCACCTGCTTATTTCATATTTAATCAATATCTGTTCAATAGTTTTACTCTGGAAATTTTTGGAAAAGGGAGACTGCCAACTATATAATATGATACCTGATGAGTAGATAAGTGTTGTGCAGAACTGAGCAAAGCATTTGCTAAATGCTTCTTGTCTTCATTTAAGGACTGCACTTGTATTTCAAGGTCTTCACCCATTGATGCTACCAGCATTGTTTTTAGTTCTTTATTGACCTGTAGACAATATTTTTTTTGTGAATATATATCTTTATTATGTACCAGCTGTCCCGCGCAACTAGGTTTGCGTAAATTTTCCCCAATTTTGCAACATTTTTCATTGCTGCCTACTGGTCCTATCGGTTGTAGCGTGTTATATAGCCTATAGCCTTCTTCGATAAATGGGCTATCCAACAGTGAAAAAATTTTTCAATTCGGAATACTTGTTCTTGAGATTACCGCGTTCAAACAAACAAACTCTTCAGCTTTATAATATTAGTATAGATTATGAGGATGGATGGATGGAACTAGAATGGGAGGACAACACCAACAGAGCACATTCACATTAAATTCATCCAATATTTAATTATTTAATACTTCCTGCAAATATGTTGCATAGGGACTTAATGCCATAGGCATTCTCTAAGAGTTATAAAGTTTTTGAAGTTGTAAACTATATTCATAGTTAGGTATGTATTAACAAACTGTTATAATTACTCCTTACAGTTTATAGAGATTCATTCAGATGGACTCTAATATATTCAAATTAAACTTAAGAGACTTGAAATTAATATGCAAACAAATTTACATAATACTTTCTTGAATATTTTACAACTCTGCAAAAGTATTTATATGTACATTTTCTACTACAGTTAACATATCTCTCTCTCTCTGAAAATGTTTTATATAATTGCTAACTATTTTTTCTTTCGAAAATTGGGCACATAGTTTGAAATCTAAAATAGTTTAGGCCAGAACTACAGTTGTATTTTTTTAAGCTTTTTAGAATAATATATTTAAATTGGTTTTCAATCAAAAATTTAGATTAACTCAGCACTTGATTAAAAGAGAACTTATGCTATTATGAATATGTATAGAACTTATGCTATTTGACCTTGAAATTATTAATGTCATCTCAATCTCACTTTATTGGGCATCCTAATTAGAAATATATGGAAATTACATAAATAATAAAGATTATACTTTGACACATCTTCACAAAAATTGGGCATTTCTGGACTCTTTTCTGTTATTTTTTTTTTCGTTTTTTAGCTTACAAAAAAGAAGAAGAAGATTAAAGGTCAGTCACTCAGTTTTGAGTTATGCCGGCTCCACATGTTGGCCCCAATGTTTGTCCTAACATCACTCTTCTAACTTAAGGATCTAGAAAATAGCATTGGCACTCTCAACTCTCATGCTGTCACTGTCAATTCAAGGTAAGTAGCAACATAATTACTATTACTATGACTCAAAGTACTAAAAGACAGTTAAAAACATTTACTGTATTTGAAGTATGTCAATAAATAATCTGTTTACAATACTAAGGATGTTTTTGCAATATTTGTCATGACACACACACAATACACAGAAGTATTGCAAAAACATCCAAAACATCCTCAAAGCAAAATTAAAATTCATAACTTACTTGAACTTGTTGCTTTAACTGTTCTTTAAGAGATTCATTTTCTTCAGTTAAATTATCAATCTTTTTTTGCATTTCAACCTTTTCTGGACTCGGCTTGTCACTATCTCCAGCAGTTTTGTCACTTGTAGAGTTTAGTTTCGGCCTAGGTTTAAACTCATTCAAGTTAGTGTCCATTTGTGACATTTGATTTATCAGAACATTGATATCCATGTTGTTTTTAGACTTTTTCGAACTTTTCTGGAGAAATTTAGAAGTTATAGGCTTCACAGCAGCAGTATAAGGCTCATAGGGCACAAATTTTGGTGTTTTCATGTTTATAGACTTCTTCTTTTGTGATCTCACTATGTTAGTAGGGTAAACCTGAACCAAACGTGTCGACGGAAGACTGTGTTTTCTATTTGGGTTATTGTTTACTTTCGAATCCATAGTTCGCATCTTTTCCGATGTACTTTCGTCTGATTCCATTCCATCGCCCGCTGTTCGTGTCTTGTTCATTATTTCTATAATACAAAATTTAATCATGTGATTATCAGATAATATTAGATATACAATCAGATACTTAGCAATTAATGTACACGAATGCAAATGAAGATGTTGACATTAGAATACGCATACTTGGATGATATGATTTGTTATCCATGTTTATGAGATAAGAGTACGGAGATAAATAAAACTTGGAATTGAATCAACAAGATATATATCACAAATTCTGCATTTATACCAAGATTTTTAATCCTTTCCTTTTAATTTTGATACAGACTTCTCCAACCACTATCCTGTCAATTTATTTTGCATCACAAATAAATGTCAAAAACTTATGACATTCTTGACAGTTGATTTCCAATCCACGAAACTTTTATTTTCGATACAATGTATTAAAAAAAACGTAATATAAAACGTTACAATTTGTAATTAAAAGTGTTTATTTTTATTTGAATGAAATACCTATATCACTACAGTTATTAATATATTTTATTTTAGCTTCTTGATTAAATTTAGGTAAAATTTAGTCGATTTCAATTGCTTTTCATTCAATATGGCAAAAAAAACTTTTTTACAAATAAATATTACCGACTTCAAAAATACAAAGCAACTAAAAAGCAAAAAATAATATACCTTCTTTCTGTTCCGTGCCTAGAATAACCAAAACAAATTAAACATTTTGAAGTTGGTGCCAGGAAATAGTAGATAAGTTTTATTCGGCACCAAATGGGCACCAACTATTTTACATGCTCTTTGGCACTAACATATAAATGTTTAATTTGTGTTGTTAATCTAGATTAACCAAAGTATATTTTTTTTTGCTTTTTAGTTGCCTTGTTATTATTTTTGAAGTCAGTAAGTAATATTTTTTTGTAAAAAAGTTGTTTCTTACTTTAGTGGGCTGGTTTGTAATTCACATAAGTTACAATAGGCATAAGCCAATTGCTGAAATCCTATTACACAATATTACTTGCCCCGATGCAGGGCCGTTAATTGTTGAGGAGTTCACTATCAGCTCTATTACATTGTGTAATAGTAGTATGACGAGAATAAAGTGCTACTCAATACCATGTTAAAGTAACTGAATAGCAAACTGTGAAATATGGAATAGGTCCGCTCGTCGTTTGTGATCACAAAAATATTTTTTCACATCGGTTCAGCCGTCTTTGCGTAATCGGTGAACAAACATACAAAAAAAAATACAGTCGAATTGAGAACCTCCTCCTTTTTGAAGTCGGTCGAAAACAAAACTAACATGTTTTTAGCATACACTTGAATTACCTACTTAATGTCCAACATAATTTAATTGTGTCCAACTCATAAAATCCATTTGGTATAACAATGTTAATATTGTTTATTACACGTACCTGGGTTATTTCGCCTTGGTTCCACTAATCACACAATAGCACTTTTATGTTGTAATTAATGCCATACAATTTTTTTTGAAAGATGATGCAGAAGTGTTAAATTTCTCTAGCCAAGACTTTGTCGCAGCAGCAAATTTAAACAATTTCATTCATGGGACAAATTATACTTCATGAATGTGTCTATGAGTTAAATTAAAAAAAAATAAGAATGATCAAAAACATTTGTTGAATTGTTGTAAATGAGAAAAAAATAACAATCTTTATTCAATGATTCACATCATTTATTGCAATAAATTAAAGCCCTACACATACAAAACCAGTATTTAAGGATTAAGTGTAGCATCTAATTCTCCATTAGCTAAAAGTTCCTTGATTATATCCAACCCTCCAACTAATTCTCCCTTGACATAAAGTTGGGGGTAAGTAGGCCAGTCAGAATAAACCTTAAGACCTTGTCGTACTTCTTCATCAGTCAAAATATCAAAAGTATCATATTGCACTCTGAAAAATAAAAATTAAATAAGTACATGTATGTGTATGTTTGTACATATTTATTATTCTTGTAGTAAAGTTTATTCACTTGTCACAAGTTGTCTCGGATCAGACTCGTAACCAACATTTCATGATTAGACAAAGTTTTGTTCTTTATGTATAGTTGCACTCACTGCCAAAGCTGTAATTACAACCATGCCCTTTAAAATATGGTATGTATTTATAGTTATAATATTTACCCTGCTCCATTCATAATCTGAATTAAAGTTTTACTAAATCCACATCTAGGTTGATCACGGTCGCCTTTCATGAACACCATAACATTATGTCTATTAATTAAAGCTTTCAGTCTGTCTTCTAGTTTCTGGGGAGCAGCATCTCCAGTTGCAGTCTTATTTGAACCATGAGACTTCACTTTGGAAGATATTTGTGCGGCATCAGCCCCATCAACTCTGTCTATTTGTGTGCCATTTTTAAATAATATTACTGTGGGAACAGAATCAATCTGAAAATTAAAAAAATGTTAGGTAATTTTTATGAGCATGTTTCAATAATTATTTTTTTATGACGCATGAAATTGGTTTTTGAAGAAAATGTTATGTGTAATAATATTAAGTCAAACATCTATGAACATTTGAGAGAAGTAAGTGTTGTGGTATCTATTATAGATGATAGACACCATCTGACTACATCAGTCCTTAATTTATGATATTTATTAAAATTTACAATGTTAATAACTACAAGCTAGATAACCCTACATACGAACTATATACATACTATTAACATTATTTACAACTTACAACAAAGACATTTCCCAGCGTCTTGTCAGTGCATCTCGTGATCAGAAGGCTGGCTTTTTCTTTGCACAGAGAATAAGCATTGCCATACAACGAGGCAATGCTGCCAGCCTTCTGGGCACTATACCGGTAGACATCGATGGGGAGGAATTCTTTGATTTATGATTGTTTAAACACTCTAATCTCTGAATATATTGATACATCAATTTGGTATGGAGGTAGCTAAAGTTTGAGGAAGGGTATAAGCTACTTTTTATTGAAATCTAATCAAAATACCTAGACAAGTACACCCAGATGCAGAATAAATATTTATGAATTTCACAAAGTTATCCAGTGTGAGAATTGTAGCATCAAAGCTAGAAAATTGTTCAATTTTTTATTTAATCTATTTACCTTATATTGTAATGAGATTTCAGATAATTTCTCAGCATCAGAAACAGCTACTTTGGTGCCACTGGCTTGTACTTCTGGAAGCTTCAGTAATTCTTTAAGAACTTCAGTAACTTGCTTACATTGTTCCGCCCAATCAGCAGAAAAGTGCACCACTGTTAGTACAGGTGTGCTAAAAAATAAATATAATTTAAGATATATTTACAGTTTGTGACCTTGGTTAATTATTTTTTTTCCATTCAATTCAATATTAGTTGCCATATCTTTAAACACACTTTTATCAGACATTATCTCTGTACTCGAAAAGGTGACAAGAGATGTGTGTGGAGGCAAACTAAACATTAATGGTCATCCCAAATAATTGGGATATAGGACAGTAAGATGTTACTGAGATTAGTATTTTTGGAAATTTTTATTTTTATAGTGCTTTCTTTAATTGTTGTTTTGAGATGTCATTCATATTTGACACTCAAAATAAATCCTTTCATAAAAAGTTTTTTATTTTATACAATCAATTCGAATATTATCAGTAGGTAATAAGTGACCTTAGACAGAAGTGAATAACATGTTTACTACAAAATGATTATGCACATTAAGTTTATCAATTTCAATAAATCTGAATATAGACTTTGAATTCTAACTCTACCCAGATTAGTTTCTATTATATAAATAGAAACTAAGCTGGGTATTGTTTATTGCTCTTCAGTTGAAGAGAATCTAGTAAGAATTTTATCAGCAACACTGCGTATGCTTTAAAAAGTCAAATATGTGCTGCAGTGGTAGTCATATGTTACACTTTTATCTTTAATATAAAATTAACAGGCATACTTACCGAATAAAACTTTCAAAATTTGCGACTGTATCCAAATTCGTGACAGACATGATGATGTTGATTTAGGTTAAGTATCGTACTTTCGAAACTATATTACCGGTATTTAATATTTACCTAGCCGTACAGCGGCCCTTCTATGAGTCCCGAGACAACTTGTTTGACTTGCAGCTAGTATTTGTAAAGTACAAATTCCAAAATAGTCTAGAAGACCGCTGTCTTTCTTTCCTCGCTACTGAATAGTGATGTTCCTGACATCTTGTTAGGAGTTTTAAAAAATAGTTTTAGTCGATTATGATAAAATCATTCGAGAGTAACTTCGCTTTACATTCTCTTTGATTTTCAATTTTCGCTACCGCAGCACTGCACTAAAGAATAACAGCTGTCACTGTCACTGTTGTCACTTCTGCTGTCACCTGTTTGCAGGGTTATAAATTTGAGGTTAACTCTTACGAATTATGCTAACAAAAACCCGCATAAATATATTTTAGCCATATTTTGATATTCTAATAAAAGTAATTTTTTATTTCGTAAACAATGGCTAATGTGTCAAGTGCACCGGCGCCAGGAATGCACCAAATCGACTTATCTAAGCTGAGTATACAACAGTTGGTTCAGCTTAAAACTCAATTGGATCAAGTAAGTTTAGCATTCAAATGAGCGAAAGGTGAAAGTACTGGTCATATTGTTGTGAATATATATTTATCAAGCGTTATTATAAATAAAATTATATTACGATTTAGTTATTTTTATTTCATGATTTGTTATATTTGTTTCAGGAGATAAATGTATTTCAAGATTCTCTTCAGACGTTGAAGATAGCACAAGAAAAGTTTATGGGATCGGGAGAGTGTGTTGAGAAGATGACACCAGAGGCAACAGGCAAAACTATATTGGTACCATTAACGGGAAGTATGTATGTACCTGGTCAAATATCTGACACTGAAAATGTACTTATTGATATTGGAACCGGTTATTATGCACAAAAGGTAAGCATTATAAGGTGAGGTGTCAATAAAAAATGCATTGGACTTAATTATTTATCTACATAAACACTATATATATACTTATATAATAAAGCTAAGGAGATTATTTAAAAGAGTTTATCTCTGAAGGTTCTGGACCAATTTAAATGAAATTTCGTATGCAGGTGCATAGAGCTTGAGCAAGGTTATAGGTTTATCCATAAGGTTCTAAACACTATAGATAGCAACACAAGTATAGATAGCAACTTCCCACACAGATAGGCTCTTTAGTTGTGTTCTACTCCTCCCTTACAATGTATCATCTTTTAGGTAAATAGTTAGATTCTATTCTATGACTGATGGAATATTCATCTTTCAGGACATTGCTGGTGCTAAAGATTACTTCAAGCGGAAAGTAGCATTTGTATCGGAGCAAATGGAAAAGATCAAAATGCTCGGCATGGAGAAGTCAAAGGTCCACAAAGCTATTTGTATGATGCTTGAGATGAAAGTACAGGCACAGATGCAGGCTGCTAAACCATCAACATCATAAGGGTTTATATAGACTGTCTATTGGAGACTAGCTGCACCTACTCCGGGCTGTAAACACGTCAACAAATACAGGGTTTTTGCCTGTACGTAATTACTTGCATCACAAAATAACGAGAGTGGAGAAGGTAACCTTCATAAAACAAACTCAAGCAAAGCGCACATAGACATCAGCTAATAATTCTATGTTTATGAGCATAGTAAGTGTGCCTACATAGAACCAGCATTGTATGAAGGTACTCTCGGTATTGTGCGCTGATGGTGTGACATTGGTGTGGCTGTTCTCAATTGACAGCCAAGAATAAAACGTCTCAAATCATAACTCGCTTTATTAAACCATGGGGGGTTTATTTGCATTTGAAAATTAGAAATTTAATTTGCTTTGGTGTTTAAACAGTTTGCAACTACAGGGTAGTTCTGATCACAAGTTTTAAATTAATATCCAATTTTTTAATAAACATTGGAATGTTTTAAGGAATTTGCTATTGAATTATCCTCTTTTATTTTCATATTTTTTTTTTGTTATGGTTTAAAAAATAGTAAATGATATTTTTTAATACATGGATATATTTAAAACTTAGAATTATTCAACACATTTTTGCTGTCAACATGTCAATGACTTCAGCAGTGCATGAAAAAATGGATTGTCCATGCTAATATACAAGTTAACTGTCCATAAAGTAGAATTTTACATTTTTTTATAAATTAGAATGTGCTTTTATTTTCAACTGTAAATTGATTTTAGCGGAAATAGGCATTTCTGCTTGAGAATTTATTCATATTTATACTAAGAAGTGTAATCTAGATTTTATAACTGATCACAGCATTGTTAATCTCTCTCTATTGCTTATGATTTAGTTTAATAATAAATTAATAACAGTATTCTATTCCATTTTTATTTATTTTTAAAATAGTGGTGATATGAATTGTAATTGTACAATTTCTTGAAAGTTAGATTCTTCATTATTTATTTGGTTTCTCGTACAAGGATCGAAAGTGCAACTTATTTCACGCAAGTCGTTATAGTAGCGAATTCATCCATTAATATTGACTGGAGATTAGAAGACCTCAGATACTGTCATAGTCTAAAAAGGAATATTGGCTGCTATTAGTTTCAGCACTATTTTATTATTTTTTTCTTTTAAAGTGGTGGCTCATAAGACTGGCTCATATAAAGCATTGTGTATGTTCACCAGCAGGATAGGCGTTTTTGTGAAGGAATATGAGCGATAGCGCCTAGTTTGACTGTCGCTGCTTGGCTCCCATTTAAAACTTTCTTTACTGAAAAGTCCCTCCCTTGTGAGAGGGTAATTAATAGGAGACTAGGAGTAAAGACAAAGAACTGTGACACCAAATGATTTATTTTTTTAATAGGCCAAAATGATAGCGCTGATGATATCTACAATAATAATGACTTATAATAAACTATCCTATAATGTATCTACAGTATGTCTTATAGTCACAAAACAATATTAACTAAATAAGGCAACGACTATTCCTTAAGTTTGTAAACAATTACTATTAGTAAGTGTCGTAAAATGAAATTATTTTTAATTCAAATATCTCTTATCATGAACACGTGAAAAGGTGTTTGGATACAAGATACATTTTAAATATTTTGTAAGAAATTTACATCAATACCAGTTTTTAATTAAAATTATACAATATATTATAACAAATAGTATTTATTGGTAATGCGCATTTAGCAAAATGATGGCTCGTATATTTGAAATGTTGTTACTTTTCATTCACAATTTAGGTAGCTATTAGGTAATTGTATAGTTCTGAAACAATTATTTCTGTTATTGAATATTTATTTATCTTTTAAATTAATTTCATATCTAAGTTTTATTTACGCATCATAGTAAAAACATTAGTTTTACCTATTAAAATTAAGATACGAGTATTTACAATTTATTACATTATCATTCAATTTCATTATAATAATATTATTATATAACGAACTTATGTTGGATTAGGATTAGCCATGAATACCAATCATATACTTCATCGCCTTGGGCGAACACTCGAGTGTCAACACCGTAACCCTTATTAATATTAAACCTTTCGTACACAGTATCATTATCAGTAAGCTTACACGAACAGATCACTCGCCTGCTCGGCGAAGTCCTTATCTCAAATGGTGTAGTATTCTGGCGCAAAGTCGTTAGCGAGATTGCTAAGGAAATGGAAGTCGGAGGAGGAATTGGAGTTGTCGCCAGCGGTGCCGGGCGTGGCGTGTGTCGCTTCGTAAAACTGCTGGAACGAACCGTAGCCATCGCTGCATTCGCCAGCACCAGCGCTATACGTGTCACTGGTCGAACCAGCCTGCGCGGCACTTGGAGCGTAGACACCCTGCTGTGGATAAGCGTTACCATCGTAATAGTTCTTCGCATAATCCGCGCCATGCGCAGTTTTCTGCCCCTCCCCAGCGTAGTAATTATGTCCGTGGTCGTGCTGTGCACCTTCGTGGTAGTGATAACCGTAGTGGCTATTCGGATACGACATGTGCTCTCCACTATAACCTTGGGACTGATCGTATCCTGGATGTCCGTACGCCACCTGATCCTTGCCGTACCCCGGATATCCGTAATTTTGGTACATCTCATGAGGGTATGCTTGCCTTGATCCAATGCCGTTTGTCGGCCTCGTGGAAGGTGATCCATCTTGCCTTGTATGTTGCTGATTCCGCGAGTACGCGTGTTGATCTGCAGGTTGAATTCCAGGACCGTAGTTCTCGTAGTTACGGTTGCTTTGAGGATATTGAGTGAGTTTTCCGAGGAATTGTTTGGAATCCATGCGGAAGTCAGGGTGAGGTACAAATTGGCCTGGTGGCGCATTACCCCGAATAACGTAAGGCGGCATCGCGTTAGGCACAGCTTGAGGGTGTGGAGGACCGGACGCAGCATTCGGTGGAGACGGTCGAGGGTAATGGCCCAATGGACTTGGGTGCATACTTGATGGAGTGCCCGGTGTTGACGATGGAGTCAAATTAACTGAAGAGAATTTGCCACCATCCGGTAGACCAGTTATAGGTCCGAGTCCATCCTTTGAGGAAGATGGTGATACTTTACATGCGGCGTCTAGTGACGGTGAACGTTTCCTCGATTCTTGCTTGATCCTCTTTGAGAGGTTTCTAGGGGCTGCACTCATGGAAGTAGTAGGGGGGTGACCGTCACGTGAATCATCTTCTGCCAATTTATCAAGGGACGAGGAGGAGGCCACGCTGGAAGCTCCGTCGCTTGCGAAGCTATTGTTATTCGTGGCGCTTGGTGTATTGTTATTTCGAGTGCGTGAAGCAAGTTCAGGCAAGTCTTCAGCAGGGGAACAAAGTGCGCCGGGCGGTAATTCACAGCCCTGGCAACTTTTCTTGCCAGACAGCGGACCATCATCATCTAAAAATTTGTCAAGTCCTGTTTTAGAACTTTTACCACCTTCAGACGTCGTCGAATCCTTATCGTCGCCATCTTCTGTTTTGCTAAGTGTTTGTCTCTTGTGCTTCATTCGCCTGTTTTGAAACCACACCTTCACCTGTAACATTTTAGTTTAATTTGTTATTATTTTGTTTAAATAGAATTATAATTATTCTTGCATCTGATATTACTTTGCGTATTCGACTTTACTTACCTGTCTCTCAGTAAGGTCCAGAGAAGCAGCGATTTCGATTCTTCTTGGTCGACACAGGTACTTATTGAAGTGGAATTCTTTTTCCAATTCCAACAATTGTGTGTTCGTGTAAGCCGTGCGTAGCCTTCGGGGCAGACCATTTTCTGAAATTAAAACAAATTGAAGTTATTAATTGCTCGTCCGTGTATTTTAAAACTATTCCATTAGTAGTGAACTGCTTGAACCGTGTCCTATAAAATGTGAAAGGTAGGTACATTTCAAATTAATAATATAGAATGGTATTCCTAGAAGCTTTCAATAACGCGGTGGCGAGGCGGGCTCGCGGGTACGCTTTCCTTTAATGTAATAACTTGATCGCATGTCAGAGCACCGCCCTTGACGCCATTGTGTCGAAACGGTGTTCTTTTTATTTTACCACAAAATACGAATTGGAATTCGAAATTCAAATTACAAAAGGGCGGCGAATAATGGGGCGATCGCGTTCGCGTGATGGTTCGGCCGCGGGGCTCGCTCGCGCGATGTCATCTGTGCATCGACGGTAGTTCTTATGTCATTAGCAATAAGGGTTAGGTTGTCGTGTTGGTTTTGTTGATAAGGTGGGGTTGAAGTTTGATTGACGTGTTCGTCAGTTCTCGCTATTGCTATTGGACAAGGGCAGTTGTCAATCAAAAGTACCGCAGCCCTCTGTTATGCCTGGCTGCACAGAGATAAATGCTGCTTTTAATTTCAACAAATATGGACCCCTATGTATTAACTATTTAAATAAAGTAACTTGAATTCTTTGATACAATTTATTGCTTAAGTTTGTGGCTTCTGAACTTTGTTGTTAAGTACTGAAATTAATTCACATAACATGCACAAGTTGGTTATAAGTACTTGCAGATCGTTGCAAATTATGGGTTTACTGAACCCGAAACTCGATAGCCTTTGGTCATTCGGTTGAATTATCATATCTTTGTATAGAGGGTTACGTAAACCTTTAATCTGAATCAATCTATTAAAGATTATACAGGATGCTGATTTAGTAAGTCGAATCCTTCTAGGGGGGTGATTAGACCATGATTCTTAACTGATTTTTAAAAAAAAAGTAATACCTTCTTTGACTGGCCTGTTGGTCTAGTGGTTAGTGAATCTGACTGTTAAGCCGGAGGTCGTGGGTTCGATCTCCACCCAGGATAAAACTTTGTGTGATAAGCACAATAGTTTATTGTGTCTGGGTGCTATTTATCTATAATATGTATGTATTTAGAAATGTTTAAGTATGTTTATCAGTAGTCTGGTTTCTATAGTACAAGCTCTGCTTAGTTTGGGATCAGATAGCGTTGTTGAGTTGTGCTAAAATATTATTTATACCTATATATATTTTTTATTAAAATTGATAATCAAAATTCGTATCCAAAGATTCGCGCTTCCAGCGGCGGAGGGTCCTGAGAACACAATTGCGTTCGGTTTCCCTTTGGATTGTAGTTAGGTACCAAGTATTATAGGTACAAAAAACCATGTCCAGCAAGATATATTACTCTAAAAAATGTTAATCCTTCGCCTCTGCGCGCTTCAGAGTCAACCTTTCCTTGGATGACTATTTACAAAAATACGAAGAACTATAGATGAGGTCATAATACATGGAAGTGGCAACATAAAAAGAGACGTTATCTATTCATCTACGTCCTCGTAATTTTAGGACAATGACTACGCTATAGTACATACCTACGTCCGAAATTTTCTGCGTAATACCAATAAGTACCAGAATAAAATAAGGCGAAGTTGTGTGCACGCATATCCGAGGATGAATGTGCAAAAGATGCAAGTTGGTAAGTTTTTGTCGGGTCATAGGCGCGGTGAGATTATGCGGGCTCGAGAGCTTCGTATAATGTTCACATTATCGCTACGTACACACTTCCGAACCACTGAACAACCATTTTTGATGGTCTTCCCCCGCGGCCTGATATCGTTCGAATAAGTTCCATGAATATTTCCTACAATTCCATTGTGATAAGTTATGATACGTGATTGATATTTTATTTTGGTGGTTTATTTTAGTAGCTTTAGTGTCTACTTCAAGGGTAGTTTGGTGATTTTTACTTGTCATACGGAAATAGCTGCTTGTATTTCAGATAAAACATGAAAAATACACTAAAAAAAAGGTATAGATATTTACCCCTTTTTTTGTATAGGTAATAATATTATTGTCTCTACCTATATAGGTAATGTTCACAATGTGGAAAATCCCTAAACTCATCTTCATAGAGTAGATACCTAATATGTTTTTTAAATCAACTAAGCTTTTATCAAGGCCAATATTCTTTATGCGTCTGTTTCTGATTTTTATTTTTCCCGCACGTTCTTTAACCTTTCTTTAGTAAAATTATATAAAACTTGATTCGCAAGGTGCTCAATCAATCACTTTACAAGCATATCATCGTATAAATAACCTACCTATATCTAATTTTCATGTTCAGCTGCCCATATCTACGGGTAATCTAAAAGGCTTGGTGGTATTAAATTATGAACGTATGTAAATATTTCTTTATTGCGATCCCCTGTCTTGTCTACAGGGTGTAACAAATGTTTGCCAAGTAGGTTGTTTAACCCTCCCGTGCTTCGTGGACAGGGTATGGACCGAAGATTTACTGCGGATTAGGGGTCACTACATCGGTCAAGTCAAGAGTTCGCTTGTCTGAACTTAATTTGATAATATCATGTGGGGCACGGTTCTCATTGAATTATTTCGTTAGCTATAGGTAGGTAGGAGGGCTCTTTGTTGATAAATAAGTTCATTTTTTTTTATATGCGTAGGTAATTCTTATGTATCTACCAGTAACTATCTATTTAGGTTCATAAATATTTCTCTAAATTTTGTTATTATGGGGAATAGCAACGATGTTTTTTTAATGTTGCTTGATATCTTTTTACTCGTAAGATTGTCAAGAAAACTCTTGAGAGAAGCCTAGTTTCGTTAACATCCAAAAACACCGGCACGAATATCAACACATTGTTTTTTAACGAAGTAACTCGATTTTACAGCTTCCAACAAGCAAACCAACTGTTCGTAGGTAAAAAATAGAGGAATAGAGAGAGCTATTTTTAGCCATCTGCTTTCCCTCATAGAATTTAATTTGAAACCAAAGATGTGTACTTAAATGTAACGTAACAAGCAGTTGTAAACAATTTGCAGAGTGGCCCCGGGCATCCCTCGGGCAACTTTAAATAATTAATCAAGAGTCGGTAAAGGATTAATGCGGTGGCCAGTTGGCGGTTGGATGCTATTAGAGATCGTTCGATGTTCCGGCGAGGGATGGAACTGAACTAAATACTGCGGTCACATTACTTGTGTCGGCGTGAGGAATCGAGGGTGTTACTGCCTACTGCATAATTGGTTTTCTTGACATATGCCTATGTGTGTAAACATGGAAATGAAGGTTTTTTAGATTTATTAAACTCAGATTTTAAATTGACATTAGCTCCTCAGCGCTATTATTTTCTTGCTACGTTTTATTGTAATTATTATGAAATAGGTTCTTGTTCGTTACTTGGCAAATTGATTCTTTCTTTGTCCACTCTATTCTACTTGGGTATTTGAAGTTAGATCGGTGAAATTTTGTATTTAGATTTATCGTTTAAAATAAATAACACAAGTGTTTTAGCGTTTTTGAAAATCAGCCCCTAAGGGGGTAAACTAGGGGTTGCTAGTTTGTGTGAAACTCTGTCGCAAGATAGTATGATGATGTATCCGCTTTAAAGTTAGATCTGTGGAATTTCGCACTTAGATTTTTGGTAAATACAAAATAAAGAAAACGTATGTCGTAGTTTTTTTTAAATTATCCCTTAGTAAAATAGGGGTTGCAAGTTTGTATGAAACTCCGTCAGTATTGAAGTTAGATCTATGAAATGTTGTACATATTTGGCTTTTTAATCCAAAATAGAGCAATAGGTTTTTCAGTGTTTTGGTCGATAGTCAAAATCAGCCCTTAAGGGGGTAAAATCATAGGGCTAAAATTAAAGATTAGGGAAGTGCGTATTCGTATTAAGATCGAAGTAAATAGGTAGGTACCTACATGAGCAAAATGGAAATGTAAAAATAATAATGTTCGAGGAATAGAATTATTAGGGCAAGACGAACGTTTGACGAACGATGACGTTTAGGTAGAGCTCTATTAAATACGTCCCTGTCGTGTCTCTACTGAGGTTCTTACTTATGTAATTGAACCTTAGCCTTAAAGCAAAAGATTATAGAAAGTATAGGTAACATTAGGTAGGTATGTGAGTAGTGTAACAAAACTCACAAGCCACGTTTCACACACCGACTGAGATGATAAAGTGGCAAACATTTATTTTGAATGTTGTCGCTGCAACGGAAAAGTTACCGAGCGAGGGGTTCCCACCAAGAATTATTACGTTATGAGGTGTGAAAGGCATAAATGTAAAAATTCAATATTTCAAAAGAAAAAAATGCCAATTTTTTCCGCAATTTTTGTGTATAACAATGTCGTTTTGGTTCTTATGAGAGGATTTCGGTGATTTTGTTTATTTGCTAGATTTAACTTATGTAGAAATGATTGTACCTACTTATCCTACCGATTCAAATAGGTAGGTATGTAAACTATGCAATTATGCTCCAATTTTTAATATGCTTAATCTAACCTTGCAACTCAATACAATCCACTTCCTGTCGTCCGAATTACCTGAAATATTTTCACGCATAATACCTAATTAAGGACAGAGCAATAATTTCATAACGAAAATTCTCCCACATCTTCAGGTTTTGAAAAAACATATTTACAATTTTGCTACGACATCTTTTGACCATAAATGCACGCTAAATGGAGTAGTACCTACATACCTAAACAATATTATTATTGTTTTACTCGTAGGTTTAATGTGTTGTTTTTACATTATACTTATTTAAACTACTAAAAATTATGAACCCTACTAAAATATTTACGACCACAAACAAAATCTAGAAAGGAATCTGTCTCTTGTCTCTTAACATGAAGAGATTGACTCGCTTATCAATTTGTACTTGAGTGTGTCAATGTAACAACAATCGATCATGCCGCGACGGATTTGTATTTTTTCGATTAGCCGGCTGTATCGGTCCCTGTTTGACATTGTCGCATCAATTATAAGCGTGGATTACGTCGAGACAGATCTAAGACGGTTCAATTTCGTTTCGGTGCGGAACGAGGGGGGGTAACTGAAGGGTGATATCAGGAAGTGACTTGAGATTGCCTTATCAGGGTTTGATGAAGGCCTGTTCCCCATTATGCACGGCTGCTGTTTTTTGAGTTTTTAGAGTGCTCTGCCCTGCTAAATGTAGGTAACTACTTGCAGTAATCGGCATTATTGGGATTTTTACTTTTTTGCAAAATTACATTTTAAGGCTAATCTATAATTTTTTTTCTTACTGGAAACATGTTTTTTATTAATGGGAAACGCAGTACTTGCACAAAAATTTTGCTTTCGCTAACAAGATCGTGCATCAATCAGATTGTGCTAGAAAGTTGTGCAGTAGGTACATAACACATTGTGTAGATTAATTTGGCATATAACTTTTTGCAACGAATACTAACTAAGTAAAGTCAAACGCAGTATTCTACAGGGCTGCGTTTGAGTGAGCGATTATAACAAAGAGCTACTCTTGCGCCGCTAAAACTAAACGCAGTATTCTACAGTGCTATTCGCAGCATTCGCGGTATTCTACTGGTACCAGGCATGAAAATATTACATGATTGCTAACTAGAACCGTCGTATTGAACAGGTGCTAGGATGATTTTGCAGTAAACAACACAAATACTGCATTTGGCTTTAGTGATACTGCAATGCTCGTAAGCCCAAATGGTAGATCAAAATGCAGTACTGCGCATGTTATCTAAATGACAGAGTAAAGTAAAGGAAAACATTATGTATGTCATTAGAAAGCTTGTTTTTTTTCTTATTTTTTAGGTACACCTCAAAAGTTACCCAATATAGACTTGATGTATAATATCAAAAAATATATTTACCGCGCTTATCTCAAACCATAGAGCAACACGGGCCACCAGCCGGCAAACCCGCCATTTTGCAAGTACTATGTGGAGGGCAGTGCTTAGGGTTTTGCAGTAATCGTAGAAGTGGCATGTAGGTACATAGTATCTCGTTTTACAAGTGCCTATACTGATATTTTGAATTGTGATCGTTTTGATTGCAGATAGTTCTAACTTCTTTCCTTTTGGTAGGATTGAAAACGGTGATTTGGTTTTATACTGAGCAGGTAAGTAGGTAGGTACTTAGGTAGGTATATATTAGCTACAATAGTTTTTCGCTAGATGTTCAGGATCTCTACTATAATAGAGAGGTAGGTACCAATTTTTTTAAGTGTAGGTATTTATATCTTCACGTATCCTACCTTGTCCAGGGTACCTACATAGATACTTAGTAGTGAAGGTGTCCCTTGCGGAATAGTTTGCTTCACATCCGTCGAATGTTGTCGATAGATACGCAATTATATGTATGTGAGGAGAATTACTATCTCAAATGTAATTCAAAAACAATCAGGTAGATATTTCACCCTTTTGTGAAAGTTTACGCACATTAAGTTTGTTGTGAACAGAACGAGTGGCGGATTGTGTTGGGTCCCAAATCCATTTGGCTGAAACAGAAGGTTATTAAAAGTTGTCGCAGAGACAGGCGGCGCGAGTTTAGATCACTTTGACAGCCCGTCTCGGGGGAACGCGGTTCGATTCCGTCGACTGGGAAAATTCATTAATCCCGTTATTAAGAAGTTCTATTTTCCAAATCGCTTAAGGTTTAAATTTTGTTTCATACAAGATGTTCTTGAATGAATATTCATTTATTGCTGTTGCTATAAAATGTAACCTTTTATTTTTTATCGCTGTGACATAACTAGAATTAAAAATATACCCTCCTATTAAAACTTGGTAAAGACCAAACAAACATCCTGCGACATTTTTCCTTTGCGACATTTACTATCTTTATTGGCTGGTCGATAATAAAGTCCTTTGGAATATGCAAAGAGCTAAGACTGGCGGTATTTAATTGCCCTTGAAAGGGGCGACAAAAAATAAACGATGGTGGGGTATAAATAACGGTGCACTTTTCATAATCGCAATTGTCGCCGCGAGAATATTTAGTGCGCAGTAAAAGCGTCCCGATTGCGATCCCTACGGAGTCGAGGGTTAATAGTTGAGGGGTTTCAAGACTACGGCACAAAATGCAGAAGGCCGGCTCACAGCTCAATAATAAATGCACTCACACATGGACGAATGTACGCTGATCTCAACGTGAGCTGTCACGGTTGACTATTCGACCGAGATCTCGACCGAGATCTGCGCATGTGTATGTCTGTGCGGAGGCATGGTTCGTCGTGTGCGGAACCTAATTTATGACGACGCGACGGCTTGTTCCTAACGAGATGCAAGTGCAGACTTTTCGGGGTGAAAATGACAGGTGATGTGGAAAAGTCAGAGGATAATAGTGGCAGGTGTAATGTATGTCTTTCTTAGAAGATATGATTTATTCAAAAAGATAACTGATTTCGTCAAAAATATTACTCCTCCTGAGAGTAAATCTGTTTTCGGAGGGGTTTTTTTTACAAATATACAATTGACGAGTGCAACCAGACTCCAAACCAACATTTATGAATTTCACGATATCTATTCCGTCTGGGAAACGAACACAGTCTCTTGCGTCTTGCGCACCAGTCATTCCTACTGATTTTCAAAATTCCAATGGACCACTGAGACAGTCCAGTTTACTTAGCACTTTTTTTGTTTTCAATAATATATTAATATTAACATACTTTTATGAGAAGTATGGTTCTTATTCAGTTAACATGTATTTTAAGTATATTTTGCACTCTGTAGAATTTATTTGTTTTGTGTTTTTACACGTTAAACGTGGAGCTTTAAATTAACAACTCCATCAGTCTAGCACTTGAATAAGATTCAACAGCACACCATATTTAGCATAGACAAAAGTTAACCCCGAATAATTATTTTCCAATAGAATCGTCATTTACATTTCTCCTTTTTTCTATAAACAAAGACAACGGTTTATAGGAAGTAAAATCCCACAAAGAAGCGGGGAAGGCAGCCAGCGAGGAATAAATTTTATTTATCAAATAAAAAGGATGGCGCGGTCGTTTTTCACTGCTTTTAGGACATTATCGCTTCTTTTAATTATTATCCCGCCAATATTTTATGCGAATGCGACCTACACTATGCCTCCTCTTGTATTTGGGATGCGTAAACCGCCGTTTAGGGGGCTGTGTGATTAATACTAGTTTGAACAAGAGATGGTTTGATTGCTGTTTTGAGGTTATAATTCGTTAGTTTTTGGAGGCTAGTTATGTGGAAAAAAGTAGGCGGCTAGTGACTACATTAAGTTACTTTCCACTTGTTTTAGTTAATGGTAAAGTAATTTTAATAAAATAACATAAAATAAAACATTTCCACATAAACTTATACAACGTATTAAAACTTAATATAGCGATAGGTGTATGCGATTGTTACTTTTATGTATTTATCGTTAGCTCTTTCCTGTGGCTTTCCGACAAAAAGCTCCTTGCCGATATAAAATGGCCTACGTTCCTTCCTAACCAAGCGGTTCCTAAAAACGTTACAATCGAATAGTTTCTTTTGCATTTATGTACAGAAGTATGATAGGTATTACAGAAAATAAGTAGCACATTTTTGACTTGATGAAATTGTACCAATATTTAATTATATAATTACAAAGCCATTGTTTGGGTCTTCGAAAAATATACGGTGGGTAAAAATATAAATTATACAATATGTAGTTTAAAAAAATTGTAGGCACATTTCTTGAACTTATTAACCGCTTTTAAGCAGTATAAATTAATTAAAAACCAACATATTAAGTGCCTTATTGCATGTTTCCATAATCACATACACAAAAAAATAAACAAACGTTTTAATTCTAGCTAGGGTGGCGCCCTAGACACGCGGCCTTAAGGAAATGAAGGAAAAAAGCGGCGGAAGCTGCAGCCCTCCTCCCATCGTCCCCCCACCCCCCGACCGCGACCACCTTGCGGCTTTTTAAATGGAAATTTATTGTTAAACACTTCGTCAGTATACCGAAGTATCCCGTAACAATCGCTGTCTAGTCACAGCCTTGGTTCGCTCGCAAATCCCTTTGTTCAAATTTGCTGACCTCACATCAAGGTTAGCTTCTCATCTAAGTAACTTACACCATCATTTTAATATTATATTCCATGCTGCTTGTACTAAAATTTGGTACGTTTTAATGCGATTCTGCAGTTCTTTCAACTGAAAATGAGTTCATCACAACGAGGTAAGTGAACTCGTTTAAAAGTCACAACTCTTTGCGAGTTCATAAAATTCACTCCAACCGAAAAGCTGGCCGCGTTCCCCACAATTGAAAAAGCGCGGGGGAGCTCGCCGAGTAGATAGGGCACTTACTGTAAAAGTTAAAGCTAATTGCCCTTAAGACATATTTTTAATTTCATTGCCCATTCCTTCTTTCTTAGTGTTTGTCGGAGTTCACTAACTCTTGGTCCCGGCGAGATTGCAAGGGTAGCTGTAATTGCCATTTTTACGAGATAAGGTTCCAACTTTGAATGTCGAACATATTTTATGTTGCATTTAAGGAGATTTTTCATGTTTACCGAAATATTTATTGTCAAATTACAGCTTTTTAAAATAAAATTTTAATACTAAAATCCACTAAAATTTATTACTAGTCCTAAACCTAACAACTTAGACATTTCAAGATAAAAACTTACGATCACAAAATTTTAGTTTTTACGTTTACTTTTTGGACTTTGATATCTCTTTTTGAGTTTAGACACTAGTTCAATTAGGAATAGGATTAATTTGATTAATAGTAGTTAAAGGATCAACTTTTACTTGTATAGATATCTATGTGAACTAAAACCGTTTGTCTGTTTAGAAACAGATTTTGCGAAGTCCATAGGTAGGTCTAACCTTTTTAAATTCATTGCGTATTCGTAATGAGAAACTTAAAGTTAAATTCCATGTGTTATAAATTATTTGCCAGTATTACTTTTTGTAGAATAGACAATAGCTTCCAAGTTTTTTCAGCCTTCTATTACAAACCACAGATCTGAACAATTCGTCGAGGTGCGGGGACCACGTGTCACAAAGCACAAAGCGGTGGCCAGTAGCTGCTTCTTTGTACGTTTCTTCGCCTTCATTCAATCTGTCATTTCATTTTCATAAATGAATCATTCTTCATTTGAATTAGGCTCAGAATTGTGAGGTTTTTTCTTGGCCGCTGACCTGCCCACCGCGGGGGTCTCTTATGACTGATGATATTTTAATGGTTTATTTTTCTTTAACATTGTTATCACCAACTATTGTAGTGGCTAGCGTGTGGATGCACAAAAGATGTTCCATTTTAGAATTTGCCTTGGTTTTTTATTCAGATTTGTAAATATTTTGTTTATTATTTTTGAGACTTCAAATAATAGTTACGCCACCAGTGTTCAATATGACGAGGTAGTAATGAGAACGAGTAGTTAAACGCGTCTTGTGCTCTATGATGACTGCTTTTAAGGCGCCAAGCAATCATTTTTGTGGACCTATCGATACCTATATCAACAACAATTTATCTTATTATGTTTCTTTCATCTTCTTCTGTATTTTCTTAAATTGTATTCACACGGTTATTGATTTCAGTTTTTAGATATTGTATGATTTTACTATCGCATACAAAGATCTCTCGATATGAAAGAATGATTATAACCAAGTTAAAGTTACCTAAACACAAATAGGTACCTTATCTATGAGAAATCTCTCCTCAAGCGACTTAATAATAAATTATAATGATGATGAATGATATCCGTGGACTAGTCACTTGTCTATCTTACAAGACAAATAAATACACAAACACAATCTCCCTTGGAGTAGGTATGGAACATAAAGAAATGCATAATAATAATAAATTGCCTCTGATTGCATGACTTGATGTACTGGCTAGTAGGTATTAGGTACCTTTGCATCGCACAGTCGAGTATAAACTCCAAAAACTCCACGCTATTTTAGGTACCTACTGCTATTATAAATGTGAAAGAACAGCTCAACGATTTGGATGAAATTTGGCACAAAGATAAATAAGTAAATGTAATAGCTTAAAAGTATTTTTTTAAAAGTTCCACGCGAACGAAGCCGCATGCAACTGATAGTATTCCAATAAACAACAATATCTTTTAGCGGGCAGCGTGGCACAGAAGCCGACTGTCAATAGATGTCGCTGACAGGGCTGATGAATGAGCGCGACCGTTACATGCGCCTGCGCGGCCGCGCCGACCGCCATCATTAGCTTCATTCACGGCACAGATTAAAAGAAACAATCCGACAAGGCAAAACAACAGAACGGAAGTCTATACATGGTCGGCATTTACCTTTTATCTATTTTTTGGGCCTTTTCGGCCATTTATTTCTTTAGAAATTGATGTGGCAAATTGTTGTAAGATTTTGATAGATGGAAGTAATTTCTAGAAATGACTTATTTTATTTATTATTTACAGTTGCTATTGCTTTATTCTTTTAACATCAGAGTAGCATATGAATAAGAGGAGCGTGCAAATAAAAAATCTAATTATCACAGTCAAAAGCTACGTTATCGGAAACTCTACAGTGTAGAGCTAAATAGCATTAAAATATAGCAGCATTTTATATATACATTTTGGCAAATGAGCATTGGTGTAGAGTCTACATCAATTCTCATTTACCAAAATGTATATTTACCTACATTTATTTTAATACTGCGGTTATACAGAAAGAAAAAACATGTTTATTCCAATATGGTAGATAAACAAGAAGTCTAGAGTTTATACTTCATCAATAAAATTATCAAATAATTACCAGGTACTTACAGAACATATTTTTTTTCTAAAGAACGATTAAATTCTTCACAAAAATCGTCAAAATATTGTCTAACGAATGAACATAGAAACAAAAGCTCTGTGAAATAAAGACTGATTTAATTTTAAACGCTGACATTTGTCTACACACAAGTGAACTATATCCGATCTTTTGTTTTTTGTTCTGTGTTGCTATTTTTGTGTCTGTCTGAGGTGACGATGGACGCATCAGTGAGGACTTTCCGGACATCGAAATGGAGCCGGGAGTGTCAGCTATACGTCAAAGAGATACCTACCTACGTAATTTTAGGTAGGTATTTGGTATGTCGGTTCGTATTATTACATTTGGTAGACAAACGACGAATGAATACTATTCAGTTAGGATAGATGATAGATACATGAAAATAAGAATAAATAAAAATCCTGTATTAAAATGTACCCTTCCTATGTTTGATTTGGATTGTAAACCGAGTTGATCGGCTAGTCTTTTATGAATCTATTTTTATGCACTTCATAAAACGTGCCTATTTGTAATGTTTTTTAAGCACACATCCTGTATAATGCCAATTACCTAACTACCTACGTCATACGAAATTGAACATATTAGCAGTTTCAGTTGTATGTTGAATATGAGGAGCGGTTTCACAAAGCGATACAACAATCATTTAAAAACTCGTGACTTTGTGATTTCTTTATTTTAAATCGTTGTTTTATTATGCTAGACGATTATTACTCACTAAAGTAACTAATAAATAATTGAATTTCTGATTGAAATTTCTTACCTATGTACGAATAATCAAATAAAATTGTATCATCGTGAAAAAAACGACTGTTTTAATTTGTATAGTTTTGTGATCCTCATTAAAAATAGAGCTCATTTTTATGTGCTTCTATAAAATAATAGGTGTTAAATGGTACTGTCTTGCAAAATGATCTAGTTTCTATTTAAATATTAAAAGTAAAAACTATAGGTACTGACAGTAGACTCAGATTGTGTCAACTATGAACTTACTCGTATAATGTCATTTCGATAGTCATTTTTAGGGTTTTAGTATTTTTACAAGGTTTTATTTAATTAACAATGTTCGTGTGATCGGCACGAATCTTGGAAGCTAAATTCTAACCACTTCCCGACGTCCGATTGGGCTTAAATTTGGTGTACCTACAATATTAGATATATTTCGGGACTTAATCTCGTGAACTATTTAAAGGTTCCTTTTATTTACACGATGCTTGTATGTGACAATACAATAATATGGTATCTTACCATGAAACTGTTCTGATGACGGAGCCGGCAGTTACAAGCTTTTATTTAACTTATAATAATGTGTTCGACACGGATCTTGGAAGCTAAATTAGAGAACCACTTTCCGGTGTCCGATTGGGCTTAAATTTGGTGTACATATGTATTTTTGATGACAGTACAATAATATGGCACCAAGGAGCTGTTCTGATGATGGAGTCGGAAAACGGCTACAGTAACTAATTAATAATAATAATAATATATTGGGACAACTCACACAAGATCTGATCACACATCTGATCCCAAACTAAGCAAAGTTTGTACTATGGTAGCCAGACAACTGATAAACATACTTATATATTTCGAAATACATACAATATATTATAGATAAATTACAACCAGACACAGAATAAACCATCAAGCTCATCACACAAAGTTTTATGCTGGGGATCGAACCCACGACCTCCGGCTTAGCAGTCAGTGTCACTAACCACTGGATCAGTTTGGGCTCATTTATTGTTTTCAAACTTTCGCGATTTTTATACATATTAGATATATTTCGAGACTTAATCGCGTGAATTATTTAAAAGGTACGAACCGTTTATTTACCCGACGTTTCGATCGAATTGCACCGATCGTGGTCACGGGTCGACTCACAGTCGACTCGTGACCACGTGACCACAGGAGTCCCGAAATATACCTATCTAATTGGGCTCATTTGTTTTGTCTTAGTGAGCACTTTATTACTGCATGATTTCTAGGGTCTGATGATGGATTCAGAAGGTGGGTAAATTTTTGAGTTAAACAAGATAAACCTATCGAGTTTGGGCTCGATTGGTTCTTCATGAGGAGTACTTTTTTTAACACTAAATAACGTTTCAGTACCCAGTATAAAATAAAATTAATGAAAATAATCACCAGTAGTCATTCAAACCTAGAGCATGCTGTTCACACGTGAATCCGAATTTTATCGTAACAATCAACATAGCGACAAGTTTTTATTTGTTTAGATGCGACGCGGACGGCGACGCGCGACGTAGGGCCAAAACTAAAAACGCAGATATCTGCCAACACAAGCCCGACGTCGGACGGGCCGACGATTGACGCGACGCGTCCTCTTGTCATACTAGTCACATAACATCACTACAGAACTAACATTTTATTCAATTCTTTAGAAATACGATGCTGATGAAATTTGATGACGAAAATAACATATGGGTTTTGGCTTTCCTGGACTAGGTAACGATTTGTGTTTGACTGGTGTAAGAAAGGAAAAAAAAGTCAGATTATATTATACTTAACGAAAGTTTGTTGATGTAAAGTTAAAGATCATTTCAACAAAAAGTTAAGTAAAATAAAATTGGCCAAAACTCAAACTCAGACTCTATTACAATATCTTTTTTCATATAAAAGCAAGTCAATAATTGTTTGAAAACAAAAAAGATAGGCGGCAGTGCCAACTGTTATGCTTATGAGAAGAATATTGAATCATTTTATTAATTTAGGAGGTTAAAACGCTTAATATGTACCCACAGGACACACGCACGGACACATTAATTTATAAGAGCAAATGCCTCTATCTACTACTTTCAATCGAATAATAATTATGAAATCAGAAACGATTTGCATCGTGTTGCAATTCATCAACGCATTGCTTAAATTGGCTAATACCCTTGGGTAACGTAAGTAGGTAATCCTACGAACATTTCAATGCAATAAAAGACACAGTTACACACATCTATTGAGCATTAGGCTCTATAAAATAATACGCCGCTATATATTTCGATAAGTCGCGCTCTCGATGTTCTTAGAAAGTTTTTATTGCAGCAAATAATAGGATTCATATTCGCAGTTGGGTCGTTGTGAAGTTCGACTGTAACCGCCTGTGCAATAACTAGGGATGGCAATCTGAGATCGATTAATCGAATAGGTAACCGATTTTTTAGAATAGAATAGAAACATTTTTTAAAGAAATCGATTCAGTGAATCGTTCTTAACACATAGAGATTTATTGTTTTGTATAAAAAAACTAAAAATTAAAAATCGGTCATGTCCTCACACGTTTAGTTAAGAAAAACAAATGCAAACACCTATTTAGATAAATTTTGACAGGCGACCCTCTAAACCTCTTCATTTTGATACAACTTTATTTTAAAATGACAAAAAAACGACTATTATATTTTGTATTTTTCTTATCCATACTATGACTTATTTAAATTACAGTTATAAACTCAAACAAAACAAATGAATCAAATATTTTTTTTAAGGAATCGATATTTTAGACTTCGATTTTTTTAAAGAAAGAATTGCCATCCCTAATATATACCGAAAGAAAAGTTTCTTACATTCGTTTATATCGTCACAAAAGCGAGAATATTTGACGTGTTTTGTTCCTTACTTATATCCTTTGTAGATAATATATCTCGTCTGGGTATTTGTAACAATATACCTAGAGATAGTGAAGAATGTTGATAAACGGTGGTCAAGATAAAATGACATGGATTACTCATGTCACAATATTTTAAGAAAAAAATGCACTTGCCTACGTAAATAAATATTCGGTAGCGTTCCTTTACGCTACCGAATATTTATTTACGTAGGCAAGTGCATTTTTTGTTCTATACTTATTTTTATTTTATTTTTTATAGATACTAAATTTATATTCTAGAAATGTGGCATACCTAAATATGCTTGGATTCACTATCAAAGGATTTTTTGATCCTAACACGATTTTCCTTTTGTATATTTATCGAAAATCCCAAAAAATATTTAAATTTAATCTTCATCTATACTAATATTATAAAGCTGAAGAGTTTGTTTGAACGCGATAATCTTAGGAACTACTGGTCCAAACTGAAAAAATATTTTACTGTTGGATAGCCCATTTATCGAAGAAGGCTATACACTACTACAACATCATGTTACAACCTATAGAAGCGGAGTAGCAATGAAAAATGTTGTAAAAAAGGAGAAAATTTACGCAGATGAAGTTGCGCGGGTCTACTTGTAATATATAAGCCTGAGGTGTAACTTATTTGGTTAAAAACTGGTCTGATCATCACTGATAACAAATGGTATAATCGAATAGTGAAATGATAATGACAATGACACATCGCTACCATCTGATGGTATAAATACATTACATCCTTGCCCGTCTTCTTATGGCCAGTCAAGCGTGACATCATTGAAATTATACATAGCAGAATATCATCTCAAGTATTTTACAAAGTTGTCACGTTATCATGACGTGAAATCTCCACAGTTTATAATGGCGAAAGTTGCAAACTATTAAGTGGTGGCAGAACATTTAAGTGGCCATCAAACCACGCTTAGATCGCAATAAGTTAGTATAGCAAACTTGTTTCGGGCTTCATTAAGGGGACAATGCAAGCCGTGACGTACGGGACAACGACCGAGATGGACCAACTCGGACCAACTCGGCCCGTTACATGCAAGTGTTGCCTTGCCCATTGAGTGGACTCCGACCAACTTTCCTCTTGAATATTCCTCTCGCGCCTTCCCCACTTGTTTATGGGCGTTCACCCCGTTTTTGTGGTTTTGCAACTTACTGAAAATGTCCAGTTAAGTGTGGACAAGATTTAGATGGCGAATTATGGAGGTAAGTATTTGCATGTGGCATTTTGAATGGGTTCGGTGTTAGCGAGGGTGGACAATGGGCTGAAATGTAAACGAGCCAAGACGGTTTGGTTTGTTTAAATTTGTATTTATATGAAATGGGAGTTTTTGGCGCCCAATTTTCCATACTTATAAATAGAAATATCCGCTCAAATAAAGTTCCATTAATAAATATCTACTCAAATAAATCAGATTTGATGATTTGAAGACCGAACAGACGTTCGGTCTTTAAAGCTAAATCGATTTTGGTATAAAAATCGTATAAATTCTATTCTCAGCAAGGCTTGTGTTTATAGCCTATACAGGTTTAGACACAATCAAGTATAGCATGCTAGTACTAGCTTGTATCTGTTCTTTTTGTCCAGTAAGTAATAAATTATATGTTATGTGTCCATTAGCAATATAATTTCTAATCAAAATCGAATAAAACAAATAATTTTCCCCTGTCCTTCTTCAGAAACAACAACGTTCAATTCAACGGATTAACACATTATTCGTACACTTAAGTAAGATTACGTCATAAGTATTGTTTGCCACGACAATATTTGTTAGGCAAACACTCGGTAGGGAGCGAAGGGCGCTAGTTGTCCATAACACTGGTGGGTACAAAGGGAGGTAAGTGCAAGTCACTCATATCAATATCAGACGTCGCCCTCGGGGCATCGTGCCGCGTTTTGTTTCACCACTTTTTGCTCAACTTGTGAGTTTGTGACTGTTTTAAACTTTCCAGCAAGAGTTATCGGTACAAAGCGTTGTTAAAGGTTCTTGGGATAAGACGTGTATTTGGTTTGTCGTTGTGTAATGATTGAAATACAAGCTTAAAATTTATAAGAAGCTTAGTATTATATTTAGTTTTTGGCATATCAGATAAAATTAACAAAAATATTTCGGGGTGGAATGAAACATGTATTTAGGTCTAGCCTTCCTTCTGATGGAATAATAAAAAGGACCACCTATTCACTACCAGGATTTAAAGAACAGCTTAGATGTTATATTGTTAATGTATATATAATATAAAAATATAGTTCCAGTTCAGTGGTTAAGCGTTCAAAGCCCGAGAAACAGAGTTAGTTAGTTTTGCAATTTACTTATTTTATAATGGTTTAATGTGGAATAGGACGTAGTGTAGAACGCCCTCAGGCCAGGTGGAGTGATGATTTACGCAAAACGGCTGGCAGGAGCTGGATGCGTGAAGCCGAAGATAGAACAAAGTGGTGTGCAATTGGTGAAGCCTATGTCCAGCAGTGGACTGCGATAGGCTGATGATGATGATGAATGTGGAATGCTCAAATTCGTGATTGTAAAAAAACGAACTCTACCTTCATCGGCGTTTTTTTTTTAAATAAAACCTATAGTCCACTATACTCAATTCGAGACTGGATTTACCATACCTACGGATTGCTTGGCGTTTTGAACGGGTTCCATCAATTGTAGTCACATTTTAATCAAACCATTAGAGTTAACTTACTCAAGTACGTATTTAGTTTGTCTCTCAACAAAATCAACATGTATAAATATCATAACAAAAAATATTTTACCTACATAGAAAAAAATCTAAAGAGGTTTCACATTAACTTTCACCGTGAACTCAATATCAGTGGAGTAATGACGTTGATGTGGTACGAACGGTACACAGCACTCGACCACTGCACAGTTCTAAACTTTTTTCTTCTCAGTCTATTTGTCGTTATGGGGGGAGGTGGGGGTTTCCTGCACTACTGGTATATATTTTTCCCGCTTTGGCGGTAGGCATCCGATTGCGGTGACGGAGCAAGACCGTTACATTTGCATTGCATCATTGTTGGTACGGTCGGCAGAAACGTACCTGACTTTCTACAGAATATTTTATACAATGTTGGTACATATGAAATGAATAAACCGAAGAAGTATGAGTCTGACTCGCCCACCAGGGGTTTCGTGCAAATTTGTAGGCGCATATTATAAATAGTTCAGGAATAGAGTCTCTTCGTTCCGTCCGCAAAATTTTGTAGTTTTAGGTCAACGGAAAATACACTATAAACTTAAATTCCTTGAGAGTGTCGAAATGTACGTTTTTGGCGGCATAAACGGCAGTATATTTTTTTATGTAAACTTAGATGTTTGATTTTTACACTGACTGGATACTTTAGACTATGGTTATAATTTCCAGAGATAAATATAGATAGACAGACGGACGGACGGACAACAACTTTTTACGTACGGAACCCTTAAAAGGCCAATATTTAGATGTATAAACTAACAGTTTTAAGTAAAATTCTTAACATAAAAACGAATATAAAAACGCTAAATGGGTTAATAATAGTAATAATAATAAAAAAATCTTTATTCACTTAGGAAGCAAAATAGTACTCTTATGAAAAGTCGATTCTACATTTACATGTAATGCCTGTTCGCAAACAATAGGTAAAGTCGGAGAAAAGAACGAGGCAATAAAAACTCGCAGCCACTCCTTTCAAATTGCCAATGTTTACAGTGTTTCTTTGTTTATTAATTGTATATGCAGGTAAGGTGCTGCCACCATTATATTAAACACCATATTAGAGGGCTGACGCAAAAACAAGAAATAAAAAATATTAAAAGAAGAGTACCTATATGAGATTGGATATATCAACCTCAATGGGTACAACATAGTAGGAGCATCCACTTACAATGTAAAAACTATATGTGCTTAAATATTAGCCAAATTAATGCTAATTAATGAATAAGTGTAAATGTTTTGCTAAAGAAAGAAATCTTCGAAAGTTAATCAATCGGTCGAGGTCGAAATAAATCTACTTACCAACTAACTAATAGAAATTCTTTAAGCAGTCATGTATGTACTTATTAGGTTCAATCATTTGGGTGCACTTAGATTCAATCCCCCTTATTCATAATAAACAAATAAATTAGCAGACTTTTAAGAGCATTTTAATACATACTATTTAAAAAAAAAAATAGAAGCTCGATAGTCTCAGCTCGAATTATGTTTTTACTATATTGTAAATAATCTTCCCATGCAGGTTTTTGACTTCTTATTTTTTTTAATAGTGAACAATTAATAGGTACTGACGACAGATATATACTGTAATAATATTAAAATACGTAATACCTACGTCAATATTAATTCAAATTAATATTTTTTATTTTTGTTGCCGGCATTACATCTTTGGCCATGATTTGGCGCTTTTGACCCCAACTCACTCTAATGCTTGTGTCTGTTTGCAAAATAAAAATCAAACTTGCTCTCATTTATTTATAATGCAATGTTACTTTATTTATAAATCAAGTCGTAGTAAGTTATTTTTAAATTGATATGTTGAAACTCATACATAACCTCTTTCAAATTTAAATTATTTATTCTGATTCTACATTTTAAATAACAAAAAAAACAAGAGTTTAAAATAAATCACCAGATTAACTTCCATATTTTCTTTTTATGACTTATGTCTGCGAGTGCCAGCTTTTAATTTCGCCTGGTGAACGACTTCGATTTTCCTGCAGTTTAAAAAAGTAACTTATCAGTTAAGAAGAACGGGACAGCTTTATTACGTAACAGAAAGTTGGAAAGAGATAGAGGAGTGCACAAGAGGGAACGAAAAATAAAACAGGGGAAGAAAGTTAAGCGTCCGTGACTTTTCAAGATTTTTTCGGCGTTTATTTTTTAAACTTTTCGCCGGGCGCAGTTCTGTAGCGAGTATATAAAAGCGAACGTTTTCCGATTTGTCTTTTGTTTTCCTCTTTTATTTATTTCGTTCCATTTCTTTTTATAGAGGCAACGGGAGCACGGAAAATATAAAGGTTTTATGTGTCTTTTGCTTCTAATTCCATTGAAGTTATAAACGTGGTTTTAGTAGATACATTTTATCACTGTCCATGCGATAAAATACATAGAATGATGGTGATATTTGAAATTGTTGTTGGTCATACGTGTCCTATATGTCTATACCTCCTCCCGTTCTCACGCTCCTAACAAAAATAGTACGACAGCAAATGAAATCTATATTAGAAACAGTAATAGGTTCATAAGCAATAATGAAAGTAAACTTCGGAACCCCTAATTACTGTGGAAAGAACCAAGGTAAATAGTATGAAGGCGCTGTTCGATCATCCATCACGGATGGATGCCTTCTTTGTGGCCACCGACCAATTACTGGCATGAAAATTAAATTCACGAAATCTAATTAAGAACAAATTGTTTTATTTATTATGATGCGTCGGGGTCATTTGTTCTTGTCGTGGTGAGGACTGCGGCGGCGCCCGGGGCGGGTCCACGATCCGACTTGAAGCCCCCATCAAACCGAGCGCCGTAGTTTTTTCGGCCATCGAACGATGCTTCGGAGACAGTCATGATGTAATAAAAAGGCCTCTGGAGACCTTGAACTTGTCTTTTAAAACCTTAATACTTGAGCAACCAAAATGATGTAAGTTTCTACTTCCTTGTACGGGTCGGAGTATGACGTATGTAGTGTGGCCGGATTCGGTCAGTCGTAATGTGTGCTCATTTGTTATGTTTGCGAAATGGCCGTATTACGGCCCGCCGACAGCCGACACAAAGCCTGACAACGTTTTATTGTAGAGATTGCCTACAAATGGATCGCATATATTTTGCGTTGGGACCCCACAGTGGTTTAGTTTCTGAACTTACATTATTTTGTATTGATTGGTATTTCAATAGACTGTTTATAATGTTACTAATGCCAGTTTTGAAGACTTAAGTAGTACCTACCTGCATAATTTGAACACTATTACGAACATATAGCTGTGCTTTTAATAAATGTGAATGTAGAATCAAATATAATTGCACTTTGTGATATAAAATTAGGTAACTATTTTGGTATTCCAATTTACTAAGTTTGATTTACATACATACATACATACATATCAACCCATAAGATGGCCCACTGCTGGGCACGGGTCTCCCCAGTAGAACCTACTAGTATGTAGATCCTGGGGGGTAATTGCCATAATCGCCACGCTTGGCGAGCGGGTTGGCGATCGCAGTAAGGCTTTAAGTACGCAGAGGACGCTGCTGCCCGTCCTCCGGGGTGAAATCCCTTAGTCGCCTTGACGACACCCACGGGTAGAGATGGGGTGGTACTATTCTTAAGCCGGCACCACACGGCAGTTTGATTTAATTCAATATAACACTAGAAAATATATGATACATACTTTCTGTTACGTCTAGAAAATGACGCTAACGCCTAAAAGTCTGAAATGTCAATTTGTATAAGAACAATAAAATAATTTACATTAGAATGTCCTACACAAGGTCTATAATTCAAAAACTGCCCTAAAACATTGAAATTAATTGCTACAACAAGCGTGATAGCGCCTATGTCCCGCCATACATCATCCCACGGAAGTTCCAGGTCAGCGAAGCACCGGCCCTGATTCCCTGATATCCCTCACCCAATGACCTTTTCATCACCCTGCACCACCGAGCATACCTCACCGAAAATATCCACGGTAACAGAAATAAATTACTAGTGTCATTTTTATACAGAATGTTGCAAAAACTGCCTCTGCCTAAAAACAGTGACCTAATTCAGCATGAAATTATACTAAGATTGAAACAGTGGCCCCCGGCCGTTGTCGTATTCACGTTCTGCTCTGGACAGTTCATTTTTAATAATAAATGAGACGAAATCAAGACATGACGAATAAATGAATCCAGAACTTGACGAATAAATGAATATGGAATATGATAAATGGAAGGCTCGAATCCCTCGCGAAGATTTTTTCTTTGGCTCCGGCCGAACGGAAGACGCTGGCTTTTTCCTTTTGTAGCGGGACAAGTTAAGCGTTTTTTGGACGGCCGAGGCTGGCGGTGTGATATTTATCATTTGATATAAAAGTCGAATCTCCAATTGTGTTCTTACTTTGATTTCGGACACTGGCTTTCAAGTTAAATACTGAGATGCCTCCTTTATGTCGTGTGTGGTTTTCTTTACATTTATAAAAGTATGACGCTGTATTTTTTTAGATTATGTCGAAAATCGACACATCGTGAGCAAACGTGTGATTCAAACGACCTCGAGTAGAGACGGGAGTCGTGCCGATTTAATCCGGCCGAAGTAATCCGCGACTGCACTAGTCACTGCCACGTGGTTCTATGATAAAGTACCCGAGCAGATTATGCAAATTCTTCAAATTCAATCTTTGTCCCTTTCCTGCACAGATTTATACACGTCTAGCTTTCTCGCTCTCTCGACGTTACGTTCACCCCACGGACGCGCGCGATGTCTGATGGATGATGCGTTATTCCAATAACAATTTGGATATCGTATGTTGAACATTTGAAAGTCAGAAACGTATTTTATATAAATGGATACGGTTCTTTCGCTGCTCTTTCATTCTGGTAATCATATATCATGTTGTGAAAAGTTTAATATTTAGTCAATTTATTTACCTATGTTGAGAACATCGTTAAGCGAGTGTACAATAGCGATTATTACAGTAAATGTTTGTGATCGTTTTAGCTTAAATCGATGTACTTTCCTCGGAATAGTGTGGTACGCGGTATAATAGTAATCAACGTCGATCCGTAAGTATATGAGGTGAACACGTTAGTTCTCGGTAATCGTGTAACTCCGTGCGAACGGACATTTTATAGCTGTCACACATTTACTACTAAATGACCTATCGATGCTATCGGTTTTTATTACGTGTTATATTTACTTGATTGTTTTTGATATTTTCTTTATGGCAACACAGCACAAATTAAATATAAAAATGATATAAAATAATCACAACGGGCAATGGTTATCTACACTTGATTTATCTTGGCACATCAGTTTCTTGGCAGCTTCTCCCATGAGCTTTACACTTGGAACTGCCACCTAACATTTATTTTTCATACCTAATTGACATTTTCAAACAATAATTAATTAGGTTTTATGATTAAAATATATTTGAGTGTGGAGTTATACATGGAACTCAAAAATGTCGGTCATAAATTACTTAAACCGAACTTGGAACAACTATCTGAATCATACAATTCAATTCAATTCAAAATCTTTATTCACTAATGCAAAACAATACTTGTGATACGTCGAGATTCAACATGTAGGTACATGTTATAAAGTATCTATTTACCTCAATGAATCCAATAACCCTATAACTAGTAGACAACCTAAACCCATACCAGAAAATTCATTTGAATCAGAAAAGGTACGTAAAACAAAAAATACACCTCCGTGCAAAATATTAGGATGTGTTAAAACTTAAACACATGTGCTAAACACCGGGTTGACTGTCCATCGAGATTTGACACGGGGTCAGTGAGTCAGCACTAGCTACCGACTTCTGTATAACACATGCACGGCGCATGACTTGCTACAATCTTTGACAGCCATTTTTAATTGCTTGTAACTTAGACAATTCAATACTGACTGACGACTTTGTCCGACATCTTGTATTTTATAAAACCGCAACACTGTGTAAGCCTCTTTTGTAACAGAACAAAAAATCCGAATACTTTTTTGGAACACATTTTCTTTTGTAAGTCACAATCGTTAAATATAATAAGCCTGATTTTGAAACGAACTTCGTGTGAACCAGAACAATCCTTTCTTAAAGTTTTAGATGATAAAAATTAAGCAGAAACAATCTGCTTCTTTCAAAATAAAATAAGCAATATTAAAACGTAACCGGTTTTAGTGTAATACAGTGTATATTTTGCGATGCTGCAGTGTATATTAATGCCACAAAGTAGTGGCGGTCAGAAAAGAAAATAGTGCACGTCGGAATAATAACTAAAAAAAAACAAACCTTGGCGTGGGTCTGTGTGTGTAGGAGTGTGGGTAGGCAGCCTGCTAAACGCAATATAAAGTGTGGTTGTCGTAGCATGTGTAGGTATAGGTAGGTAGAGCCTCTCCCCGCGCGGTCATTAGTACCGCAGCCCCCGCTCGCGCCAGGAGAAAGTATGATTTTACTCCTATAAAGCCGTATTTCTACTCCATACAGGAATTCGAATACGCGTGGCGAAGTTCCCGGGTTCCGAGAAGGACATGTGGCGGTTGCTTGTACATAATATCGAAGTTTAAACAATCTCAATATGGCGGGGTGTGCGTTAATTTTCTCGCTCGCTGTTGGATTAAATAATTTTATAATATTAATTTGTCTTCGTTGAATGTCTGAACCTGTTTTAATAAGCTTTTTAAACATCCATTTGTATATTTTCATTCATTATTAAGTTTATTTTTAGGTCTCATAGCTAAAAATGGACTTAATAATGAATGATATTAAACAAATGGATGTACTTACGGTATGCAAGCTTTTTCAAGTTAACTTCAGGAACCGTAACTGTCATAAACTATGAGGTTTATTTTACCTTGGAGTAAACTTACATATAAGAATGTTCTGAGAAATCGGTACATTTTCAATTTTCTAAAAAAACCTGCCTGATGATTCTGCAAAATGGCAATTACAAAGGAAATGTCTTGGCTTGTGACATATCATGTTTCAACGTTTATATATTACCGTTATAAAATGCTATTAAAATAGATACAGTTACTACAACAATACCAGTTTTTATTACTTTATTTAATTGCGTATTACATTCTAGTCAAATTTACTTTTAAATTTAAGTCTAATTACAAATACTCGGGTCAATGTCTACTGACTGATTATGATTATAACTACGTACCTAGTATCGAAATAGATATAAATACTCAGGTATTATTAATGTCAGCTTAATATATCTTTTCCATTTTTCATTAAAACACTCATTCAAAGATAGCCTACACGCTCTACATTCATTTAATTACCCCTTATTTATAAGTCCTTCCCTTTGTAATTATGAAAGCATATATTATATATGAAATATATGTATTTATTTAAGTGGGAAACTCACATTTAGTAGCGTGGGTTGTCCCAGCTGTGCAATTAGTGGCCACCACGTGACTGGGGGGAACCGAGGTAAAGAAAAAAGGTAGGTACGTTCGCGCTGACCAAATTATTGTGAGGTCTTATTGTAGATTATGGGTTGAAACTATACTGTGTGGTACGTGGTAATTACTGCTATAAAACATTCAATGTTGGTGAAGATATACAATCTATATTAACTAAGTTTTTCTCGGAAAGTTATCAAATTTGCCCGCGTTTGGTTTGATTGATATTTGGAAATCCCGTTTCAGTCCTTTAGGGATAAAAAACCGTTTTTAGCGGTTTTCTAAGAAATCTTATACCGGATGTATAAAAACAACACACACAAATTGTTGTTACACACACAAATGATTTTTCACAAACAGTTATTATGAATATTCATGCCATATTTCAGTAGAATCCGATCAGTGGTTCATAATCTTCATAATTTAGATTTATCAACGCACATGATGATAAATCTAAATGATGAAGAAGAATAAAAGTTGAAACTGTAGTGTATGGTACACGATAAGTACCTACTGTGATAATACCTATAACATCTTTATACAACTAATTTATTGAAATATTCAAGTAATTTATTGAGGGTATTTTTAATTTAGGTTCATTTTAATGTAGCAACGAAACTGGAACTTGGAAAAGTAAAAAAAAAGTCCCTCAAAAACATAACTTTCACACAACAAATATATTGATTTATTTATGGACATTTATCAGTTAAACGCTAGGTACAATACTATTATAAAGTTAATTGATTCTAAATATGTAAATGTATGCCTGCGAAATTATTTAAAAGAGACTTAATTTTAATAGGCATGTGTGTCCGTTGGCATTTAAATTGATAGATATAAAGAGGAAATAAAAAAAAACAGTAAGATATCAGAAAATATAGAAAGCTTATTGGAGACCCGATTCGGCAAAGTAGCGCTGGAGTTATTGTAGTAGGTAGGTAGACGTAGATGTAAGTTGACAACTCACTTCAAAAGTAAAACAATATAAGAAAATATATACACTATTCTATATTGTAAGTAAATATTCTGCGTAACGAAGAAAAGCAATTTTTTTCTTTCTTTTGATATTAGAATTAATATTTTATAAGCATTCGTTAGCAATACTTTGGCACATATACCTAGTTTTTACCTTTGTTGGAAGTAGATGCTCTTACTATGGTATTTTATGTTCTAACTTTTTAATTTATACTATAATTTTCATCAGTCCTTTAACGTGGTGTATAGTATATTAGTGGCAGCACCTTACCCTCATATCAAGTTTATAAACATTCAAACATTGTAAAATTGGCAATTTGAAAAGAGTGGCCGCGAGTTTTTATTGCCATGTTCTTTTCTCCGGCTTAACCTAAAGTTAGCGAACTTGGCATTACATGTACATGTACAATCCCGACGTATCGGAAGTGTTGTTTGCATCAAAATTCCTTATTTACATCCTAAGTAAATGAGGAATTCTCAACTTTTTACTTACTTTCTGAATTTAAACATTCACACATCAAAAGCATCTTTCGCATTCAACTTGATTAAAACATCAAATCGGATTCAACAACAGTAGGTACATATAGGCGTACCTCTATGTACATTCTTTATTGCTTTACTTTTGTTAGTGATTATAGTAATAACCACCACACTACGAAGCATCTAAAAGCATACTTCGCATCCAACAGCATTAAAACATCAAACATATTAGAGACCGGTAGAACAGCGCGGGAGTTGGCCCTATCGTGTCGCCTTCGTCATCGTCGCGGCGCGTCGAGAGGGTCGTTGCCATATCGATTTTCGATTTACACCCGCTGCACCCGAACTGGGTCAAGTGCCCCTGGATCATCATCTGATCCACGCATCTTTATACAAATATATTTTTAATATTGACATTGAGTGTTTCTGTATTTGTCTGTAATTTACTCCTATGTACTTCAGTGTTCGAGACAAAAACAGTACTTACCTACATTTATTTTTCGTAGTATGAGTGCAAGAGTATAGGGTTTGAAAATTGCAAAAATGGTATTATCCTAGAAGAACTTATGGCACATCATACATTAACATAGATCTTTTTAGTCGCAGTATTTGATTCTATGGTAGCAATCATAATAATAAGAGTAATTTAAAAAAAAAATAAGTAGATTTCAAAAGTTAACAAAAATAATATAATAATACTTTTGTACACACGAAATTAACCTACATTTTAGAATGGTAACAATGCGATCTCTAGTTTCGGAGAAATGTTTGGACAAACATTTTTTTAATTCTAAAATCTGTTTAGAAGCCCTAATCGAAACGTATTGAATACATAACATACTTTTTTGAAGTCTGTTAAAAATGGTCTATATCTACTTTTGGGCTAAGATTTAGAGTAGGTAAGTTACAAATTTATTTAAAGTTGATATTTTGAGTTTTTACCTATTTTATTAAATCAATTGATTGATTCAATTGATTTAATAAAATAAGTAAAAGCTTTGAGTTTTTACCAATTTTATTAAACCGTTTAATCAAAACGCATTCTATAGTTTCTGCGTAAATTGTAACAAACACCCATCCATAGATAATTATCCATCCTCGTAAGTCATGACCTTTCGAATTTTGGATATTAAGCAAAAATGTTTCTTAAAGCAATCCCCATTAAATTTAATATTATATTTACATAAAATACTACAAAAATATAAGTAATAAAATAACAAGTATATATAAAGTATAGATTTCAAAGTTTGTAAATATAATCTTTTTTTAAGACGTGGTATTACTGATAGGTAAAAGCTAAAAGTTCTATAATTTATGTAGATTACAAAAAGTTGAGTTCTTAAATTGAGTTATTAGATTGTTTGAGTAACACTTGGCGTGTGTCTTTGTAAATAGAAAAGTTATCGATACTGAAATGAAGAGTTTTCGACTTTTCATTAGGGTGCGATTGGGGCAGTTAGAGCCCTTTTATTATCTGCTCGCCTCTAAATTGCCGAAAAGAAATTCCTCCCCAAGAAAAAAGGGGAACCGGGGACAAAACCTTGTACTCAACTTAGCTACCAATGGCACACCGTTATTTAAAAATCGAACACGATAAGAGCCGAAATGTTTTTATTTTTTTAAATGGAAGGAATTTATGTTCGCCTTTAAAAGTAAATATTGCAATCGATGGCAGTTTACAATGGTGGAGTTTCGATAAGGAGTTTTTATTAGATTTAGGGACAGTTAGGTTTCGGACTGTGCGTGCCTAATGTAGCATTCGATTTTCGGTAATGGTCAGCTGATAAGCAAATGACGTCATTATTGAGTCGGTCTTAGTTTGTATCGCTCGCGTTCCATTTCACTTTCGCGAAATGAGGGGCCTTTGGGACCAATAAAAATATCTCGTTATTGGTTTACAAAAATAAAATTTTAGTGTTTTATCGGTAGTAAAGTGTGATTTTAATTAAATTTGAATGGTATATCTAAAGAGATAATCGGAAGGCTGTCGTCGGGCTATACATTACAGTGCGCAGTGTCTGGGGTGAATCCGGCCCAGTGTGATACACCCCCGCCGCTGATAAAGAATTGAGGGTATTAAACGATTACAAATGCTTCGCGGTTCAATAAACAATTCATTGGAGGAAACCGGCGTCTTAGACGAATTACTTACCGTCTAACATTTTTTACGTATTTGTTTGCGAAGTAAGAATTTTAATGCAATTGGATTTGCTGTACAAATAAAAGTTAACTTTTTTTCAATGTCTACCTTTTCATGAATTTCATACGTTGTAAAAATTAGTTATCAAAGCTTTAAAATATTTCCTTTTATTTTACTGCTACAATAATGAGCATGTGAGAAAATGAATAAGTACAATCATAAATTATATACCCATGCTATTTATAATAATGTTTACAAATACACTGTTAACTGGTTGTAACATAATATGTTGTGCCACCCACAGTTAACAGTAAATACTACACCAACTGTAAATACTACCCTACATATTCACAAGTATGCAAACGGAAACCTTTCCAACAGAGAACACGTTTACAACCGCATTCAAAAGTAAGAAGTGAGGCGACAAAACTGTTCAGATAAGGGCCACCTTCATCCACTCTTATTTATGTAGCCCAGCATCCGATTGAGAGCTCGACGAGAGAGGCCGGCATTTACACGCGAACACTTATCTACCCTCCGACCCTACATTTATTTCCGTTGAACTTCCCACAGGCTGATTGTGCACACCTTTGCCTGCTTACGAAAACGACGAAAACCTACCTTTCTCTTTTCCTACGGATTTGAAATCCGAAGGTGCGTTCTCGATTACGAATACCTTTAATCCATAGAGTTGATAAATAAAATAAATGTATCGTAAAGTGACACTGAGAACAATAAAATCTAAACGGGAAATATTTAAGGATCTATTTTTGAGCGGGAGCTTCGTAAAGTTAAATGAGTTTGTTGGCACCGAGTAATCGGGTCTTTGTTGCGTTATTTGATCAGATAAAAATTGTCGATACGCTTCACTTGATTTTGATATTTATCTATTTAGAAAATGTTTACTTTAGGTGCATCCATTAATGTCTAAACTTACCCGTAACCAGAGACCGTAACTTTCATCGGTAGCATTTTCAAGCAAATCGCACATAAAATATTTTCTTCAGATTCCATTTTTAAAACATTCGAATGCAAATAGGTGTAATAAGTTTGTTCGATTTAATAATCTTAAGTGTATTGTGTTGAACATAACATTCGAAACCCCCGTAGCTTTTTTCACGACGATTTTTACACTTCCGTGTTTCCATAGATAAGCAAATACGGGGACGCGTGTGATGGATATTAAGGGCACACCTTACATCATTTGCGTTATTACCCGCCGCCCGTTGGTGGAGCAGGGGGAGGAGGGGGGGGGGAGGGCACAAGACGCGCTCCTTATATCTAGATGTTACACCCCCTTAATATGCTAAAATCAAATTAGTTCCAAAGCGGAGTGATTCCCTCGCGCCAATCGATCGCCCACTCTCAATATTACGACGTCGAGGGTGGAAGCCGCTTTATTTGAATGGCATGCGTGCGCTTAATTAAACATTGCATTTTTTAACTATTACGTGAGATGTAATAGTGTAGATGGTATCGTAGTTTGGCGAACAAGTTGAAGGTTCAAAACGCCAATTTCCTGTGGGATTCTTGTGAGGGTTTATCGTGTCGGGGATCGGGCGAGACGTCAGCGGTAAGTCGTGGGTTTCATTAGCAGCCGGGTCTTAGCAAATTAACACCCTTGTGACGAGACGAACGAGCCCGGGCTACCTACCTACGAGTGGCGGCGTGCCCACTTACTACAGTCCCCTGTAACACTGTTGTTAATGATTATTTGGGAACTATGGTCATCATTGTGACAGTGTCTTGAGTTTATTCTTCGGTGCACGTTTTTATTAAATGTGTGATTCGTTTTTTTTCTTTTTATGAGAATCCTGCTGTAGAGTACAAGCCCTGTATCGGGGCGGACTTTACGAACATATAAGTCACGGACACAAAGTACACTCAGACTCGGAAACACAATTTGTGATCACACAAAGTGGTGTCCCGTATGGAAATCAAACCCACAACCTCTTGCGTAGCAGTCGGACACACACCCACCACGCCACAGAGGCAGTCGTAGTCGCATTTCGTAATTTAAATTTCTCTGTCTTCTGTTCGTAAAAGGCTTTGTATGAATATATTCATAAATCACTATAGACTTCGAGGTTCTAAAGTATCTTAACAATATGGTATGGTTTTTCTAACACTGTATCACCCGTAAAATCATTATGCCACATATTCGTACGTACGTTCGTAAGTGCGTTCAGGAATTGGGTAGTTTTTTTTATTTTTATTTTTTTATTTGGGAAAACAAACAAACATTTAGCCTTAATTCTTATTCTATCTTACAAATTAAATGTATGTACAATCCACAGCGTTTTCACGTATTACAATTAGAGTACAGTGATTATACATTAATGCAAACTAATACCATTTATGATTACAGTTCACTGTACTACAAATACTAGCAATAGTACTTCTTAAAAATCAGAAAAAAAATATGCTCGTTCATAATTTAAAAACACAAATACCGCAAATACGACATAAAGCGAATTTTGACATTTCATAAAAAAAATGACAAGTACCTATTATTCTTTTATTTTTCGCTGAGCTTGAATTTCACCTACAACATAAACCATTGTATCGACAAAGACGTACACTCGTTCGGGAGATGTAGTTGTTTATGCAGCGGCCCTGCCGGCTAAACGTTCGTTTGACGTAGACTAATGACGGATGCACTAATAGTTGTGTCACATTCGCCAGCGCTCCTCGCAATATATCATGCGAGGGTAATGGGGGATACGCTACTATCACCCTCGGACGTGATAAGGTCAAGAATCGTTTGTCTCCTAAGATATTTTAGCTGATATTTCGCTGAATTCGGATTATAAGGTAATGTTGAATGAAGAAATGAAATATGTTTAAGGTTTATTATGTTGGGCACTACATATTCATTTTTATTTAAAAAACTATCAATGTCGAGTATTGGTTCTTCATTAAAAATAAACTGGTACTAGTTTAAATATATCTATAGATAGCTGAGTCGCGCAACTTCGTATGCGTCAATTTTCCCCGTTTTTGCAATATTTTTCATTGCTGCACCGCTCCTATCAGTCATAGCGTGCTGTTATATTCCTGTATAAATGGGCTATCCAACAGTAAAATAATTTTCCAATTCGTACCCGTAGTTCCTGAGATTATTGCGTCCAAATAAACAATCGAACAAACAAACTCTTCAGACTTATAATATTAGTATAGATAAATAAATGTGAAATATGATTTTTAAATACGAGTACGTAGGTATCTTGTTATTGAAAAGCGACATTTTAATTGCATTTTATACTTATGTGAAAATTATATAGTAACTTAATTTACCAATAATATCTGATATTCTAAACGACTTCTTTAAAACATTAATGATAATATTACTAGTTAAGTTAACTACAAAGTATATTTTATTTCCTGATACTATACTATCATGAAATTGGATCTCGTTCATAATAATGCTACGTCTATCTTCACTTCATATAAACAGAACTCAGTAGTGAACAAAAATGATGCAATCAAGTATTAAAACACGAAGAGCATTAAAATAACGCCACGCATCATATAAATGACATTCGTGTCTAAACAAGTCAGCGGTCACATTAGCATTAGCATAAATAAAGTACTTTACTGTACGTTCATATTTCATGGAATCACTTGACAAGATTTTTTTTTAATAAAAATATAAGAAGAAATTGCAGTGTCACTGTAAGGCGTTCGCAAAGTGTCGTAGTGTGTGCGTGCACTGAGTAGCAGGGGAGACCCTTGCTACGGGTGTAGCGTCGCTACGAGCTACGAGCTACGTCTCAAGATTAATACATCGTAGAGGCCGTGTTAGTGGTGCAACAATTTGTCTCTATAAATGTTGACTCAGCGAGCGGTTGGCTTGCGGTCGCCTCGCGCGATTAGCCCCGCTAAATTTATTGTTTAATTTCAAAGGCGTTATTAATAACTTGCGAGGTGATTAAACGGATTTCGCGGCTTAGCTTTAAGATGTTCGTCTTTGATTTATATGTTAGAGCTTAATATGCGGTATTGAGGCTCTATGCAGATATGTGCCGGAGTAAATATTTTATATCTCTTGACGTTTGACAAATAGTTGATGTCTCCAGTTATGAATTATACTTCTACTATATTGTAATGAAAAAAAGTATAAGTTGTTATTGTGAAAATGACTGATTGATTTTAAAGTTCACTATCTTTGACCTTTATTGGGAGTTTTAAACAAGTTTGAAATATGATATATAATAGACATAAGTTTATAGACGATTGTAGGAACGCAGTCCAAAGCGGAATATGCTGTAACAGTTTCAGTTTTATCAATAAGTAATTATGCATACAGAGCACAGAAACTTAGTTAATTACCCGCGGCCAGGCAAACTCGTGTCCGGAAACCGGACAACACGATACGTCGGGCGTCGCACCCTCGTCTCAGACATGCTTCTGTTTGTCGACAGCCAAAACTCCAGCGACAAAACAACATCAGACCCTTACAAGCCAATCTGACCTCTAATCCAACGAAGAAAAGTTTAGATCTGCGTTCAAATTCGAGCGGAGATACGTCGTTTTAAATTAGTGAATGTGGTAAAGATGATCTAACTACGTTACCCAAATATGTGCTTCAAGTTTTAGTGCATATTGTTGAGAATGTTTTGTAGCCGGCGACAATAGTTGCCAACCGCGATACGAGGGTTTATGCGTGTAAGATGATGCTTGTTTGGAACTCTCGCTGATATGATAAATCAGTTTAGAGCCACGAAACAGCTCACTCGAGACTCGTACGAGGGGTGCGAAATGTTAAACAATCTTGTGTTAAATGAACAAATTGATTATGCACAATTGTTTTGTTATGGTGATGTGATATTTCACTGAAGGAGTTTATTCACTTTTTTGTTTCAATTGATAAAATTGATGATGGGTTATTGAAAGAGGATTCCTGTAACTTAACTTTCTGTGCTTAAAGTAAATTATCTCGATAATATACTTTACTATAGAATTATTGGCAAAGACAGAAATTAGAGATTTATTTTGTACTAGCGGACGCCTCGCGGTTTCACCCGCGTAGTTCCCGTTCCCATGCGAATACAGAGATAAAAAAGTAGCATATGTCACCCGGGGTTAGTGTAGCTTCACAACGATGAATTTTTCAAATCTGTCCCATACTTTCGGAGCCTATTCAATACAAACAAAAAATCAAGCAAACAATCAAATCTTTCCTCTAATATTAGTATAGATAGATATAGACAATTGCTTCATAGAGGAACAGAACTTTTTACATTAATAATATATAAATTCTTCCTGCCTTCTCTATAAATTATTTATTATCTATTTATTGATCATTGTTCATTCATATTGACGTATAGACCAGGAGGCCAATTCACGTATTTAAAGCAGCGCGGTTGCAGTTAAGTTCCGATTAAAACGGTTATTTTGTATTCTTGTAACATTGGGATCGGTTTCAAAATACGCTTGCGCATCGTACTAGAATGCTGCTATTGCGCTCTTAACACGCATACTTAAAGCAAGCGTATTTGAAATAATTCCCAAAGTTAGAATACGAAAATGACCGTTTTAATCGAAACTTAACTGCAACTGCACTGCTATAAATACGTGAATTGGCCCGCAGGACAGTGCCATCCCTTTCAATTTCATCCCAGTCAATATAGACTGCAAAGCGTGAAAGAGAGAAAAATCTCGTGCCGCCTTTTACAGGTATTGTCCACAAAGTAGTGTTGTCTCGTTCTAGAGAGTGGTCAATTTTGTGAGGTTATAGCGCAGTCCTGGTCATTATGTCGATGTTCATTCATCATGGATTCAATAGCTGCACTAATTATTCAATACATGAATCGATATCCCTTTCTTTACAAAGCCTACTAAAATAAGATTTAATTGAAGGATATTCTCGACGGAGATATATAACAAACAAAGTAACGCAACCGGTTTAAAAATAACAATTTCATTGCGGTGTTAAAAGAAAGGTTATAGAAAAGCGCTGAGCAATAGTTCCGTCCCGTGCCCTCGACCGCCCACGACTATACCTCTGTCTCTCTCACCAATCTCCTAATAGGATTACAGTAGACCGTGTCAGGTAAGTGTCTCTAATTGCTGTAAAAATCGGCGCCGACAATGTGGGCTACAAAGAGGCGCCCAGTGCGCGGCTGCCCTTAGTGAGAGTGATTTATTGATTGGCGCGTTCTTTATGTCGGCTTAGACGGATTACGTTTTGTTTGTACTGCAGGTGAACGGCTCCCGTTTCGTTTGTGTGAAGGTTTTTGTATGATCGTGTGTGGATTTGATCTAAAATGTTATAGTATAATAACTGATAATATAACTGGCTTTACAGTAGTGGACTTGAATGGATGCCGCGTCTATGTAATGACGCTACTTTGTTAAATTCGGTAAATAATTAAAAAAGTGAATACTTCTCTCATTATTTTAACGTAGCTGCATTTAGGATTTTACCATACAACTGAATATTACTAAAATAAAGTTTCTCGGCTTTTACTAGAGTCTAATTAGCTATCAGGACTTATTTTAATAGAGTCGAGGATATAGACTGTGTTATTACTTCACAAATTATAATGCCAAACAGAACATGGGCGTAGTTGCTGTAAAACTTTTTAGTGGTACGTAGATATTCGTGTAATTCTATACGACAGCGATTAGAGCCTCAATATATAAAGTGGCGCAAAAGTTATGTCATAGTTTGAATTGGCTACCATTTTGTAAGAAATTAAAGAAAAGAGTTCTGTTTTCATAAAATGTTAATTTGAAAATGTAATATTCATGACAAAATCGATAAATGATATCGCTCAAATCACCACTTTGACGGCTTGCAAGATTTGTGGTTTATTGTGGTAAAGTCGAGATTTCAAAATCTCCAAAGGAAGAAGTCTGGCGCCGTCCAATGGACGGCCATTTGTAATCTCCAAAACGGGAGATCAGCCAGGTCGTAGATGTCTCTAAATCTTCATTTTTTCGTAAGTTATCTATGTGAGAAGTTGCTCTGTCCTATTGATAATTAAATATAAACAGAACTCTTTTTATCAGTTCTAACACAATGATAGCCAATTCAAATAATAAAAAAAAAACAAAACATTACTTCTGCGCCACCAGTTATAAACAAGATATTCATTACAAACATTCAAATCAATAAAATGCTATGACCACTGATTTCAAAATCAAAGCAAATCCACATTAAACATATCGTATTAGCGTTTTAACCTTCAGGTGTATTATTCGAAGCCACAAAGAGCCAGTTGTCGCCACATTGATTTATGTTTCACCGATGATAGCCCGAGGCACCGTCCATGCAGGGAAAGTGTTACCGTCGCGTAAATCATACCCGGCTATGTATTGACAGCCACTGAATACCGTTGTTATAGCCGAAAAATTATTGTATTTTAGTGTTAGTTTCACACTTGTTTCGGTTATTAGATGTTAATAGTGAAAGTGATTGAGTGCTTTGTTTTTATGGTTGTGGATGGCTGTTAAAGGGTTTGGAACTATCAATTTAAAGACTGTTATAAGGTAAGAACAGGGTAGGTAGGAACACATTTTTGTAGCACTAATGTGATGTTCGTTTTTCTCTAGCAATCTAACCCTATTTCAGCAAAACTAGGATATAGGTATAGCTCTTGTACTGGTAGTTGAATAGTTGAACTTCTATTTCGATATAATAGATCTCCTTGCTGTATTTCTGCGAGAGAGTAAAGTCGTCAGAGAACTTATCACAACTAAACAAAAAAAGTGTATTTTGATAAGAAGTAAAAATTTAATGGACCAGATTTGAAAGACTTCTGACGACTTTACTAATTTCAAAAACACAACATGGAAGTCATTGTTGGTTTTTTTGAGGTCAATTAACATAGTCCAGATAGATGGATCGATTCCGGCTCCGGTTTGGCATACGGAAGTCTCGGGTTCGATTCCTGGGTCTGGACTTCAAATTATTCTATCTTTCAAAAATGTTATTATTGTGTACACAACATAGAGTTCTATAAGATGAAGATAGACTACTTTTACATTCACCTTCTGAATTTAAAAAGGAAGAAACACAAAATACCGTACCTCTAATGGTATACCTAATGATAGAACTTCTTAAAACATAATAGGTGAGAGCTATACCTTAAGTGGTGACCAAGAAGACTCCGCCCTTGGGATATCGCCGTAACCTTAAATTTACGATCATTTTTCACATAAATCAAAGCGAGCCGACCAAAAGATTTATTGCTATATTTGAGAGATTTGGTCAACTACTAGATAAACTACCTGAGTTTTGGTTTCTCCAAACCGTGGTTAATTTGCACAATTTATGACTTATTTTTGCATAGAAATTGAAAGTGCGGTTTGTCTATTGAGTGGAACTAATTGCTCAAGGACCATTCGATTGTAGTTGCGAATACTTGCGGTTACACTTTCGGTTTTTTTGTTCTTTTTAGGGTTCCATACCTCAAAAGAAAATAACAAAACCCTTATAGGATCACTTTGTTGTACGTCCGTGCGTCCTACTACCCTCTCAATGAATTAACACTTATAGTGTATTTTCCGTTGAGCTAGAACTATACAATTTGGCAAGTAATACCGTCTTATACTACAAGTATAGGGTAATAGTCTGAAATTTTTATCATAAAAAATATTGTCTTTAAAAAACTGCCGAGTCTCGCAGTTTTTTAAAGACAATATTTTTTACTACCTTCCTGAACTATTTATAATATATACCTAGAAATTTATACGGAACCCTCGGTGGGCGAGTCCGACTCGCACTTGTCCGGTTTTTGGTTTAAAAAGACAGTTTCATAAATGTAAGTTGTTTGCGTATGCACTTATCGCAGTTTATAAATGTTCGTGAGCTTTAGCGATTGATTTTATGAGATACTTACTTTGTTTTAGAGCCGTTTGCTTCATTTTGATTTTAGCATTGATTTCAAATTATAGTTGAGTTTAAAAAAAAAGTTTATTTTCAAATCAATGCTCCATTTTCTTATGTTGCATTGAGCATTAGCATTAGTATTAATACTCTAAAGACGACAAATAGCGAATCATTAGAGCTCTATTCTATTATTCCATTAATATGCCTGATTGACTGATCAACACAGAATTACCTAGACTTGCTTGATCTCACTACAACTTCACAAACTTCATGTAACCTCTAAGTTTCAACTAAGGCTTCCTCGTGTTGTATAACCTGCTTTTTCGCCAGTAAAAAAAACTAAAAGCAAGACCTCGAAAAAAGTAGTGTAACGGCATTGTAGCGGTAAGCAGGCAAAATGACAAAGTTCCCATGCCATCATCATTACGTGTAATAGGTTCGTATTACAGTGAATATTTCAGCTGCTTATTTACAGAACGCGATACGGCCCACCTTACACGCGATTCTAACGCGTTTTTTTTTTAATTTTAGGAAGTTTGTTATGTTATCGGTGTCGTGTTTCAAGTATCATAATCTGGTTGAAGCTCTATAGATCTTAGTCTAAGCATAGCATTCGAAGCCAAAAGCTACTTATAGCTTTTGGCTTTGAATGTTATACTTTGACTGAGATCTAGAGCTTACTTTAGCTTAGTTCAAGCTTAGTATAGGTTAAACATTACTAAAACCTTGATAAATCATGTGCTGACCGTTGACTTTGTAGATATAATCTTCTAAGATTATGCTAAGCTTGCGTGATGACCAATAATTTCAAATGTCACCAAATTCTTTAAGATTTTCTTCAAGTTTGACTTATGCTAAGCTTGAGTCAACGTACATTCTTTAGATTTCTGCCTAAGAATGAATGAATTTGAGGAGCTTTTACTCATATTTAGTTGTTAAATCTCATATCCAACAATGGTATTAGGTCTTGCGAGATATTCTTCAGATGGAGAGAAAGTTTTGGGCTCCAAAAACCTTTACACATATATGAATAAATTATCATGTTAATGACCTTGATGCCATTGCAGAGGAGTGTATGTACATACAATAACGCATTTATGTAGCTGATTCAGCCTGTTTATGACCACAACCAACGAAACCTAGATGAAGCGTCAACAAGCAAACGAACAAACACATATGATAAAATAATGTAAACACAAAAAGTAGAAACTTTTATCGTAGATACTTGGTTTTATTACTGAAGTTATTTACTCGTTCTGAGGTTTCAAGGATCAGAACAATACAACAAAAAGTTTTTTGGCGCAGTTCCGGCAATCTTATTGTTTAAATAACGGAACTACGTGCGGCGACCGTGGGGATACATCATTTGATAGATACGGAGATAGATGTAGGTAGGTATATCAGGGACATGAAACAAATTGTTCTCACAACCACGCCCCGGGCCGTGTCTCGAGATCGAAATTAAAATGAACGCCCTGACTCGATCGATCATTCGATTCTTTAATACAATGCGGCGATATTTCTGCACACCGTGCACTGTCTCAATTTGTTCAGACGATCGGTGAGTGACGTCCGACGCACTCGCGATTTTAGCCCCTTGTTCACCGTAATGAGTTTTGAGTAACAAAAGGTTTTATTAAATGTAGCAAAGGCGTGCATCACTTCGGATTTTCTTGTTTAACGGTCTTACAAAATTATGAACTAGGCTTTATTTTAAACTTGATTGGTTTTATAAATTGTATTTTATCTTGTTTTACGACACATAATATCGAAGAAAATAAAATACTACTTAACTGAGAGTAGTCCGGGCGTAAGCAAATTTAACATAAGCCAAATTACGTCCTATATCTACTGTTTTTTTCTTCGTTACATTTACATGTATCAAAATTTAAACGAAGCCGCGGGCATTTTCATTTCTCATTGAATATACTGTATTCATGCTAAAGTTGCCATTTAGCTTAAGTTATTTTCGTACACCTAAACAAAACATGAGAAAATAAAACAGGAAATACTATTGAAAAACAATCCGGATTCCGGCATTTGGAAATAGACACGGGGATCAGTCAAAGTTGGTGAAGGCAATATCTAAGTTTAGTACAAAACAGTCGCGCGGTGTCGGCGCGGCGGCGGGGCGGTTGTGCATCGCGAGCGCGGGCGTGCATCGCTCGATAGCGCTGACAGTGACGGATTACCCCGGTAGCGCCGGTTCACGGCCGGCTCTACAGCCCTTAGATCCAGGGTTGTACGGATATACTTTGTAAACTGTGTAAAAAATACGTCGTGTTTTATTCGGCAATGGTCTTAAATATTCTCTGGTGGTTTGGTTGAAAAACGATGATCATTATGATATGATATGAGATATTGTTAAAAATCAGCGCTGTGGTTTGGTCCTCCGCAACACAGCAATACGCTGAGTATGGACCTATCTGTCGCAGATTACTCTAAAAATATGGATGTACTATGTGTTGTATTTGTGACAAATAAAAACTCTTATACAAAAAAAATAAAAACCGATTTCCAAAATAGATATAAGGTAACTAAAAAGCAAAAAATAATATAGGTACAATAACAAAAAATGTAGTTTTATGTATTAGGCGCCACAGTGGGACTAATCTGAAAATATATGGAACACAAAAAGAATTTTTTAAATCGGTCCAGCCGTCTTCGAGTAATCAGGTAAAAAACATTAAAAGAAGCAGTCGAATTGAGAACTTCTTTCTTTTTGAAGTCGGTTTATAAATATAAGGTCGGGGCAAAAGTATTTTTGAATTTTGAAACATTTTTTTTTTATTTCATTACAATATAGTTATATGTGCCGTTTCAATTGATGACTTGTTGCCATCTTGTGGGTAGTGCCATGATCCCATTACTGTAAAAATTTTGAAATTTTTGATCTAAAAAAAAATATGTAAAACTGTTTTGTAATCAACATCCAGTTCTTCAGCAATATCGTAACTACTAATATGTCGATCTTACTCCACTTATTCAAAGATGGCACTGATTTTATCCGTCCAGAGCGAGCCACATCCTTCACACAAAAAAATCCAGACTTGAACCAAATTTGTGCTACTCGTATTGATACCGCATTAGGTCCGTAAACCGCACAAATTTTATTCACGGCGTTCGTCACATTTTCACCTATTTTGTAATAAAACTTTAAAATGTAACGAATTTCTTCGTCACATACGTTCATTGTGCTTGCTTGAAAAACAACTAAAAAATGGCGGGAACTAGTTTTTTTTATTTATTGCATCTTCAGAATGTCAACATTTAATGGTATTAAAACCAACCAGTTACATTCAGTACAACCAATGAGGTTTAATTATTAACAATAATATAGAAAAATACAATTCAAAATGGGAAAATACTTTTGCCTAGCAAATCTACATAGCAAGAAAGAAACAAATAAGTATAAGCCGACCTTAGATTTTTCAATTACTTTATGGTTTTTAGGCGCAGGATATATATATATATAATAAATATACTTTCATATAAAATATAAAGAAGTCTCGCAATGTAAAACAGATAGAGAACACTTTCTCCCATTTCAAATGATGTGTCCTACACACATAGAGACGACACGTGTTTGGCTTGTCCTTCATTACAACCTTGTTTGTTCTGCGCTTGTTGTACTCCAAATAACCTACTGATAGACCTTCGCAACTTCGTTTGCGTCAATTTCCCCCTTTTTGAAATTAATACAAAAATATTAAAATTACGATTAAAAAATACTTTACGACCTACCTACCAAAAAAATACCTATACAAAAAAATTTAACCGGGCAAGAGCATGTCGTCCTTTTGTTGAGAAGCGCAGTTTTTCGCAATAATTAAAAGACGTTGAAAATAATTTTAGATAAAGGTATTTATTATATAATAGATGGTTTTAAATCATTGACTTCGAATAATCTATCAGGTGACAGCCCTAAGTGTTCGTGCAAACTTATATTTCGAGTAGTATCATCTGAGTGCTTATAAGCGAAACTTTGTGTCGAATAATATCTCCAATAATATTACTGAGCGAAAACATGCTTATTTTGAAATTGACATTAATTAATGAAATGGCCTTTTGTCCTTTATTTTTTCTACTTATATCTGTAAAAGAAATGATACTTTTGAAGCTATCAGGTACCTACTGAACAGTTAAAGATTTCAATTATTAAAACAGTTAATCTCTATTCAATTTGATAAAATTGACGAGTTAGGGATTATATGTATATAGAAGCCGTTAAGGGTTGAAATCCTAGGACTATGATGGTCGAGCATTCGCCTTCTTTTTATAGAAATTACCAAACACCATATCTGTGCTTTTCGTGACCAGAAGGCAGCTTTTTATATGGTGCCTTCTAGGCACTTTACTATCTAAACAGGTTATGCTTTCCTTTTTATATAACCTTTTTTTGTGTTTCTTACGGCCGGTCTCAATAATCTAACTATCGATGGATGTGCATACTAGAGCTATATATTTGACATAAGCTCCATACAAAATGTGTCAAAATTCTACCTCTAGTAGCCAAATCCATCGATAGGTAAATTATTGAGACCGGGCGTAAGAGGTAAACATTTTTTTTTAAAATATGGAATTACTTTTTAATTTTAGACATCAGTTAATTATGTTAATACTAAAATGGATAAAATATGACTGTCAAGTTGCTTTCCATAATCATTTAGCAACAGGCCATTTAAATTACACCTGAGAATTTGTTTAAGTTGTTCCAAGTAATATTTCGTTCAATTTGTTATCAAATTATCTCTAGCAAATACCACAAAGTTCCAAACCACACTTAAAATAGGCAGATAGTTTATTCTGTTAAACCTGTTTATCTAGGTCATTTACCTCTTGCTCTTACATATCTCAGTGTCAGTTAGTTGAACAGCATTATTATTACCTTAATCATGGTTTGTACAATCAATTGAAATCTATATTCACTACATATATTCACTACACAAATGGAGTTCAATAGGTGACTTGATTGGAATAGTTTTTAGTAATGCTTATAAAAGTTTTTCATATATTTTCAAGATTACATATCTTAAGTACCCATGTCGTTAGCACTTACTTGACACTTGACCGATGATATCTATCACCAAGCATGTTACTTTTAAAGCTAACCTAACCTATCTACCCCATTTGTATTGTAAAATTACTACTTGGCGCTTAAAAACCTTTTGATAACTTCTCTATCGTCAAACACTTGGCCTGAATAACCGCATTCTAAATGGAACGCTTATGAACGCTTAAAAAGAAGCGCCATCGTCCGTAAGACGTGGTTACGCGTTCGTTTGTCGGCTCGGCCCCCCGGAGAGCCCTGCGGGAGTCCGCTCCTGTTCGCCAACAAGCGTTAATCGCCTCAAATATGAAAATATTATCTATTACAAGCTATAAAATTGTTCAACTTTTGTGTGAAAAAGCTCGGTTCGTCGCGAATGTGAGCGACCGAATGAAAGTGTAGAATCATCGCGTCTGATTGCTCTTGTGATTTATAGAAAGGTGAATGCGTAATCAGTTCATGTTACAACGATTTCTAGAATTAAAAGTTGTATCTAGAATGTTCTTGAACAAAATACAATCTAAATACGACATTTCAAGTATTCATATATTTTATGATTTCGTTTTTGTTCAATATGAAGCAACGCAAAACATACGATCAAATGGATCATTGTAATGTTTTTACTTTACGTTAATAAAGAATTTTGATTTTGTGTTTACCAACAAAAGGTAAACAGACAACGTATGGAGGAGAGTAGAAATTCAGATTAAGATCAAAAAGAGGTCAGGTCTAGGATGAAATAATCAATGCTATGACTTATTTTAGGTTTTATTGTCCTTATGTTTTATTTAAAAAGCAATGGCTTTTTAACAATTGTGTTATAAATGCCCTACAGAGTAATCATGTCAAATATATTTGTGCTAATATTTTCCCAAGCCAATGTAGAGAGATGTCGCAATTTGTATCACATGCTCATGATGTATCGGTTACCAGGTGAGGGTTGTGCGACGGATGATGATGGATCATGCAACTCATTGTTCTCATACACCAGACCTTTGTCCTTACGACAAATTTGGGGTCATTCTGTCTTTATGGGCTATTATTTAATTGCACAAAAAGGTCTATGGATCATCTGTTTTTTTTTTATCAGGCGGTGTAAAAAGAGATCAAAGTTAGGTACGTTTTGAAATTCGAATTTTTGCCTTAGTTTAATTAATTACAAAGTTTTTACAAGTCTCATCCAACTATTTTGAAATTAAAAGTAAATCTAACGAATGGAATTAAGTTTAACTGTCTATAATAGTTCAATCGATTTTTTATTCTTTCATTAAGAATTAACAAATTGTAATATTTGAACTGTTTGCCATTCAGAAATCTCTTTGTGTTTAGAAGCCTTAATATTAGTTGTATATATTATGAAAATATAACTGTATATATTACGGGTCTTAATCGCGTGAATAATTTAAGGTAAAATAACTTGTTTATTGCCCGACGTTTCGACCGTATTGCAATGGCCGTGGTCACGGGTAGACTAGTTGAGCTCAAAAAAAAAATGTATATAGTAACCGAAGATAACATAATCTCGATTGGTGTGCCTGTGCTGTACGCTGAGGAGTTTGCATATTGTTTGTCTATTTCGCTTTGACATTTTCTATATCTATCTATATCTTGAACTAGGTTGGCCTGTATTATTCTTTGATACATTTACCTAAGAAACATGAGCACCCAAACTATGTATTCTAAAATGTTCTCACTTATAATTTGTGGTTATAGTGCATGTCGGGTATTCCGTTCCGTTACACGGCATGTTGGAGCGGGTCGGTGGCTCGGATAATACCTCTGCCGACGCGTAGCGACACCACTCCCACACCTAACAACAGTTACAGACATAAAACGTCGTCGCGCCACACAATTCAATATATTTCAAAGTAATTTGATGTTCATTAAAGAACCTCTGGGACCGTGAACCAGAACACAATGGTTGAATAGCCATTTGTTGTTGTCGTTGAAAGGCATAACAATAACGCAGAAGTAGTTATTCACGCGGCAGTTAGACGCATTTACGAAACGAAAATGTCCGAGTTTGATGGAGCAGCCATTTTCTTATTGGCGAACTACAAGATGGCGGCCGCTGATAAGTGTTTCCGACCAATTTTCGAAGTTAGAAGCCTGAATTTGATGACCTAAGTATACTGAATTAATGTATAAAATATTACGTACCTTGTTGACTGCTTTTTCTTGTAGTTTTTTTCTCTTTCATCCAGGGATACTCGGGGACGTTGAGGCCGCCACCGGGCGATGGCAAATCTGGGGCATATCCTGGAGGAGTATGCTGAGGGCTGAGTTCACCTCCGCCTAACTGGGGTAAGGCGGTCATGAACTCGGCCATGGAGGGTTGACTGTTGATGAAGCCGGTTTCGGTGCACGTTTCGAGCATTGGATGCGGTGCGCCCGCAGTGGTGACAGCGGCGAGCCAGAAGCCGTTGCCCCCGTGGTCCATGCGCGGGTGCTCCTGCCCCGGTGCCGGCCCCATCGGCGGAGTGTTCCTCGTCTTCACGGCAAACTCCTCTTCCATCTCATCGCGAACCCCCATACCAACTCTTGTGTGTTGCTTCCCTCTGATCGCGGGGAACTCTTCGCATTTTATCTTACGCACCAGCGGGTTAGTGTCGAGCGGCAAGGCAGCGGTGTTGCATATCTCTTGCATCGCTATCGGTGTGCCGCGCTCTTATCAACGCACGCGTCACGATCATGCACGTGATTTGTCCTTTCTACGTTTGGTTGCATACGTCATTTTCAGTTCGCAACCAGTTTATTTGAAACGAAGACTTTTGATGGTTGTTGATTGTAGAGGCGGTTGCATTGTGTTGTCTGAAAGAGAAAATAAATAATTGAAATAAGTTCAAGTAAGTACCAAATGTTAGGATAGATTTCGTAAATGTTTAAGTACCGGAACTCTTTTTAGAGACAAGAGTTCTTCTTATATATTATGATTCATGCATCATAATAGTTTTGTCCCATCTGCACTTTAGTTCAAAGTATTCAAAATCTCAGGTGGTTTTTTATTTGGTCTAAGTCCCATTATTAGGTACTAAGTATGACAAGGAATAACATTTTTAAAGAAATATTGTTATAATTTTTTTTTTATAAATAAGTAGGTACTAAGCAGTTTCTATAGGTAAGTAAGTATATAGATTCAATCAAGAGACGGTTAGTACTACAATGTAAGTCGGGGCGATGCCTAATCGTCGACAATTTGGCACGAATAGAGTGGCGCCAAATTAAATGTAACGGGAGGAGGCTGTTTCGCGGTTATTTTGCAATTATTCGCGGACATTCGACATTACTGGCTTTGTGTCGAATAATTTGTACGGCTAACGTCGTGATGAACTCGCGAATAATGAGCGCACCAAATTGTTTATTGTAATTTAGCGTCCTCCATGAACTGTATTGAACGTGACTGACAACAATATAGCTATTAAAATTTTGATGAACGTCGCTGAAAATTATAATACAGATGTAGATACAATGTAAATAACATAATAGGTAGGTAATGTATGACGTGCAGCGTTGGTATGATATGAATATTGTATAATAGGTAGGTAATAACTAGAGACAACTAAGTGGGTAATTATTGATGTATTTATGTCATAATGCCAAGTACTTACTCTATGTGAGGCGGATCCAGGAGGAGGGGCACAGGGGACGTGCACCCGCAGATGGTTGTTTAGAGTAGGTGCTGAATTTCTTGTATTGTTTTTTTTTTTTAAACGACTCCCGCGGTAGGATACAAGCCCTGGGTCGCGGGGGACTTTACAACATACAAGTCACAGACACAAAGTACACCCAGACTAGGAACAACAATTTGTGGGTCACACGAAGTGGTGTCCCGTGTGTGAATCGAACCCACGACCTCTTGTGTAGCAGTCGGACACACTCCCACCGTGCTACAAATGTGCCCCGCCCTGAACGAATTTATTTGGCGCAGCCCTCCGTCGTAAGTGTATTAGATGCAGCAGTGCCATTTGTCTGTAGTGCCCCCCCCCAGAAAAAAATCCTGGATCCGCCAAAGTCTATGTCCTTTTTAACCCACGACACAAAAATGTGTATGTTCTATTCGATAGGCGGAATTTAATACCTAGGCTCAGGTTTTTTAAAATTAAAAGCTATTAATTTAGCTATAAGCTATAATTCAATCCGTTGAGCCGTTTTAAAGATAATTTATTCAACTGTTTGTGTCACGTGTCAGAGGTATTTAATAAGATTTCAGTCACATTGTGAAGTTGTAAGTACCTACCTAAGTATTTAATTTGAAGTAGAACATTGTTGGCAAAGCCTACCTTACTATGATAATTTTTTATGTAGGGTGTAAAAGTATCGTGTAACAGTTGTTTGAGGATATGTTTAAAAGATTGACAAGTCTTGGTTTTACGTGGCTACGCATCGAGAGAGGGAGGTCGAGCCTGCGGACGTGTGCCGTCACTTTTATAGCCCACATGTTGTGGCCGTGCGGCACAACAGCCCCAACTGAACCCGATGTAAAGTCGAAAATGTTCGTCGCCCCGATCGCGGTGTTGCCTCAACGTCAATTAAAATTCAAACCGCGTTCGAAATACGATTTTTTCCACTGGAATTTGCGGTGCCGCCGCTCGGAGAAATGGCGGGAACGCGCCTTTTTGTTTTATTTTATTTTTTTGAAAATGGAACGGCTGGCGGTTAAACCTATTTTAATGCGTATGGGCTGTTGTGTGTTTTGAATTAAAAATTTTCTGTGTTCTCTATGCGCGGATGGACAATGAAATGTAATTTCCTTTCTCTCGTATGTAGGAAATTATAAATACGTTTTATAACTAGCAAATGTGTTCCAGTTTTCTTGATGCATTGCAATGCGTATCTTGGGAAAGTTATAAATCTTGAATCAGATAAATGTAAATTGCAAATATAAATTGCATTTACTATTTTATTTCATGTTCATAGATATTGACTTAATTTAATTTAAGAAATAAAGAAAACATGTCTCGTTCATAAAGTTGCCTAATGATTCATTAGACAACTTTTTTGTTTGTTCCTACTAAGGCTTTCCAAAAATATTTAAGACTGAAAAAATTGTACTAGTTTTATGTACGTTTTTTTAAAAAACAAAGTTGGTTATTAGCTATTGCAAACGCTCGGGCACAATATCAAAACATTAAATTTAGTTTCACTCGGTCAAAGTAACCCTCTTCCAAAATCAAATCTGGGCTCTTGAGAAAAAAATAAAGAAAATTTTAAAGCCCCCTTTCCCCTTGTTTCCCAGCAGGGTTTCGCAGGTTTTACGCCGCGTTTCACTTTACCGGCGCGGCGCCCTCAAGGGGGGCCCTTTAAAAAAACATAAAACGCGAGCAGAGCCTACTTATGAATTTGTTTATGGCCCCATTTTTAGAGAAGTCGACGTGAAATCTCGGGGCTTACGAAATAACAATATTCCTAATTTAATGCTACTAAATCTTTATTGATACGAGCAGTTTATGTATCCATCAAATTATCCAGCATACATTTAATAAGTGATAAAAAGGTTTGTATGATTTCCACAGATTATAAGTATGTAATGATTCTTATCGTTTGGGTTTTTGTACTATACCTTCCTACCTTTTTAGAAAAATGACGATGTTTGTTAATAGCAATATTGTAACTAATTAATGTATTTTTTATTTATAACATGTTATTAGCCTTCTTCAAAATAAAATAAATAAATTTGAAATAATTTCGCATATCCTTCTCACAACTAACTACAGTAAAAAAACTACGTGACAATTTTAAGAAGTCAATTTTCCTGATTAGTAAATCTAATTCCATTCCGGATTCCCTAAACTTTTCATAAGAATGGGATAATGGCGGCAAACTAAACTGTCATCATTTTCATAGCTCTGCTTAAAACGTAGGAAATACATGAAATACGTGCAAAAAGCCGATTGTATGTCATCTATGCGTACCGAAACCATTGATCAGATTGTGACGAAACTTTAGCAGAATGTTCTGGGAAGGCCGGCGAGTGTTTCTGGCTTTGAAAGCCACAGCGAAGACGTGGCCGAGTACAGCTAGTGTACAATAAATACTTGACGCTGGCATATTAGCAGAAAAAGCGGTCAGATTGTCATCAACTAAAAAATAAAAAGACAAAGAACCTTTCCATTAATTCAAATTATGATCATGGACAAGAAAAAATAAGCATAAGTATAAAAAAGCAACATTCTAAATTTAAATTTCAAACCACATAACCGACCGAATCGTGCAGCAAAACCAGTCTTGTAATAAAAGCAAGGGATAAGTAGCTATTATCGTCAATTTTGTTATTTACGTACATGGCGTAGAGTAAATAAGTGAACATCTGCGTGCCGGGCCTTCCAAACTAGTGGTTAGGGTCCAATTTGCCGGCCGTAACGATTTCCTCTTCGGGGAATCGAATGGCGTGAGTCCGGATGCCGCCCACAACAAACACAAATAAAATTGTATAGTACATATTGCACGAAGCGGTTGTATGTGGTTCAATGTACTTTATATACGAAGAAAGCTCCAATTATGGCTGAGTTTACATGTGAAAGCATAAAATACTAGGTTTGGTCGCGTTTGGTTCTTACAATGGTTGTTACGAAAGTTCTAATGAGAGTAAGAATAAAATAAATGGCAAGTATGACGTTGCTAAGACGATTCCAGGTTTGTTATTGGCTGTAGGTACCTATTCTACGTTCAATACTGATAGTATACCGACATCAATACTAATATTATAAACTCTGTCTGTCTGTCTCGCGCTCAAACAGCTCAACCGATTTAGATGAAATTTGATATGGAGATAGTTTGAGTCCCGGGGAAAGACATAGGATAGTTTTTATCCCGATAACCCACATCCACGCGGGCGGAGCCGTGGGCGAAAGCTAGTGAGACTTAAGAATGATACCACTCCATCTCTTCCCGTGGGTGTCGTCAAGGTAAGGGAATTCACACCGAAGGACAGGCAGCAGTGGCGATCACAGTACGAGCAAGAGAAGACCTCTTGCTCGTACTGTGATCGCCAAGCGTGGCGATTATGGCAGTTACCCCCAGGATCTATAACTAGTATAGGTTTTACTGTGACATCCCGTGCCCAGCAGTGGGACTTCAAATGGGTTGATAGATATTTATACGACTTTCGCCATCCTGGAAAAATATCTACTCCTCCACCTTGCACTAATCCAAAATTTTGTATACAGCAAGTATTTTTGTATGAATACGAAATATTGATTGCACTTTATGCGTTAAATTGAAGTAACAACTTATTTAAAAAGTTGTACCTACTTTTAGATCAAGATTTTCGTAATAGCTTGTACTAAAGAACGTGTAGAAGCAGATAAATGAACTAAGTAGGTACGTAATATTTCAAATAGGAGCTACTTAAGTGCAGCATAAAAGTTGACAAGAGACATGAGACGTTTGAAAAGGCATTTAAGTGTTTAAGCTGTATTTTTTCTGTTTTAGGTACTTAGAACGGTTTTGTCTCCTTCTACTGTGTAGATAAAACATAATTTATCTTATCAAGTAGGTAGGTACTAGCTGACCGGCGTAACTTCATTTGCGTCAGTTTTTGCAACATTTTTCATTGCTGCTCCGCTCATATTGGTCGTAGCGTTATGAGCCTTCCTCAATAAATGGGCTATTCAAAAGTAAAATAATTTTTCAATTCGACTCACTGTCTACTGAGGAACTAGTCCTGAGATTATCGCGTTCATACAAACACACTCTTCAGCTTTATAATATTAGTATAGATTAGCTATGTTTGTAGGAATATTGTTGTTCTAATATATAGACAGATAAGATGTCTAGAAAGCAGAATAATGTTATGAATGAGTCACATTTTTACAATGGTAAAATCTAGCCTCGACAACCGCGCTGATCATTGGCCAATATAAATAACGCCCATATTGTCAGTAAACGCAGTAAACTCTACAATCCCACACAAAATTCAACGAAACAGTAAATCCAAGTACTTACCTATATGTGATATAATCAGTAGTTGTCCGTTACTGGTCATTATAAGACGGTTCTCACGCGATGCGTCCACGCAACAATCTTGGCCAATTGGCGCATGGCCGCTTGCGCTTATTTGTCAATCTTTGTTATGATGGTGTTTGACCGAGGACAGGAATGTAAAGGCAGTTTAGATGGAACTGATGTAGATAGGGAATAGCTGGAACTAGGGACATTGTTAATAAAGTATCAAAGCATATTGGTAAGGGGAAATTATTGCGTATATGATTACAGTGACAATACGTTTTGACACTTAATCAGGTAGTTCTGAATACATGTTAGAATATTCTGAAAAAGTGTGTTCGTATCTGCATGACAGCTGCCCCAATTTTCCCGTTTTTGCAACATTTCTCATTGCTGCTCCGGCCCTATTGGTCGTAGCGTAATATTATATAGCCTATAACCTTCCTCGATAAATGGGCTTTGATACCCCAACTAGACGTCGTCGGTCGTAGCGATATTTTTGGTGCAAATAGTGTGTCATTGTTCTCCATGGCAATAATACAGTCAGGTAAGTTGTATGTTTACTAAAAAACTATGGAGCGTGTGTGTAACGTGTAGAAGCAGATAAATAAACTACTTATCTGCAGCAAAAAAATGACAAAGTGTTTTGTAAAACTATTGCATTTGGAGTTAGCTGTCACAGAAAAACACAAAACATAATTATTTTAATCAGTAAGTGAGGTAGTATACATAGTTCCGAACTGCTGTTTGCACTTTCACGGCCCGATATGACGTTTGAAAGAAAACGTTTTATAATGCAATTATAGTATAAATAAAGTAATTAGCAAGAAATGCCAATAAAATACTTAAAAAGGTAGTTACAGTCGGTCCGAAGTTAAGTCTTCAACGTAAGGTGGGACCTTATAGTTGAAGTTCAATTGCATGTCATCTATTTACTTATTAAATTATGGTACTAAAACAACATGTGTACAAAAAAATTGCCTTATGATGTTACAATATTACAGTGGCGGAGGTTCCTAAGAATACCATTATTTTCGATTTCCCTTTGGATGCCAGTTACATAATAATAAAGTTACAAAGAACCGTGACCAGCTAGACGTACTGTTACGAGTATCATTTTTTTTTACAAAAAATTAACCCTGCGCCTCTGCAATATTATTATACTAGAGTAGGTAAATTTGTCACTCATTGATAGGTGTGCACAGCACTTGTAATTGGTGTGACAATAGTCCTTATTTAACAAATAGTACGTATTTAAGAATAATGTAAGAAAAATAAATCAACATAAGTACTGAAATTATTGAAAATAAATAAATAACTCAAGTAAAATATTGATTATTTAATAAAATCTGAAATAATTCCGAATTAATATGAAATTTCGTAGATTCGTCATTTCATTAATAATGTTCTAAAAGTTACTCTGAACGCAACTTCGTTTGTGTTAATTTTCTCTGTTTTGCTACATTTTTCATTAATGCTCCGCTCCATGTGGTCGTAGTGTGATTTGCATAGCCTATAGCCTTCCTCAATAAATGGGCTATAAACACTAACATATGATTTCAATTTAAACCAGTAGTTTCTGAGATTATCACCTTCAACCAAACAAACAAACTCTTCAGCTTTATAATCTTAGTATAGATTGTAGTAAAGTCAACATTTCTATGCCTTGGTGCAGTAGAAGTGCGAGTGACTGTTGTATAAGGGGTTGTGGGATCCATTTTCATATGGGACATCACCTTGAGCGATCTACAAATTCTTGTTGCCAGTCTGAGTGTACTTTGTAACCGGTAAAATATAATAACATTTCTGGAAAGTCTCTTGCGAATAATCTTTTCTTAAAAAAAACATAATAATATTTTGTCATGGGTTTCTAATTTAAGTTCAACCTTAACTCCAGTCGGTTTCACAGCCATTTTTGTCTAAACAGGTAGACCACTTCCATACAACAAACACTTCAAAGGCACCAATGATCAAAATAAATTACTTTGTTAGGTAGCCAGAGTACGTCAGATAAAAAATAACAGCATACAAAACAACTACATTCGTTAATAAGCTAAAAAACAGGTGATTTGCAAACGGAAGCTTTATAATTACGGTGTCATGTAGCAGAGTTATTATGTACCAAATTGTAAGCATAGTATTAAAGGCAACTGCACGAATGGTAGAGAATTAGGTAAATAGTATTTTTTGTGTTTTATATAATATCAATATCAGCGTCGTCAAGATTTATATTCAAACTAGGCTCCTCCCGCGTGGATGTCGGTTATCGCGATAAAAACTATCCTATGTCCTTCCCCGGGACTCAAACTATCTTCATACCCAACTTCATCTAAATCGGTTTAGCTGTTTGAGCGTTAAAGCTTAACAGACAGACAGACAGGCAGAGTTACTTTTACATTTATATTAAAAGGTCATTAAAAGACGAGTTCGAATATATATATAATCCTTTTGTCTAAAAAAGTCTGGATTGACAAATCATTGAAAAAATATCGTAAATAATGAACAAAATTGTTCTTACTATATCGCGTTGCAATTATTTTACAATAACTAAAAATGTACTAAGTAAATTAATATAATGATAACAGAGTAATTAATTCTGTGGAACTTAATATAGTGCCTCCAAGTGCATGATTTAAAATTTAAAGGGTATCTTGTTTTCTGCCATTTAGCAGGCGGTTTTTTATTTATTTATAGAGTGTTATGACGGGTCAGATCGAGTCGCTAGCTGTTTAGTTAGTCACGTTACTTATTCTCTCAGTAGATAAGTAAAAAAAAAAGCTTTAGCAGAAAAAACCTGACTGACTGAAAAAATGATTACATTGAACTTAAACTTATTACTAGCTTCATCATAGGTAGGTACTCTAATCTATAAAATTGATTAAAATATATTTATACTTTGGCCACTAAACTTTATTGTGTGGTACCAGCTTAAGAATAGTACCATCCCAGCTCTTCCCGTGGGTATCGTCAAGGCGACTAAAGGATTTCACACCGAAGGACGGGTAGCAGCTTCCTTTGCGTACTTTAAAGCCTTACTGCGATCACCAACCCGCTCGCCAAGCGTGGCGATTCTGGTAAATACCCCCAGGATCTATAATAAGTAGGTTTTATTGGGGACACCCGTGCCCAAAATTAAATTAAATACATACATTATTTTAGATAAAATACGTCTAGACATAGAATAAACAATCTTAGGTACTTGTCATTCTGGGCGGGAACCGAACGAACCAACAACCTCTGACTTAGCAGTCAGGGTCTCTGTTCAATAATACTCAATTCTAAATATATAGTATAAGACTGACAGATCTAAAGAAAATACTGCACAAAGATAGTTTATCCGAAAAATTATCATAAGTGGTACATTGTTTGATAAGGTAAGTGCCCATAGTTCTACATTTAATTTTCTCTTAAGCCTCTCTACATTACAGGACTACAATATATGTTCGTAAACTTTCGCGATTTGTACACATTATAGAATTTTATAAGCTACGGGTCTTAATCGCTTAAGTATTTTATTTTATTTAAGGTATTTAACCTTAAAATAAAATATTTACGCGATGAAGACCCGTTTCAACGTTTCAACATTCTATAATTATAGGACTAATCCTACTTATCTATTTATCTAAACTGGGAACTAATATAGAAGTTAGTTTTCATTATAAATTTAGCCACATTATAAATTTAATACAAAAACACAGTTTCTTCACAAAAATCCATTCATACTACTTACTAGTTGTAGGTGGCACAGAAAAACATAGCAATTTAACATAAGCTACAGGTGAAACTAGCATAAGAAAACTAAAGGTACTCGTGGTATATCTCCATTAGAAATTTGCCTATTTTATGTTGTATTAACTTTCTATCTTCATCTGATCCGACCATAGCTAATAAGCAAGGTTGTAATTATTTTTTTATATTGCAATAGCAAATTGTTCTTGTTATGTTCTTGAGGGACAAAAACTTGTTGACATGAAAATCAACTTGACGGCTTAGATTTCTCGTCGTTTATAAATAAATATTTTTACATCGATTGGCATCCTTTAAAAATGCATAATATTTTTCTAGAGATAACTTAAACTTCAGTTAAACCAAGAGGGTACGTACACAATAAGTAGTAACTTTAAGTAAACAGAGTTAATACAGGGATGTGCATGATTACCCAGTGCATGAGAATGCGCATAGCGATTATCAAACAGTCCTTGGCGGCTACCTTTTGTTCAGACAGTGTCTGTAATTCTAACTGTACTGGCACAAAAATTAACGTACAACCATTTCCTGAATTTTATTTGAAAAAAAAAAACTAAATTTGACATCTCTGTTGCAATATTTAGGTATTTTGTAAATGTGACTTGGATAAAACATCAACTAGGTAAGCGCTATTTATTTGTAAATTTTAAACAAATTACTATGAAAGAGTGATTCTAATTAGTCGATACGACATTCTAATCGAAGGAACTCTTTAGTATATAGAACTAGCGGATCCGCACATCTTCGTTTTCGTCATTTTCCCCCGTTTTTGCAACATTTTTCACTGATACTGAGCTCCTATTGGTCGGCCGTTACGTTATGTAGCCTCTAGCCTTCCTCGATAAATGGGCAATCCAACATTAAACCTTTTGAAACCAAAAATACCTTTTCATTTCGAACCGGTACTTCTTGACATTATCGCGTTCAACCAAACAAACAAACAAACTCTTCAGCTTTATAATATTAGTTCAGATAAGTAGTTGTTTTTGATGAAAATAATAAATTATAAAAAAAAATCAAGTAACATAGAAATTACAAACAGCTTGGTTACTTACAATTTCTCTTTATATATGCTGTGTTAAAGATGCAATAATTATAAATTACATTTTAAAAACTACCTGTTTGTAACAGGTAGTTTTTAAAATGTAATTGGTACGAAATGGGTTACAAAATACATAGACAAAAGTCTATTCATATTGACATTCACAAGATATATAACGTTACAATAATATTATATAGGTACATCAATGGAATAAACAGATAACATTTTTAATCCATTACATCAAACCGATTTTGATCCAAAACCAGGTAATTGCATTTTAATAATCGAAATGTATATCTATAAATCGAAATGTACTACCTGTTTTATTTGCCAATTGAATTTAAGAGCAAATGAATATTGGCACAACATATTTTTATTAAGGTATACTAGCTTTCGCCCGCGGTGCCGCTTGTGTGAATGTTGGTTATCGCGATAAAAACTATCCTATTATATATAAAACTTTCCTTGGGATTCAAACTATCTCTATACCAAATATCATCTAAATCAGTTAAGCTGTTTAAGCGTGGAAACTAAATAGACAGACAGAGTTGCTTTCATGTTTATAATATTAGTTTGGAATAACGATTGTATATCAAATAATATTGAATTAAAATAACATGCAATTCACCCTCTTTAAAGCGTGTTCCTCGTGAAAATACTTCACAATTTTCACAAAACTGTAACTTTTTTATAATCCGCCATCTTAATCCAAAACGGGTTGAACTCATACCAATATGAGGCAATAAATAAAGTGAACAAGCCTGTAAGGGTGTATTGTGACAAAACGGTGCGGCGGAAGGTATGCGTCATAATTCGGCTCGTAAATGTCGAGAAACATCACCCACCCCGGGGTACGAGAACGGTGATTTGTGATGGATCGCTCAAGGGTCATAGCAACTGTGATATACTCGTACAGAGTGAAATATACTGATGTGGTTATTGAAAACACACAAAGGGTCATTATTGCTTGTTTTAAAGAAAGTGTCACATTAGTAAGTAGTGGCTGTGTCACTATTTATTTAAAAAAAAAAAACAATCATGGATATGAAGTACCTGCATCCATAACAATTTGTGAATTACACAAAGTACTCGTACGTAGTGTACCTATTTTGAGGCGCAAAGTAAGTAATTCTAAATTTTGTGGACATTTGTGTGATCACAAACGTCATCCATCCTGGGTTACGAGAAATGTGATGGATCGCTCGAGAGTCAAAGCAACTGTGTTACGACTCGTAGAATGAAATGTACTGATGGGATCATTGAAAAGGAAACTATAACTAAACTATAAGTGTTAAATTTCGATCGTTAATTTCACCACACTGTGTAATTTTTTTTGACGTGAAAACGTCATATAAATCGAAGACCGACTGCACTTACGAAAAAGTGTCACGTAGCAACGGTCTCGTTATTGATTGGTTGCTAAGCAACGCGAATGGCGATGTGTCATCAATACTTTCTTATTTTTTATTTATTTAGATACAAAAATACATTACAATCATATTATAATTAAAGTAAATCACGTAAAATTATCGTCGGTGAACCGACTTTACAGACAATCATTTTTTTGGAGAATCTAAACATTAGGTATAGGAAATTAAATTGTTGTGTTACCAATTAATAAACATACAAACAATTTGTGAATCACAGAAAATACTTAGTGTTACTTTGTGATACATAGTATACCAATACATCCTGTAATTTGTGGAAATTGTTGATTCACACAAGGTTACCTTGATACTGTACAATTTGTGGATCAAGTGCACACTATACACCCATCGAGATATTATGTACTAAATGTATACACCTGATCCTGGATGGTCACAGTCGTTGGTTTGACCATACTAAACGCAGGTCCTAGCCCCGTATCAGGGTAGGGCAACATTGTCTTTTAGAGCCCCTAGGCAGCAAAGATGACCGCCGCGCATGCGCTTTGATGCTTTCTAAGCGTAGCTCTCTATTTACCATTATGACAAGATTTTGACCTGATGGGCCTCTAGCAAAACCGGTAAAATAGAACGTGAATAAGGACCGCGTGGTAACTAGAGCAACTGTTCCACTCGCTCTGCCCTAGAGTCGTCATTGCGAGCAGTCATTGCTTTGCTTATCAAAAGTTGAAATATTATTAGCATAGAAAAAATATCTCCTGACTCAGTGATTAAAGTAAGTGTGACTACCCTCTCCACGGACACTGTGTCGCCTGGGACGTGATTTAGGTGGCACAAGCATGCTCAGAACTTGTGTTACCCTCTCAATCTCGGAACGAATAAGAAGAGAAGAAAAGTGTAGAGATTTCTTTAAATAGAAACATTGAAAAGGCTATTAATAAAAACAAAGCTTGTAATTGTTGTGAAGTACAAGTTTCAAAAGGAAAAAAAAAACTCAACCATTGATGAAGATACAGGTAAACACCAGCCTTGATGCAAAACATTACGAGCATATAAAGAGTATACTTTAGTCTCCAGACGTATATTTATAGAGCCGACTACGTCTGCAAGTAGAGAGTACTTGCATACTTGTAATCTATGGGTCGATGTGCCTTTAATTACTATGTACATAAGAACTGGTATTGCCATAATAAGTACCTACGCGTATGACCATAATAATATGTTTATGTAGTTATTTATGTTACTAAATATAACTTTCAAAGATAGGATTTATTATGCGTACCTATTAGTTGCACTGGTATGACTACTGAAATGGGCACTAAGATCGACTAGCGTATATATTATAATATTTAATTTGAGATTTGTTTAGGTTTGTATATAGGTATAATAAATGCCGTTATTATTGTGTCATTAATCAGCCTCTATCGTCCACTGCTGGACATAGGCCTACTCTACTAGTTTACTATTGTATATATTGTGTAGGTAGGCATAATAAATGAAAAAAGTGTAAATTTATTATTGTGTAACACAAAACTTTCAGATTAAATTTTTATTTCTTTTGAAACTTTTTATAAAAATACTTACAATTTTAGTATTCCTGAGTTTTAAATTTTCAAAGACATTTAGATAATTTTCATATCGAAATTAGGTAGGTAAATTGTGTACTGGTGTTATGTAACGTAAAACAATTAAGTGACTCATGTTTAAAAGTATTTTGTGATTTTGATTATATTTCGAAATTATTTCCTTCCCTCAAGCTTCCTTTCTATATCTATTTCGAACAGGTTTTTCATGTTATAACCGCCTTCAAAAAATATGGTTCTCTGCTTGACCCGTATGTTTTTTCTCAGAAACTACTAATCCGATTTTGATGCGATTTTCCCTATTCGATTGCATATTTTTCTGGAAAAGTTTTAGTGAATAAAACGTTGTCTTAGCTTATTAAACATCAGAGATATAGACTAAAACATAGGAGTGAGTCAGCAAAACTTCCATTCGATGATGTGCTTGATTTTTTTCTTTGAATGCGGTTTATTTTTCTTAATTAACACTAGAAATAACCTTCACCGAATCCTGCATAAATCTATCTACCCATACCTATCTACTATTTTCTATAAAATCCTTACTCCAAATTGTAATCAAAACTTTTCTATTACGCTACTAATTATTTTAAGACATCGGAGTGAAGAGTCTCTGAGTGTTCGCTTTGATTGAAGTGCGTGATGGATCACAGAAGGGGTGTGATGCATCCCTCACTTATTACTTAACACCGGTATACACTTACTTCATGTCTCTTGTATGGGGAAATGTATCGGGAAGTGGATTCTGGTTATATTGGAGATGTTGACAGTTATAAAAGCTTTGGAAAGAAGATAATAGATAACTTTTTAAAGAGAAATGTGCCGATTTCAAGGGAAGTGTTGTAAGTAAAATCAAGTGAAGAAAATGATTAATGAAAATCTATCTGTCTTATTCTAATAAACAACAAATTCACAGTGTATCTACACTGTGAATTTGTAGTCGTTTTGGAGCTGAAGATGTTGAACTCTATATCAATAACATAGTTTAAAAAAAATCTCAAAATCGAAACGTCGAGCAATAAACATGGCATTTTACCTTAAATTATTCACGCGATTAAGACCCGGAATATACATATATATTTTCATAACATTCACATTCATTAAAATTAGATTATACATATTTCTAATTAGATATACCATGTAATTAGCAGGAGTATTGACTATTGATTACGCCACGTGAAGAAGGAGTTTGCCTTGTATATGTCCATCATCACCCCGTTGTCAGACTCATGTACCCGTTGCATACAGGAAGGATTTGCTTTTCTGAGGACTGCAAAGAAATCGTCAACTCACCTGATGCACTACACCTCCATGGTAATCCGAGAATCCAGCAAAAGGCGTTATTATTTTAATAAAATATGAATATATTTTTGTAAAAACTTAAAGTGCCACATTTTAGGGCTTGAAGCACTTTTCGGTGGTGTAAAAGCGTTACCACAAGTGCTAATTTATTTTCCAAAAACGACTTTAATTTTATTTTATATTCGGGAAAACAAACAGTTACACTGCTTAGTTCTAAAAAATAACGGTGTTATCCACATATTACAACAAGTTTATATTTTATTAAACTAATACTTTTTATAGACTAGGTTATTACGAGTATTAAATACTTAAAAAAAATTGGCTCCAATACGACTACAAATTTACGGTGTACCTACCTGCTGTTTTATTATCTTAACATTTTCAAACCCTCCTAGAAACAATATGCAGTCGAATAGCGAAAAACCCATCGCGGGGGTATGGGTCAAGAGATCCACTTTTTTGAAGCCAATTGAAACTCGGTGACATGCCAGTCAGAATAGGTTTTGTTTATGGTAAAACGGCGTCATACATTGTTTTTTTAAGAATACTTCGTTTTTTTAAGAGTTTTATTAAATCTTTATTGATTGTCCATATTTAAAACGAGCCATAATTGCCTATATCTAGGTACATACTAGCTGCCTGCAACGGCTTCGCGCGGGATCTCTATTTTTTACCCTAAAATATAGCCTATGTTACTCCCCAATAATGTAGCTTCCTAATAGTGAAAGAGTTTTTGAAATCGGTCCAGTAGTTTTTAAGTTTATTCGTTACATACAAAAATAAAAATCTTTCCTCTTTATAATATTAGTATAGAAGTATAGATGTAGATATGCAGTAGGTGTTTAATTGCATTACAGGAGTACCTATTTAATACTTCAACTTTGAAGGTAAAAATGTATCTATGTAGGTGGTACGTCGACATATACCTACTCTGCAAGGATGACAGAGCAACACTTAACAGTCCATAAAACCATACAACGGCAACGCAAACATGAGACACTACTGTTTAAGTTCAATATAAATTCACAACACGTTGTCTGTTATGCCCAGATTTGTCACATTCACATGGACATTATAATAGAAGTTTTATTGAGTTTGTGTAACATGATTTCATACATTCTAGCGTTATTAAAATAAAAGGAAACTTGACAACTTGGAACCTGCCTATTTTTCTTTTTAAATTTCAATAATCTACAGGGGCTACAGGATTTCTTAAAAAAGTCATGGAACCGTGAGTCGTGAGGTCGTGGGTTCCCCCACCCATGATAAAACTTTGTGTAATGAGCACGATGGTTTTATTCTGTGTCTGGGTGTTATTTATCTATAATATGTATGTTTTTATTGTATGTGTATTTATATATAAGAATAAATACACATGCAATAAATACATATGTTTATCAGTTGTCTGGTTTCTATAGTAGGTACAAGGTCTACTTAGTTTAGAATCAGATAGCGTTGTGTAAGTTGTCCCAAGATATTGTTGTTATATATTTAAATTTATGACTGACCTATGAGTTTCTTTTTGATAGCTTCTTCTCATGACAGTTGCAAGTGTCGCCTTTTTTTTCGAAATTGGCGTTTTCATTCAACGATTTGGTTTTGTTACTTGGTGTTTGAAGTATACGGCGTAACATTATTTCAGGTGGTTGGTAATATAACTTGCCTAGAAAATTAGGTGTCCAATATTATTTAGCCACCACATCAGATAAAATAGAGATGTTGACTGTCAAGTCAAATCAGTCTCTTTTTATGAAATGTCAAAACGACAAGCTCTATAGAAATGTGTATGGAATAATAACCTACGACGTCATAAGTTCCTATCGTCAAATCATTACTTTTAGTATTCGTTTTCATGCTTTTAGATTCAAAAACATGTTAAATTGTAAAAGAACACTTTTGTCACAATATTTTAAGATCTACTATTACCTGATTATTATAAAATAATTTACTTTTATTGTAATCAACTACCCAATTGGTTAGCTTTTGTGATTTGTGCACATTTAGGTACCTACGTACCTACTACGTTGTGTATTTTTTTACGTTACACCTTCAACATAAATATTTTAAAAATAATAATAATAAATATTTTCTGTTTTCTTAAACGAATCACACAAAAATAGCTAAAGAATATAACACATTGGACGATAAACAACAGTTGCAATTTACGCGACAAAAATTAGATTTTTTAATATACTAATAACCCCCCCGTTCGTGGCTTCTTTACATAACTCTAAATAGTTTTGTAATATCAGTTTTGTAAAATATTTAACATATTAACCTATAATCACCTACCACTTGTTTTTGGAGTTAAGACCTTAACCATCCACAGACTATTTTAATTCTAATAAAATCATTGTTTATTATGAAGTTTAGGCCTTAGATTTTACTACAGGGTCTCACAGATGGGTGGTAAATGGTTGTGTGAGGTGGTCCAAAAGTAGGTGGTAGGTGGTGAAGGGTTATATTTGTACTATCTGACTCGCGCAACTTCGTCTGTCCCCCGTTTCTGCAACATTTTTCATTGATGCTCCGCTTCTATTAGATGTTATATAGCCTATAGCCATTCTCAACTAATGGGCTATCCAATTTTTCAATTCTAACCAGTAGTTCATGAGATTATTAAGTTCAAACAAACAAAGTCTTCAGCTTTATAAATATTACTAGCTGACCCGCGCAAGTTCGTCTGCGTAAATTTTGCCCGTTTTTGCAACATTTCTCATTGCTGCTCCGCTCCTGTTGATCGTAGAGTGATGTTATATAGCCTATAGCTTTCCTCGATAAATGGGCTATCCAACAGTTAAATAAATTTTCAATTCGGTTCAGCAGTTCCTAAGATTACCGCGTTCAAACAAATAAACAAATTCTTCAGCTTTATAATATTAGTATAGATTATATTTGTATTTCTTTATTCAAAAATTATATTAGGTACGAAGTTATTTGGTAATAGAAGCCAAGCGGGAGGTTATTAGTATATTAAAAATTACTTAAATAAAACCTAGACTTATTTTCTTTTCTATACCTTCATTTTTTAACCTTACCACACAATCCACATTTTCACATATTAAAACCAAACAAAACCACAAGATTCCAACCAAACCAAGCTAAAACAACTCAAAGCTTACATACACACTTTGGTTTAACAATAACAGTACATACAAGACTTCTCACGCTTTCAGATTCAGATCACGGAACACATATTATATACTAGAGCCTGAACGCTGGTAGCGTCGGCTACACTTGGCTCTATAGCCACGGTGGGCGTGTCACGCCTGTAACCGCCCAGCCGGCCCGCCCTGTTACTACAAAACCTTCAGATACCTAGTCCTAGGTGAGAATTAGTTTAGCTGTATGGTTATTGCCTATTTGTAATACGTAGGTATAATCGATAAGTCGTAAGCGTTTAGCGATGAGTCCTTTGAAGTTTGAATCGATTTTATGACTCGATTTTTTGATGTTAGGTTCATATTTGCTATAAGGTAGGTACTTCATTTGTTTACTAGTGTTCACCGTTGATAATAAACATCAAAGTACTTAACAGTAATGTCATGTTAAAAGGTGCGCTACGGCATTGAAATAAAAAGTGTTCGTTATAACAAATACACTTACTTAGGTAGGTACTAACCTAGATGCTGACGTTAGCTTGAAAATGTAAGAAGTCATTATTACATTCATTGCAAACATTTTCAATTTTAGTGATGTAATCGAAACAAACTGAGAAATATTTATTTAGAAACGTAGCAAACAATTGTTCTGTTGATTGATTGATTTCATTCAATCAAATGTTGCCTTCGTTTAACAGAAATACTTAATAAAAATCTGCCACAATAAAATGTTATAAATATTTCTAATAAGATTACATAAGTTTAATCTTATAAAAAACTCACGGATAGCGTATAAAAACCGTCGTGTAATTACATCTGCAAGTACTGCAATTAAGTACTAGTAGGTCACATAGCTTAGTATCGATGTAAGATCGTTAAAATAATTTGCGGATAATATTACTTCAGTAACAATATTTCAAATTTAGCTTCAATAAGATGCCTGCTTTTAGGTAAGGCAATTTCATAAAAGATAAGCTCTCTTTTAACCCTTGTATATCAAGAGCAGAAGAGAGCCCCTTTAAATAATACACAGGTTTTGTAAAGGTGTTAAAGAGACAAAGCAAATTATATATTAGATATATTTCGGGACTTAATAATACCTACTAACCTATTATTTACCCGAAGTTTCGATCGAATTGCACTGATCGTGGTCACGGGTTAACTCGATTAAGTCCCGAAATATAGGTATTTAATATGTATAAAAATCGTGAAAAGTTTAAAACAATAAGAGCAAAATTACTATTATTTATAATTTAACTATGTAAGTTAAATAGTCTATGTAAAAATAGTCTGTAGTATGTAAGTTAAATAGTCTATGTAATAGGAATTCATTAGACGACGGTGACAGCTGCCGTTTAAATTTAAAAAAAAAATGTAAAGATGTTATGTACTGTAAGTAGGTGCCTACCTATTTTTACAGTACAGGTGAAATGTTGAACTAGAGGTTGCATAAATAATAATCTCTTAATTGCTTAGTAGTAGGTACCTAAGGAGTGCAGTAAGTAAATTTACACATAGAGCACTGTATGTAGATATATCAATTTGCATTAGATACCTACACATTTAAACACAGTCTTTTTTTTATAACCTGTGCTGTCCCACTGCTGGGCAAATCTCCCCCATACTTTTCTAGATCTCATGGACAGTCATATCTTCTAAACTTATTTGACATAACTGCTAAGGTATTTTTGTATTTTACATAAAGTTTTGCATATGTATAACTATAAATAGCTTCATTTAGATAGGTACTTATAACAACCACAAAGATACCCTATAGGTATAACCTATAGGTACATATCTACTCGTATGTTTTGATATACATAAAATAAGCTACAGCTAGATCTAATAAAAAACGATTAATCATACTTAATTCTATAAATGCTGATGCAGAGCAAAAACTTTGAGAGCCTAAATATTACGTAGGTACGCTATGTACCTACGTACCTACTAGATTTAAATAGCTACCTATAAGAAAAAATATATAGAAATATATATACCTACCTATTTGTTTCTTTATTTAGATATGTGCCTATCGACATATTTCGGTAATTTAATACGTTCTTATTCTGCAAAATAAAAACAGATTATTTTCTAAAAAAAAATTTACCTGCCTACCAAGTCGATTACCTATATATACCTACATCTACCTATGTTTAAGTTAAGACCTATACCTATCTTAGGAGTTGTGCATAGATACTTAGTTAAAGGTATTAATAATAGAAATTGTATATAAAAACTAGTAATTAAGAGTAAAACAGAAGGTAACTTACACATCAGCACGTTGTCATATCACCGTTATGTACAGCCAGCACAAAATTCTCAGTCATTATCCAATCACTAAACACAGCACTGCACTTGAACGGGAGTATATTGTATCCGATCACAAAAAGTTCACACAGTTCGTAAAACACTAGGCACCAACAGTCAGCAAAAAAATGATCAGTACAAAATAATTGTTATCAGCGTTACTATCGGAATGTCAGTGTGGCGTGGCGACTGTCAACTGTCTACTAAACGAATCGTCACTGCTCGCTTGCCGCCATGCCCACTTCCATACAACATTTTGGTACAACAAGCAACAACACATAACAAGGTACAAACAAAATTTGTTCTTAATTCTTCACACAATGATTCAAAACTCGACTCTACATTTGTGTCTCTTACGTCGTTTTAGATAAGTACAATTTGTATAAAATATATTCTCTGCGTCGTTCACGCCAACGCATCTTGTAATCTGGCGTCTCTTTCATTCCATGTTTGGAATCTTAGTATTAAAATAGAGAATTGTTTTAAGTTAAATAACTATTTTTTGGGTATTCTAGATTTTTCTTGTTCACTCTGCAGACATGGGAATGGTTTGATTTTTGGGTATCTTCGGAAGAACTGTTGGATTTTTATAACATAAAAGTTGTTTTAGTGGCGCATCGCGTACCGACCGAGTAGCGCCGTCTCATTTACTCTCATATTTCTTGTTTGTTTCACATCGCGCGATTGGGCCAATAGCATTTACGGAGCAACCCACCTTACGGCATATAAACTAGCGCGGAATATTGTGCTCTATCACTTCTGAATAAAGTTTAACTTTTTACCATTTAATTCCGAGTTACCGGCGTTTGTCACGCAAGAGTTCTAATTTTAAATCAAGTGTAGGCGGAGCTCTCGTGTCGAAGCTTTTATATTGAAAAACAAAATGTCTTTAACGAAAACCTGTTTTGAGAAACTTAAGCCTTTTATGTACGGAAGTTTTAAGTTTAGCGTCGGTCGGCGACATAGAACCTTTCGTCGCGGGAACGATCTCGAGCTAGTCCCGCTGAAATAAAGTAAAAAACTTTAGTAACCGGCTTGTCGGTATTTTCCTTTTGTTTGATTTTTGTTTTGTGAACGGGACATTGCATGAGAAATGCAATGCAACAATATGGCGTCGTATTCGCCTTTACCGTACGTATGCAATTTTCATGGATTATTGAGATTCATGAAGGATGAACAGACAACACGTTTGTTTTGTATCTCCCTGCTAGTTGCATATGAATACCTACCCCACGTAGACCGAAAGACCTTACATCCTAATACATTTTCTTTTATACATCTTAAATGTTGATAAGATGTGTGGTACCAAGTAGGTACTTATACCCAAGGGGGTATCTAGCTATTCGTCTGGTGTCGTCGTCTGTTCGCCGGGTGAACTCATTACGGGTGTCGGTCAAGGCCTCGAGGTCGCTGCGGTGGGTGGCCGCCTTAATTACACCCTACGATTTAGGACTTCTTTCTCGTGCATTGTGCTCATGCCTCATGGATACATTCTTGTGGCTACAGACGTGTGACTATCGTGATGATTTTGTGTTTTTGTTTTTGAGCATACGTGGTTTGGGCTTTTACGCTGGTCTCCAGCTGATGAATAAGATTTGTGAAGTCCAACTATTTTTAGTTTTAAACATTTTTTAAACTTGTTTTGCTGATATTACTTGTCAAAGAGAATTTTGATTTCAAATATTTATCAATGTATTTTTTTAAGGTCTGTTTGTTTTTGCTGTCTGTATTATAAACTCATTGTCATTATAAAGATTAGACAAATGTCGATTAATAACATAGGACCATTTATGGCAGATATATTTATATATTTTTTTATATCAACCCTTTAATGGCTAGGTTTTATACGGTCAGTTGCTTATCCATTTTTCATAAAATAATGTCAAGTTATAGCCTTTAGCAGTGGCTCCGTACATCGTTGAATATGCAAGAGAAGACTTAAAAGGAATAATTAAATGATGTTAAAAACTTATTTAAGTATTCCACAGAGCTGCGTTCTGTGGCCATCAGCTATTCAAAACCTGTTCCACTCATTAGTTACGTAGGTACATATTTTGTAGACGTATTTACTAAGCTTCTACCTACTTATTATAATATAATACAATAATAATAAATATCTTGGGACAACTCACGCAACGCTATCTGATCCCAAACTAAGCAGAGCTTGTACTATGGAAACCAGACAACTGATAAACATACTTATATATTTCTAAATACATATTATAGATAAATAACACCCAGTCACAGAATAAACCATCCTGCTCATCACACAAAGTTTTATTCTAGGTGGGGATCGAACCCACGACCTTCGGCTTAGCAGTCAGGGTCACTAACCACCTGTATATTAGGCATGGCCTGATGGTCTCGTGACTAGACCAACAGGTCATGTCTACTATACTTTTTTACTTATAGAAAGAGGTACCTATCTAGTAAGATAAGAGAACAGAATGTAACCTTCATACAACGTGTTCTCGAGCGACGCATACACACCTAGGTACTCGAAGATATAGCTCACAGACACTTAGCTCGGAACGCCTTTCGAACAAATTGTTTCAAAGTGGTATGTGATTGAAATATGCCTATGTGTGCCTTGCTCGAGCGAGGTACCTACGTTTGAAGGTTAACTCTTTGTATTTTGTGCCTATACGGTAAGACTAGATGGTAGAGCCGCAAAGAGTTCGGTCGTCACTAAAACTTGGTTCTCATTTTTATTGCATACATAGTCGCAAACATTTTTAAAGACAAAAATAGTCAACTCTCTTGAAACTCTTGCCACTTATTAAGTATGTCGTAGATACCTATAATGAAATTTTACGCAATTTATTATATGTTTTGGTGGCTTCTTTCAAGCTTCGTCCAAGTAAATTTTACGATTGGAATTTGGAAGCCCCGTCTCACCCTGTTGGGGGATGAATTTTGTAAAATCCTTTCTTAACGAATACATAAAACTTGCATGCAATTATCTATGAGAATTTCGTCACAATCCGTCCAGTAGTTTGAGCTCTGCGTAACCATAATAAAAACTTTGCCAAACAATTGCAGCCGTTCTGAAGTGATGCTCATAGGTTTCTACATAGATATATCCGGCAATTGATGTTTATTTCAATACTTGGATATGTAGGTAATAGTAATTTTTATAGGCATTTCTTGGCAATTACTTTATAATTTAAAGCCCAACTCGTATGCAACAAGGGGATAGAAATTTCAAGTTTAGTGACATAGTTCGGGTTAGATGGTTTGGCTTTCACGCTCCGGTAAAGCTATCGGAAGTCTCGGGTTCAATTCCTGTATTTGAACTTCAAATTTTTCTATCAAATGCAGTTATTGTACTTAGATACGTAGCTAATAAGTAGCTTTTGGGTAGCTGTTGTTTTCGTAGGTTAGACAACTTTTAACAATACAAATAAATATCTTTGTTTATTGTTGCCACTTCTGTCTACATGTTTTACTTACTAGTGAGTAAGTACCATCTATAGTTTTCCTTACATCGTCTTCAATATAACAAAGGCGTTGTGAAAAAACGCTCAATTACATCCACCGTTTATAGTAATTGTAACATAGTGTTACAACATTAGGTATCTGGTTGTGATTGATGTTCCCATCGGTACTAAAAGTTTTAATTAGAGTGTATCAAACGTTAATAGGGGGTAATTATCGAGTAATGTGCGATAGTAGACCATTGTATTGGTTGTGATATAGATACCAGTGTTATCGAGCTCTTAACTGTAGTAAAAAGCACGCTAATTAAATTTCGATTTATTATGTAGATAATGTGGGAAGAAAGGAAAGTCATACGCTAGAGAGGGATAGGTATATAACGTTATTCTTTGTATAGTGCAAACTTGAAAATAGTTTGCTCAGAAACAATCCAATGGAGTAAGTAGTTTTTGGACTATTTTATATTTTTAAATAAATTTATTAATCAATCATTGATTATTCTAACCGTCCAAATCCTGTTCCCAATGTGATGTAAAATGGGATGTATTCATATTTTGTTTTTTTTTTTTTATATAATGATAGCGTGTGCGTGTGCGTAATATTAATCTTCATGAGCACAAGTCTCATATAAGAAGTTCTCAGTAAGAGATCAAAGAGAGGAAGACTTAGGCTTTAAACAACTTTCAGAAGTATCATAGAGTTCTTCCGTGTATTGTATCTGTGGTGTTTAGTGTTTACCTTTATAAAAACTACCTTTAGAATTGTCTTTACCAACCCCTTTAATTATAATTTTAGATTCTCAACGTACTTAAGCCAAAAATCCTTGATACGCAACTGGTGTAAACAACTTCAGTTTTCAGTTACGAAAACAGCCTGCTTTAATATTAGCTTCAATATTACTTATTTATTACAGGTGAAGAATAATAATACAAATTTATATAAACATTAATTCAACCAGAATATTATAGTTTTACGTCTAATACGCTCATGTGCAGCCATCTTTGCCGACCCACACTTCGTTAAACGATTTGACGGTTATACACAAACGGTTTTTTCATAAAAACAAAAATACAAGGTATTGGTTTGGGTGACAATTGATAAGGTATAATTTAGGCTCATATTACGCTACATGTGCACGAGAGGGTTGAGTGTCATTAGTGTCAGATGCGCGACAGTCTGTCAACGTGACGAGGTTGCACTACAAAATACCGACAGTACAGAAGATAACTTTCACACACGTACCTACTTCTCTCGAGCAACACAAACATAATCTTATAATAATCTTTAAAAATCTTTAGATATACTCAATCATAACATTTCTATTTGGTTCCCTAGTTAAAATTGTGTTACAGATTTAGCCCCGCTATACTCAAGCCAGGTCTAATTTTTCACACTTGCGTTTGGTTATTACAGGAGAAGTATTGAACAAGTTTTCTTAAATCTTCTTCTTTTGTTTTCTTTCACTTTACCGGGTCGGGTCTCCTAATTCTACGGCGCCAAGTCAATCAATCTTGACTTGTCAGTTCAGGCAATTGGGATTTTTCCATTAATTTGGCCATTCTCTATACGACGTCCTCTTCCTTTCATTCCCTCTGCCGGAGCTAATGCTTAACGACGACGTGATCACAGTCCTTCCGCATCACGTGAAAACACAACCAAAGTTGGGTTTTAATGTTATGGGTTTATGTGTTTGTTTCGTACCTACTTTGTTCTGACCTACCCAAAAATGTTCAGCAGCTCTCGGTCTATAGACGTCATTCACGGACACGGAGTTACAGACCGTTTCAGACCACTTTGTTCGGCAGGCGTTTTGAAATTCCGTGTCCGTCAACGATGTCTATGTTTTTCGAGCTCGCATTGTATGAAAATTACCTTCTGCGGTCTCGGTATTTTGTGGTTGCACGCTGCACCCAACGAGTTAAATCTTGCTTATTTTGAGTCAAGGTGAATGGTTGTTTTACCATCGTTTTTCTGGTATTTTTCCAGAGCCCTTATTTGGTGAATTAAAGAAAAATAATTCGGTTTAATCAAATTTCAGCTACCATTTCTGATCAAAAAGTACCAAGGTGTGAGACATAACTTTAAAGCGGCGGTAGCCTATAAATGGCTAAGGCGACTCGCAATCATGAGGTCGCGGGCTTACTACCGACGTGTACCCCTTCTAACACAAGCCATTGCTTAGCTGGAATTTTTTCAACAGGATTGCTATCTAGTAATTTGGCACCCACACAATCCCACATTGCTAGGTTTTTGTAAACGTCACGACATATGTAGAGTTATATTTAAGCCATATTTGCTGCCAAAGAGTGGAACCGAAGTCTTTAAGTTGTGCGTGTGAATACGTTAGGTACCTATTATGTAAGCATGACCCACTCGCCTTATTGTCGATCATCTCTATTAGGTAAAATAGTGGCCTAACGGCAAACGTAAAGCTTCTTTATTATACGTAAGATATATATTAGTGAGCAGTCTGACTTAATATGTACCTCGATCTTGTAGATAGCCGTAGTGAAATAATAGCTCATTTTTGTGAAGTCCCACTGGGAAGATACTTATACTACCTTCTAAAAACGTAAAAATAGCTTGTTGCGATCAATTTTACAAGACTTAGAATCGGTCACATACCAAGCCTACATTGTATCTTGATAATATGATAATATGCTTTATATGAGATAATATTAAGGTAAATGGAATCCACAGTCCATTTTATAAATACCGAATTGAAGTTAAAATATCTGACTTTGATGATCTATCTTTGTCTTCTGCTAACCCTCAACCCTCACAAAAGTGGCATAAACTCTAATCGAATAGATTTCATATATTATTCGACTATGTAGATATTCTCTCCTTCAACTACCTTGTAATAATAAATCTTATAATATACCCAAAAAGTTTCGAAAAACAATGCAAATTATATAAATTACATTTGATAATAAACGCAATCGTACGACCTACAAACAAATCTCATAATCATAAGATGTAAAACATAACGGTACATTTATTTCATTTACAAATTCGTTGGTTTGCGGCCCTTAATTAGACCCAGTTTCCTGTAGATTTGCGCCCGTTTGCGGCGTTTGCGCCCACCTGTCGTTGTGCGTCTGACGTACCTATCGCCGGCTTGCCACCGAAATTAATTATACCCATTGATTAATAATACCCAAGCAAGCATCCGCCAAAACTTAATTATACGGAGAAATTATTTCGCGAGGTTTTGTTGCGAAAATTCTCTTGTTAAATTCCATTAATGTTTATATAAATTTGTATTAATATGATTTACCTTTAATAAATAAGTAATATTTAAAAGCAGACCGTTTTTGTAACAGAAAATTGAATGAAATAAATAAACAGTATGAAGAACGGGTCTGCTAGAAAAAAATATACAAATTAATTATTAGATACCCTACCTACGCCAATCACTAGGATTGGCGTAGGTAGGGCCATTTAGAATCAATGACCTCAAATGCTATGTTAACATGGACTTACCTCAGGAGTCCGGGATTTTTAAATTATTGAATCTGCAATATTAAATAGTAAGTAAAAGAAATATGAAATTCACGAAGGTTTAAAAACAATGTTTGTGTAAGAGTATTTACTATTGAAACCTAAGGCCGTAGCAATTGGAAGGTTTTTATGTAACAGTTGTTTTTTCTTCTATACGAATCTAAAGCTCTAGCTAAAATATGAGCACTTTTAGGGTACAAGTTTGTCTATACTTCTATACTAATATTATAAAGAGGAAAGATTTGATTGTTTGTTTGTATTGAATAGACTCCGAAACTACTAGACGGATTTGAAAAATTCTTTCATCGTTGTGAAGCCACACTAACTCCGGAGGATATAGGTTATTTTTTATCCCTGTATTCCCACGTGAACGGGAACTACGCGGGTGAAACCGCGAAGCGTCTGCTAGTTAATTATATATTGGTGACATTAGACAAAGGTTAGTCTTAAAATCGCGGGATTTTTAGATGAAGTGATATGTCCACGTTATGACACGGTTAATAAATCTTAATAAATAAAAAAAAACAATAATAAAATAGAATTGATTAATGTGTTGACTTCCAAATATTTGTTGCAGTTCAAAAAGTAGGAACCTTTTTGGACTGCAACAAATATTTGGAAGTCAACAAAAGTCGCAGAGAAAATTGAAAAAATAGCTCGGAAAATGTAAGACCTCGTTTATTTTACCCAACTTTCAGCTAGATTTCCATTTTGCTAGTTGCGCCATACATATTAGAGAGCTCAAGTAAAATGGTCACAATAAACCAACATAAATACGGGTGAAGCCGCGGATATAAGCTAATTGTTAATAAATTGATTCTTTAACCATACCGATCATTTAAACAGGTTATAACTTAGTGATCATCGAAGTATTAGACACCATTAATACGACAAATAGTAAATTACCAGAGTTGACTTCATGCCATTTCATACAAAACAAACAGCTTGACAGCAACTCATCATTACAATAAACTAATTTAATTCAATAATTCTCTAAAAACAATAACATCATTGCTAAGAAATGATTCAATAAAAACCTTTGCTGAAACATCGAACATTTTTATCATTACTGTTGTCACATGTTTAGATCGTCTTTGAAACAATATTCTTCTTCGTTACTATCACAATTTAAATAGGCACGATGTATCAAGAGTCATCCCGAGGCAGTTCACTGCACCTCGTTGCATGGCCACCGCTTTTTGTGGCGTCTGGAGCACGCACACCCGCTTATTTGCCATCATTAATCATTATTTCGGCCCAACGATGGACCGCCGTATGCCTCACAATTTGAGAAAATAACCCTTTTTTGTATTTTAAGTAAGTTGGTTTGCAATACAGTCCTTCGACCGTGGCGATCATATGCCGTGCAGATTGTTCAAATTATGCGTGTATGCTGTATGAAATAACATTGCTTGGTTACCGAGAATCGTTTATGTGATGATGGCGGATATTTTATGATCGTTTCCAACAGGTTAAGGGTAGATTACGCGAAACAGGGTTCGGCTCTCTCAAAAATTTATATAGAAAACAAATATTAGGACACGAAAAAAATTGTGTCACTAGTCAAAGAGTTTTTCTAGTAGATGAAATAAAGAAATTTGAGGATATGTCTTAATATGATCCTGCAAATAAATGTTGAAGTTGCGGAAAAATGCAAAAACGAGCATTTTCGTATTGTCGTAGTCATGGCGTTCGTAATCTAACATATGTACGAACCAATATTTTACTTTATTTTGACCTGCGCTCTTGCGCATTGTGAAGTACCTAATGGTTGTGTGCGGAAGAGCGAGGCCGGCGATCGTGTCGCTGGGTACGTAGCGCTAAATAAATAATTCTCTCAGTGTAATGCCCCCTTAAGTGTATATATCTTGCGTTGTTTGTACCTGTCTGCCACCGCAGTTGTTCGTATGTATGTTTTCTTATAAACTTTAAACAGTTCCCATACGGCTATCTGTTTCTTTTTGTAGGTAGAGTCCCTGACGACTGAAAAACATGCTTAAATGTATAATATTTCCACTCACACTGAATTTTCATTCGTGCTCATCACACAAGGATTTATCTTACTTTACAACCTTGTGTACCACTGAACCTGACTGGTAGGCAGTCAGGTTCAGTGACCAATATACCAATAGGACATTTTTTTGAAGATAACCATCAATGTGGGATTGTGGTCCCACATTAAACTCCAGCTAAGCTCAATGACTAATGTCAGTAGTATAATGGGCAGGATTCGAATCCACGAGCTGACGATTGCGAGACCGATGCCTTAGCCATTAGGCTACTGCCGCTTTTTATATTTCTTAGTGTTATTAAATACCAGACTACTGTGAAGATAATATACTCAGGACTACAATAAGACGTCGGAGCTAAATATTTTCGTTTCCAGTTCTGAAAAAGGCATATGATGTGGTTTATTTTGTAGATATACTTTTATGGTATTATGGAATAAAAAAGTATTCGCCAACCTAGGTAGACAGATTCGTTTACACAAAGTAATTTATCAACATAATTATTTATCTCCCAATGTTTTCTTTAATCAATTTTGTTTCCGTTACGTCGAAAAATTAATGAATGGTATCCTTTCCGGTTACAAATGTGAGAATTACATTAGTGAAACATCTTTTGGTTTTTATTCTGTCGAACGATTAACAGATAAAAACAGGCGAACTGGTGATTCGTAATTATGATCCTTCTTCATAATTCATGGGGGTTGGGGTCAGGTTGACTAGCGGATTTCAAGAACAAATCCTTGGCAAAACCTAGTCAAATCTTATCCGCCGAGAGTCCAGAGGCAGAAGGAAAGCCCTCGAGCTGCTCATGCTCTTGGGCATGCAATCTTGGAACATCTCCGTAACAAAGTGATTCGAGATTTCGAGCCCATGGGTGATATCTTTATGAACAAACGACCATGCGTTGCTTGTAGCCTATTGTACTCTAAGTGGGTAAGATTCTGTGGCCTTACGAAGAACGCTGCCACAAGGTCCGTGTTATCTGTCTGTCGTATCGAATAATGGAATTTTGTTTCCCGTTGGTCTCCTATTTTCACTACTAACAGTCTAACAAGAGGCGTTTACATACCCGCGACCATACTCGCATTGATCAAGGAGAATACGTTCCCTTGAAATACTCGGCTCTTGAGGAATTAAGAGTAAAGTTTTTAAATCCTGGCCCCAACCCCCATGAGGGGTTGGGGTCAGGTTGACTAGCGGATTTCAAGAACAAATCCTTGGCAAAACCTAGTCAAATCTTATCCGCCGAGAGTCCAGAGGCAGAAGGAAAGCCCTCGAGCTGCTCATGCTCTTGGGCATGCAATCTTGGAACATCTCCGTAACAAAGTGATTCGAGATTTCGAGCCCATGGGTGATATCTTTATGAACAAACGACCATGCGTTGCTTGTAGCCTATTGTACTCTAAGTGGGTAAGATTCTGTGGCCTTACGAAGAACGCTGCCACAAGGTCCGTGTTATCTGTCTGTCGTATCGAATAATGGAATTTTGTTTCCCGTTGGTCTCCTATTTTCACTACTAACAGTCTAACAAGAGGCGTTTACATACCCGCGACCATACTCGCATTGATCAAGGAGAATACGTTCCCTTGAAATACTCGGCTCTTGAGGAATTAAGAGTAAAGTTTTTAAATCCTGATTCCTCAATGAACAAAAAAACCTACATGGAATTACGAGTTGAAGGCGGCGCGGCGTCTTAAAACTGAGTATGTTTAAGTATTTGGCGGCTGGGCACACCGTACATAGACTCACCGACTCAAGGCCATTTTTTTTATTCTATTCCTCTACTTGTACCTACGTTATCTATGCCTAACCAATGGTAAGCTGTTGTTTATAAGCACTTCGTATCCCTTAGATACTATCTATAAGACAGCACGTATAACCTCTAGGTAGAATTCGGGTTACTATTAGCTTATCTTGGGTGCCTACCCAATGGTAAGCTGTTGTTTATATGCACTTTGTTATGTAGTGGGTACGTATACCGTTTTCTTAAGATTGTTTTCTCAGGAGGTATCCAGACATGCAATGTAAGTTTACAAGTACTTATTTCGCTATTTATTATATGTGTGATCGTATCGATAGCGTCTGTCGGCCGTTGTGTTTTCGCTCGGATCGTATCAAGATACGCAAATTGTATGAATAATTACGCGCCCTACGAGTGTGTTTCACTTGGAATAAAGTAGTTTTGCAGCGATGAGTGCTGGATAACTGGAACTAAGAAATAAATCTAGAAATGTATGCGTAGGGAAGTTTTTAAGGTTTTGTTGGCGCTTGTAATGCGCACAAAAACATAGATACAAAGTCGATTTTCTTCAAAAGGGTTGATTGAAATTTCAACAAACAACGCTAAGAAATTGCATGCTACGATGCCATAGATGGAGAGAAAGACACATACGTCAAACATAGACAGCGGCGGATCCCAGGGGAGAACAAAAACTTTAACCATTCACCCATTCGATTGGTGTTATTGGTGCAACAACGGCCCTATCTTCCTTCTTACGGTTCAAGCCCCCCCCCCCCCACGACAATTCTGAATCCACCATTGGACATAGATATATAACATTTATCTGTTTGCGTCAGGTGTTAATTCATGTTAATGTAAACCAAACGTGTTAAGGTTTATCTACACACACAACTTAAGTATATACTTCTAATAATAATACTTCTATACTAATATTATAAAGAGGTAAAGTTTGTGAGTTTGTGTGGTTGTAGGGGGTAATCTCTGGGTCTACTGAAACGATTTTGAAAATTCTAATATAAAGCCACGTTAATTGTGAGTGTCATAAGTCCAACGAAGTGGGCATGGGTCAGCCATCTCAAAATAAAATAGGTAGGTACATGTATAACTAACTTTTTTTACATTGGCTACAAAATTCAACTCATATGAATGTCAGATAGAATTTGGAAATATAGCATATAATAAGTACTATTTATAGTCCTCACGATCTAAGTATATACTATTGACAACTTCGCGTTGACAATGTATACAAGCCATCGGAAATTCGAGTATTTTTTAATGAATTAATATGAAATAAATTCTAAACCACAACCAATACGGATGTTGACTATCAAGTCAAATCAGTCTCTTTTTATGGAATGTTAAAACAACAAGCTCTAAACAAATGTGTATGGAATAACAACCTATGACGTCATAAGTTCCTATCGTCAAATTATTACTTTTAGTATTCGTTTTAATGCTTTTAAATTTAAAAACATGTTAAATTGTAAAAGAACACTTATTTTCAGAATATTTTAAGACCTTATAAAATTATATGTACTACGGGTCTTAATCGCGTGAATAATTTAATGTAAAATACCTTGTTTATTGCCCGACGTTTCTACTGTATTGCAATGGCCGTGGTCACTTTTAAGACCTACTTTTGTCTAATTTGTAAAAAATATTTTTTTTTCTTATAGTCCCAATTATTGTAATTCGAATAACACAACTTAGTTAAAATATTTCCAATTAATACTAAAACACACAATCCAGTACAACATTACTATAAGTTTGGATACAATTTTAAGTTACTATGACAACAAGTAATAGTTACGGGGCAAGTTAAAGACGTTCGAATGTTGAAGCAAAGAAACCAATTAACACTAAGTAATCGGATATAAATTCAAATATAAAAGTATACATGGTGTCGTAAAAATGAACTAATATATTAATTCAGCAAAATACTTGGTCTCACCATTTTGACGCAAAGTTGGTTGCACCATTTTGTAGGTTCCAAGTTTTAGCGGGTGGCCTTAATATGCTGTTATAGCTTACAAGAAAATAAACAATAAGATTATTCGGCAGAGTGTAGAATCTAGATACACTATATTACTTTCACTTACCGTATAACGACATCTTGATGGTGAAAATGATCTATGCAATTTTACGCTGAATGATTTTAAAATTATAACGTGACAATATTTTACACATTATGAACAATATTATGACTAAAGCTTTTAAAATTGTAAAAGGTAGTAATAAAGTTATCGATACTCACACTACACTTTTATAGATCTGATGATTTTTTAGTTATATCTCGTAGTTACAAGTTGACAGAAACACAACAAATTATGTGTTCCTCATACAATACAAACACGAATAAATTTCGTGTAATTTAGCCACTAAACATATGTCAGTTAAAAAGACGTCTCTGTATTTGAACATAATAATATTTCATAAAGTAGTCTGGTGTGCACAGGTGCAATACGTGGTATGAAAACGAACGGTGTCTTTATTGCCGAGATATTTGAACAGAGTGAGTTCCATTCCACAATAGTTGACGGTTTCTGTTTATTTTCGTTTAATCAATCTTTTTAAAATCTTTATTTGTACCAGCCAATCTGTCACACTACATCGTAGCGTTTGAAACCAATATGATTTTAAAACCCACTCTAGCTTTTCCCGCGTTTTTGCCCGCCTTATGTTTGATTTTCTCTAGATTATGTACTATTTTAATGTATTAACTACATTATTGTAAGGTTTCATGAAAATCCGTTCAGTAGTTTTGGCGTGACAGATCAACAAACTTCCGTACATTCATACATCCTCACAAATAATTCTATTTCGTAATTGTGATTTAACGCTCTGGCTGGCTTAATCGAGAGGAAAGCTCTGCAACAAGATCAAGTAGGATATTTGAGTGAAAACTCTAGCTGTACCTACCACCTAATCTATAATGGCTTATTAATCTATTGAGGGTATTGAGTTGACATGAAAGTGCACAAAAAATCATCATGGATCTTTTGAATGGATTTTAGTGGACAGAGATTCACCACAAGGAGTTTTTTAATATACAAGGGGTCTAAGCCGTAGGCCGTCTTGTGGGGTTATCATGACGGTGTCAGTTATTCTGCCGTGAAATAGTGATGTTAACATATCACTGTGTTTCGGTTGAAGGGTAAATGAGACTCACGAACTACATAATGTCTCAAATGAGGAGCGCGGTGCGGTGACAATCAGATACTGTTAGGGGCTAACGGGCGTGACGTTTACTATCAGCTCGTCTCTTCATTTAGTGGGATAAAAAAATGGTTGTCTGTAAAGTCGGTTTACGGATGATAATTTTACGTGATAAAAAAACATTGAAGACATTGTAATAAACAACTATGCCTGTGACGGCTTTAGTTCCATGCCACTGCAATTGCAATTCGCTAATAGGCTGATAGCTTTAGTTCTAATTGTAAAGCATGTCGCTGCAATCGCCATTCGCTGATAGGGTGATACTTCACTTTATAAACAGTTGACAGGTTGTAATAAACAATGGCCGATCGTGCCTATCTATCGCTTATTCCGCGCTCTCGCTTGTACACATAACGTGACACTTTTTCATCCGTGCAGGTGGTCATCGATTTATAAGACGTTATCACGTCAAAAAACCTAGAGGAATATTATAAGAAACGTCTGATGTGTGTCTAGTATAAAAGTAGTATTTATCTACTCAATTTTACAGGTATCATTTCATAAACAGTAAAAGCACAGGAGATAAAGTATATTTTTACTGTGGCAAACGTTGGGTAGATACGATGCACCGGTGCGATATTATGGAGACGTCTTCTACTCGTATATTTGGATAGACAAGGATATGTTTCCTGCAATATACTAAAAGAGAGATAGGTAGGTACTGCAAAGAGACATGTGTTATCAGCCGTTACCGACGAGACGAATTAGCCGTTATCGAAAAAACGAGAGAAATTAAGCTGGACGTAGCAGCTTAATTTACATCACCAATCTAACGCATTAATAAAAACTATTTGATCATATGATTATTAAAAACTATTTATGATTGAAATATTAAATAATATAAATTGATGTATCAGATAAATATGAAATAAGTTGTTGTATTGACAGTTTCATATGTCACTTAAAAGTCTATAAATATTGGTGTATTGCTCATAACAGCTCTTACACTCTTTGTGAAAACATCGCTAGGACAAACTTCTGTTGGATTCAACTTGATCAGTACAGCACAACATTGAATATTATTTCGTCATTTTGAACCCACCTTCGTAATACGTATAATGTTTAGTTTTGATATTTTAACAGATTTTTGAAGTGAAAATTTCTGTAGCGGCGTTGTGTACGTTTTAGGATGGGTAAAAAATGTTAAACTCGCGTCAGGACCCATGACCTGATCGAAAATTCGAAAGACGGAGGGAGAGCAATGAAATCTGCTATAATATCATTAGAATGCGAAGGTAAATTTCGCCACCGTCTACAATGTTATTATAGCTCAGGTGGGGAATCGGGCGGCCCAGAAACCAGAAGACTCCAGTTCGAATCCGAGTAACAATTATTTTTCCCTTTTTTATTTTAATTTTTGCTTTTGGTTTTTTGATTTGTGATTTATTATTGCATTTTTTTTTTCATGTTCATGGCACATCATTTTCTCTTCTGCCAGCACTCCCAGAGTGCCAGTTGTTTTTTTTAAATACATATTTGAGTTATGAATATGTTTAGCTGGATGCTAAACATCAAGTTTGCACTGCTATGAGACTACTGCATTAATTACACTGATCTTCGTACTACTTGACAAGCTGGAGTGGTAGGTCTAAGCCATAGACCGTCTTGGTCGGTACTACAACAGAGCTAGTTACTCTTCCGTGAAATATTAATGTTAACGCATCACTGTGTTTCGGTTGAAGGGCACAATAGCAAGTGTAATGACTGGGAAAATGAGATTTACGAACTAATGTCTCCAATGAGGAGCGGGACAGTGACATTCAAAATTTCAATTGATGGCCAAACAAGGATTTGAGTAGCATTGATACTGTTATGGTTCGCAGACCTCGGAAACGGCGCCATACATTCTCATACTCTGACTATTGCCGCATCAGCCGCACGGGTCAGCCACACGTCGTAAGCCGCGCGCGTCCGCAAACAGCCGCGATGCACGAAAATGAACCTTTATGGGCTAGCGCGACACCATCAAGCGCACGACCTCTCTGCTCGTCTCGTCATTTAGTTGTACCTCCGTATAAAGAAGAAAGAATGACGCCTAGAGGTAAGTTGAATTCGGGAGGTAAGTTGAATTCGGAAACGACCGAGTGCAGTTAGGCGCAAGTTATGCAATGTCATTAAACGTAATATTAGGGGTATTACTTAAAAGGTTTTAGTCCTTACACTTGTACTTAATGATGATTCCTGGCATATTAAGCAAAACGTGTAGTTACAGGCGTTTAAATGTGAAATTATACCACATTTTCATACCACATTACCACACCATAACTGTTGCCATAAGACATACAACGTGTCACAGAAGGGTGCGTTAGCCCTCAAATTGTACGTACTAAGTATGTGGGCCTAATTTTATCAAAATTTGAGTAGGTACTAAATTTCGCAAGCTTTTTAATTATTAAGCATTTCAAATGTTATCAATAAAAACGGGGTAAAATGTTTTATGATATTTACGCAATAGTATACCTACTTATAAGGGCCACACACTGTCCGATGCTCCGATGTTTGCTAATTAACAAAAATAAAATGCTGAAATAGCTTCACGGGAAATGCATCCAGGTGCTGGTGGCCAGGTGCATGCAATGCATGATCATATTCTGGGGCATGGGAGCGTGCATTTGACTCAACACCGGCAGGTATAAGTCATTTGAGCAAGGGGGGCAGTTGCCTCCCCCCCTGGATCCGTGCCTGAATGCATCATGGCTTTCTATTACACGTTGTATATTAGCTCTCATTATCACGAAACTTAACAACATTTATACTTATACGTACCTACTTTTATATCAGTTTTGCAAATGATTCCATATCTTAGAGAGTAAGGTGAGTGCAGTATACGTACAGTGCAGGAGCGCGGGATGCGGCGCGGGGGGCGGGCGTAACAGATGCGCTGCATTGCCATCGCGCCAACTCCTGGTAAAACGCAGGGACGGACTTCGGTTGAAGCGAATTCCTGTTTGAAATTTACGATGTCCGAGGACAAATATGGTTTACCCGAACAACTTATGAAAATATTATTAGTTATAATTTAAAAAACTTATGAAAACATTAGTGCACGTAACATTTTGCTGAACATATAAGGAATTAACAAAAATAAATACCTACCCAGCTACCTATATGTCTAACTTTTTATTTTGCAATTTAATAAGCAATTTAATTTTGGCCATTTAAAATATGTTTTTCTAAAAAATTGTGACAAACATTGTGTACTTAGCCAATAGGGATGTTGGCTAAGTAAATAACTGCTTTTAAGATAAAACAGCCTGTACCTACCTACACACTGCTCAATAATTATTTTCAAAGTGTGTTTAGTCCATTTGTATTTCACCGAAGCGCGGTATGTTTGAGAGGTTATATCCAAGCAGATATGTCTGCTCAAGACTCGTGAAAATAACTATACTTATCTATAAGATTTCTAAAAGTTAAACAAACTTTTAAAGAAATCTAAAAAAGCGCTTCTTGTCCAAGTCCGGGCCCGCAACAAAACGCGAGGGAGCGCCGATGACAAAATACAAATTTTATTTTATTAAATTCAAAAAAGCCTCCAATGATTGATAGGAGCGCGCCCTCTCTCAGTTTGCTGCATAACTCTTGCTACTCAATAAAATGGATCATTGATTTCCTACAGATATACAGTTTTTTATACAAGCAGTTATAGTTTTGGCGTAACGGACCCAAAAATCGAATTAATGGAATTTAGTTTTATTTTTATTTTACAAGGATTAGGCATATTTTTATTATGAGTGAAGGTTTGTATTTTTTTTTGTTTATATAAAGATAACTAGCAATGTGAGATGGTTGGTCCTACATTACTAGCAATCCTGTTAACCCCTCCAGCTAAGCTAAATTGCATGTGTTAGGAGTGGGTTCAAGTCGGTAGTACCTATAATGGGTAGGATTCGAACCTGCGACTTCACGATTGCCTTAACCACTGAAACTGTTGTCTATTGCCTTAACCACTGAATTACCGCCAAAGTTTTTGTCTGTGAATCTGTCTAAAATAAAGAAGTACTATGTAATTTAGATCTTTTATATCTTCAAGAATCTGAAGAAGATAGAAACTACCCAACAATAAAAGTATAAACTAAAACTCGCACGAAATGTCAACGAACACAATAGGCACCCTAGGTATTAGATAGGTACATTCCTAATAACCCTATTTTAAAAAAGGTTTCGAACGCAAAATTTCTAAGTCCAGTATCTAAATAATAACCTAACCCTTTTACTGGAACATATCAGGTAGAACCAATTTAAAAATTTTGCATAATACTTTCTTAACTGCTTTTTAATATCGAAGCAGAAATATTTATTAAATATAAAAGCAATAAAATCTAGAATAAAGTATGATAAACAATCCACCATCTTCCATAATAATTATTAACTTATTTATTCTCGATTTGCGTGGCCACTAATTTACGATCCGAGCATAAATATCGTACGTAACCGGTATCCTTACTTATTTTCTCTACTACTATAAAATTGTAAAGAAGCTGTGTCTGTGTATTGAACATATTAAAAAAAAAACTTTTTTATATTTTCTGAAGAGTCGAGCAGGAGGCCAATTCACGTATTTGAAGCAGTACAGTTGCAGTGCAGTTGCAGTTAAGTTTCGATTAAAACGGCCATTTTCGTATTCTTGTAACTTTGGGATCGATCTTAAAACCGCTTGCACCGTAGGTACTAGAATGTCGTTATTGCGCTCTCGAGACGCATACTTGACGCAAGCGTATTTGAGATCGATCCCAAAGTTACAAGAATACGAAAATGCCCGTTTTATTCAAACTCAAACTTAATTAAATATCTTAATTTCGTAAAATCAGGTTAATGATTATTTGAAAACGTCAGATTAATACATATTAAAATTTTTATAAAATTATGATTATTTGAAAAAAAAAACAAAATGAGGTTAGGTGGCAGTTCCAAGTGTAAAGCTCATGAGAAGAAGAATTCGAAACTTAACTGCAACTAAACAGCAACTGCATTGCTTTAAATATGTGAATTGACCCTCAGGTCCTGCGTCTGATAGTAAGCGTCACGCTTGTCCATAACAGTATCAACACAGATTCGCTTCTTATTTTGTGGTATCAGTGCCACCCAAGACTACAGAAGAGCCAAGACTAAGAAGTCTTCTATAGAAGAACCTACTAATTGTAGGTCCTGGAGGTAATTGCCATAATCGCCACGCTTAGCGAATGGGTTGGCGATCGCAGTAAGGCTTTAAAGTACGCAGAGGACGCTGCTGCCCGTCCTCCAGTGGGACATCCCTTAGTCGTCTTGACGACACCCACGGGAAGATATGGGGTGGTTCTATTCTACCACACGGCTTAGCACTTAATCACACTATACCACAACGTATGAACGATGGTACGATTTACTGAAAAACTATCACACTTTCAGGTTTGGGCTTTAATATAGTAATTTAAGTTTATATCTAGATGTGTTAACTATTAAAGAAATATTATTTTATACATATTTAAAAAAAAAGGCGGCTAAAACAACGGTCTCAAAAATTATAACTTGGTAAAAAACTTTGCGAGCCCTTCTAAAGCATCGCTTTTTGCTGGTAAATACTTTAAACTAAAATTATTTTCGACATGATCGGATATACCGTTATTGAGTTACTGCCGAAAAACTGCGTTTCTCAAAAAAAAGGACGTAAGTGCCATTAACGTACACTCTTCTGCTGGTGCAATTTTTCAAATCAGATTTATTCATATGTAGTGCATTTATCTTTAAATAGCTGACCCGCGCAACTTCGTCTGCATAAATTTTCCTCCGTTTTTGCAAAATTGTTAATCGGAGCTCCGCTCCTATCGTAGCGTAATGTTATATAGCCTTCCTCGATAAATGAGCTATTGAACAGTAATCGAATAATTTTTCTATTCGGACCAGTAGTTCCTGAGGTTATCGAGTTAAAAAAAACAAACACTTCAGATTTATAATATATTAGTATAGAAGTATAGATGGCGGCTGTAGAACCCTACACTGAGCATGGCCCGGTTTTTTTCATGTATGTTTGTTTATTCAGTTATGATGCAAAACGCCATGAATACATTTTAATTGTTTGATTGCACAGTTTTAAAGATATTTATTATCTATATATTAAACTTAATTACTGCTATAAATTTAATTACAACCGGTTTAACGGTATACCTACAGCTTGGTTTGTCATCAACTTGTCGCGCTATTAATTAGAGAGCTCAAGTGGAATGGTCACTAAAACGGCATACGAGCGGAACCGCGAGTAAAAGTTAGTTAACAATAAGGCTGAACGATCAGCAAGGTTTAATGTGGTGACCGCGCCAAGATATATCAGCGACAAGTGGCCGCGACTTGTTTACAAGAACACGACATAATGGCCTCCGTGTAAAATATCGGAATGTTCTTTACTGAACCCTAGGATGCACCCTTGATGGTACCAACCTTATTAAATTAAAGAAATAGTAAATGTGTGGGTACCTAGAATAACTTTTGAATAGATGCATGGATTAGAATTTGAAAACTTCAAGAAAATCTAACGTAAACTTTCGCGTCGCATGATTATAACTATTCATTATACGGGAATTGACGCGAGTTCAGTCCGCTTGTAACCACGGCCGGGGCAATCTGGTCGAAACGTCAAGCAATTTTAAGGTAAACAATGCATGTTACTTCCCGTATAATAAAAATATTTTTTTCTGGTAAATTAGTGTTTTTGTAAATATATAAAAATGTATTTATACATTTGTAATTTTTTCATACGTTTTGGGCACGCGATTTAAAAGATAAAAGTGGATGGGGACACATATTTTTTTACTTTTGGGTCTATTATTTCAAAAAATATTGACTTAATCAAAAAAGTATCCTAAAAATATTAAAATATTTTTAAAAGACCTGACGAATGACGTGCCACACGTTGATAATACACGTATATTTATTAATTTACTATCGAACTGGTATAGTAATCGAACTAGTCTTTTGTTTATGGCTTCAACAAAATAATTATTCCCTTAATTTGATTCATATACGAGTACATTGTGTAGTTTTTGAGTAAAATGCCTGTGATATACGGACGGAGAGACAGACAGACATACAGACGGACGGACATAACGAAACTATAACGGTTCCGTTTTGCCATTCTGACTATGGAACCCTAAAAACGACATAAGAAATACGTTTATATAACTTTAATCGGGACTTTGTTATTAACCTAGCTGACTGAAAATAACTGAAAATGTTGATGAAGAACTTAAATTAACAATTAGAAATCTAAAATTTCCTAACTTATCTATAGAATTTTTCGCAATGTACAAAAATGCAGTCGATAACATATGTAGTTTTATAAACAGAATTAAAAAAAAGAGTTTATTTCCGGGTACCAAATAGAACATATCAGAACATGTCGGGTCCACCGATACCTTTGTGGGGCTCGGAGCAGCGTCCTCGCTAGGGATGCTTTACACAGTTAATTTAAAATTCTCACTCGTATAAATAAAGGAGGGTAGCGTTTGCGTTTTATGGCTTACAATGTGCGAATGCAATGTTTGTGACGCTCCTTTGCGGTCGCTGACGTATTTTAATATCGTTAATTAGGTGTTACGAGCTTTTACGAGTGCTTTGGGCTCGTTTAAAATGTGTTCTATTTTGTATAATGTGCAATATGTATTTTGGGCGAGCGTGTTAGACTCTAATAAGAGTAAATCTGTTTAGAATTTTGTGATATAATTTTAGGACGATATTTTTTTACTTATACAAATAAATAAAATTGAAGGGTCTGTTTTAATGACAAAATAACAGTATTTTACTAAATGCATATGAAAGTATTTAAGACTAGCTGTCCCGCGCAACTTCGTATGCGTAATTTTTCCCCGTTTTTGAAACATTTCTCGTCGCTTCTCCGCTCCTATTAGTCGTAGCGCGATGTTGTGTAGCCTATAGCCTTCCTCGATAAATGGGCTATCCAACAAAAAAAGATTTTTTCAAATCGGACCAGTAGATCCTGAGATTAGCGCGTTTAAACAAACAAACAAACAAACTCTTCCGCTTTATGATATTAGTATAGATAAATAAAACAAAAACACTTAAGACTGCCGCTGTAGCGCGGTGGGAGTGTATCCGACTGTTACGCAAGAGGTCGTGGGTTCGATCCCCACCCAGGATAAAACTTTGTGTGAAGAGCACGATGGTTTATTCTGTGTCGTGGTGTAATTTATCTATAAATATATGTATGTTTATCAGTTGTCTGGTTTCCATAGTACAAGCGCTGCTTAGTTTGGGATCAGATAGCGTTGTGTGAGTTGTCCCATTATTATTACTTAAGATATTGACGGGACTTTTGCTGTCAGACAGCCGATGAAGGCTCTTAGGCTACTTTTTATCATCACGCTAACATCTTTAGCGCATAGATAGTTTTAAATATGAATGGGCTATAATTTTAAAGTAGCATACCTAATTGTATTTTGAACAGAGTAAGTTTTCAATATTAACTAGATGCTCAAAGAGGTAGTAAAATACAACCCGTATTTTTATTTTAGTTTCCTTAGGTCAATTTGTAACTACTCGTATATCCATTACAGAAGAAACGAACAAGCTTCAGTAAACTGCGTGAACAACCCCCAGACACTACTTTTAAGTCATACTCAAAAGTATTTATGTCGCTTTATTACCTTTAAGGGACAGTGAGAGCATGAGGGTTAACAGCATTTCAAAACTGAGTGAAGTTACATTCTGTGTAAGTCTTAACGTTAGTAATAAGTATATTATAGATGCTCCACGTCGCCCTGACTTAGTGGCGATCGAGCAGATCTAGATATCTGCAAGGTTAGGCGTCATTACCACTGACGGTCCATAGATGGGTAACCGTTTTCGAGATTTGCTCTACGTGCCACATAGAGCACGTTAAGCTGTCGGTCTTGCGCCCAATCTCTCTCCGGTCGTATCGGATTTCCGTCCCATCGGGATATGAGAGTGAGAGTATTATAGAAAGTACACTTCTGCGCACACGCTTGTCGACTATAATATCTCCTGCGTTGGTCTATACTAAGTTGGCTAGTAAATGTTAATAAACTTTTGCGATTTGTCCACATTATAAATTTATATATACTACGGGTCCTAATCGCGTGAATAATTTAAGGTAAAATACCTTGTTTATTGCCCGACGTTTCGACCGTATTGCAACGGCCGTGGTCACGGGTTAGATTAAGGCTGCACGTGGCAGTCTACCCGTGACCAGTATAGTATACGGCGACCAGTGTAGTATACGGCTAGTCTTTGCTGAGATTGGCTGCCGCCACCGACATCGGTTAGGAGACTATTAAAGTATAAAATAAAAATAAGCCTTTATTGCTGTTAGATTTTAACTTATTTAACTAAATAATACATTTTAAAAGAAAATGATAACAAAAAAGTAAGAAAACTATAAATTAACATAAAATTAAACATATTCTCGGCATTCGGCTTATCCCTTCTCTTAACAGCTTGTATTTCGACAAAGGTTTAATCTAAGGATTTATATTTGTTTCTGTCCTTTGATCTATGTAACCATTCTGGTCCGGCTACTTGCTTAAGCCGTCGTGTTATAAAACATTTTTATTATTCCTTCTCCAAAAACAGGAAATTTTTGTCCGTATATTCTAAACTGTCGATGTATCTAATTTGCTTAGTACAGAAAACAAAAATCCAAGACACGACGGCAAACAAAGGCGCCGTAACGAAATGGAGCGAAACTTTCTTACTAATTAATTTAATCCCTTCGAGCCGAACCCCATTAGCCTAATTGAACTGCGGTGTACATGTCAATTCTTTACTCCTGTTCTACTAAACAAAACATCCACTTTAAATCTTATTATGTACGACATAGAGTCGGTTTTTGATAAATCATTTGGACCAGGACTAAATTCCACGTTAATGATATGAGGAGTCTACTTTACACTGTTTTGCATAAGTGTTCAATTTCTATAAGTTTCTTATACTATTTTTTCCATTAATTTTGCACTGTTTTTCTGACCGAGGTCACACAAGCATACAAACATTATTTAATGTAGGAATTTCAGGATATTATCTGAGGGAGGTGAGCTGAAGGCTGGCCTTTTCTATGCACAGTGATTTAGCATTGCCATACAACATGACAATTCTGCTAGCCTTCTGGCACAAAATAAAGATTTCTTTTTAATTTGAAATATTTTTGCAATGTTCTTTTTTACGGCATTACCTTTTTTCACAAGAGTTGTCTTGTATCGTAAGTGAATAAAAAAAAAAAGATTTTGGAGAGAATAAGCTTTACCTACCGCACTATACCGGTTGACATCGATGGGACCTGGCTTTCTTATTATTTAGCCCTATTTTGTAGTTACACTATGGATGGATGGACCATGCTAAGGTCCTCGAACCGAATCTCGATTCGCGAGTTTTGATGTTAGCCAAACTCGGCCTAATATTGCTTGGACAACAGCGACGTCTTAGTAGATATAAAATTTTCCCATACATTTTGCATATACTCGTAGCATCCTATAACATTGAGTTCTAGTATTCGTGTTTTGATTGACTGACATAAGGTGTATCATCTACCTAAATTAATGTATAACAATAAAAAAGATTTTATTCTCTTTTCTTGCGATACTTTAACCCTCAGTAGGCCTGAGTAAAAGTTATTCCAAATAGGACGTCATGGATAATGTGTTTTGATTGCCATGGAAAAAATATTTCACTCAAATAAAGTTATTATAAGAAAGTATCACCATAAGTAAAGACAAATAAAACGACAAAGCCCAACATAATGACTATATTCTTGCCTTGTTTATCTTCTAAGTTAATCAAATAAGGCTTATTTGTTTAATAATACAAACATAACCTAGTTTTGGGGATACAATTTGTGGAAAAGTCAATTACAATAGAAACATGTATATTATTTATAAGTAAATAATTTTATTAGTTTTTTGTATGTCTATATCTACCTTCTGAAAAAGTTACAAGTCTAAAACTTATACTTACATATTTGTGACTAAAATAATAGTCATCGTAATAAATTTCCTTGATAGTCTTTTAGAAGCTTGAAACTCACTGTCAGGCTAAAACTGTATTTTAAATCTAGTTTTTGACATGATAACGTCTTTTAATTGATGACGGGGCACGAAAAAGTGTCACGTTATTGATTGGTGGTTATGTTATTGATTGGTTGCTAACCAGTCATGTTATTGACTGGTTGTTAAGCAACACGAATGGCGATTCCGCCAGCTGATAGGCTGAAGTATTGTGGCCGTCGGGTACATGCGCGCGCATGCGCCCAGGTCCACTAAATCTATCACAGTCTTATGACGTTATCACGTAATTTTTTTTTTAAAGTAAATTTCCACTCTAAAGTACAAGCCCTGTATCGCGGGGCCTTCACCACTTACAAATCACGGACAAAAAGCTAGACAGAACAACAAAGTGGTTTCCTGTGTGGGAATCGAACACAGCAGACGCACACCCCACTGCGCCAATCGAGGCAGTCAGTTGTATTACAACTTTAAAATAGCTTTATCCAACGTTATCCTTAGTACCTATAGTTAAAATCTGAAAGTAGTTTGCTCAGAATCAGTTACACAATCCACTGGGGTAGTTTTTGAACCATGTTATATTTTTCTGTTAATTAATTAATCAATCATTAATTAATTCATTAATCATTCTAACAGTCCAAATCCTGCTCACAATATGTGATGTGAAATGTAATTATTACTTATTTTTCATTAATAACCATGGATTACGTACTACGAGACGCTATGAGAACACAAGACAACTTGAATGGCTTCTATCTATGCAAGTTTTTAATTATTTCATTTTTTTTTACTGATTTATTAAAAGTTAATTGTGATTATTGTAAAAGTGATTTCTTGTTGGGGTGTCTGAACTTTGCACTATACCAAAAATAACCTTGTATAAATAATAATTATTGTGACTATTTTATACAAGTATTACTACAGCGATGGTAGCCTAATGGTTAAGGCATCGGGCTCGCAATCGTGAGGTCACGGATACGAATCCTACCCATTATACTACCGACGTGAACCCACTCCTAATACAAGCCATTGAGCTTAGCAGTTAACAGGATTGCTAGTAACGTGTGCCACAATTCCAATTGCTAGTTTTTTTGTAAAAATAAAAAAGACTGACAAAACGTAAAAACGTAGTTTCCATAACCTGTTTGTTTTTTCAGTGAGTTTTATAAATATTTCATTTATGTATATTCTGTACATAAAGATTTTCATGTTTATGTTTTATTTGTAAAGAGAGACTGAATTAAGCGATCAGCGCTCGTCAATAGGGCTTCTCTGTAAACACGCATTTTGTTTGCCTGATACACTGTATAGGAAATTGACAGTAGGATAATACCATGCAACAGTTTGTGTGGAATACAAATGTTTAAAAGGCAATTTGGTAGGTAGGCTTAAATGGTAACAGACGTTTCAATTTCGGATTGTCTTTCCAAGGCCATAAATTGGTTACAAATGTTACGGGTTAGCTCTCAAAAAATTTGTTGGAAATATAAAACTGACAACAAACAATAGATACTTTTCGGACGTATAAACTCTTGACTAATACTAAAATGACTTGAATTAACGATTATATTGATTTACTGACTGAGAAGATTGATTAAAAGAGAAACCTCTTTATGCAAATAACTCGACTTAGCTTCCAAATTTGCAAAAGATCTGAAGAAGAAACTTAACAGACTTATTCCCAGCGGACAATAGCTAAATTTAAAATAAGACTACTGTGCACAAACGTATCTGGTAGAGGAGGGGGTATATTAATTGCTAGAGGACCTATCCCCCAAAAGTATAAGATTTTCTTTAAACTTTACTTAAACTTCAACAAATCAATCGATCACACTTGGTCAGATGGAGCTGCCTCCAAAAAAAACAAAACCCTTGATCCTCTAGTGCCACTGTAAGTTAATCTACTGTGATATAACTATATAGTGTTCGTATTGACAAACACGCTGCTGACACGCATATCCTTTTCATGGCACCGCTATTGCTTGGACACAAAGACCGCCTAAATTTGGTCGTTTGAACTTTACAACATTCACTACAGATATTGTGTGGACGGTCTATAATGAAATGATGTTATTATGCTAACAATTTTAAAAGCTTTACCATTATAAGTTAAATAGGTATTTGATTATAATATGCTAAGCTTTTAATAGCGGCATTGGGTCAGTCAGTATACAGTTATTATAATCTATCCTAATATTATAAATGCGAAAGTTTGGATGTATGGAAGGATGGATAGATGGATGTTTCAATTTTTTTAATTTAAATTTCATCCAGACTTGATGATCTGGATGAAATTTAACAAAGACATAGATTATAGTCTGGAATAGCGCATAGGCTATTTTTTATACCGAAAAATGTTTTCGTGGGATAATTTTTATTTTTTTATTTTTTTTTATGCGAGTCGCGGAATAGGTTGTACCAAATAAGGGACAAGGTCTAGTTAGAAGAAGGCTAATACTCAAGGAAACAATTTAGGGGTTCTAATCACCCCCGAAACCTAGGTAGACTCCAGCATTTTTAAAGCAGTGAGCAACTGTCTAGTAATGTTAAGAAATTATGTGGGAGTAAATTAAAATATATGCAGCTAAAATTATAACCACCCTTTCGACTTCGAATGAACAATGTGCAATTAACCAATTTTGTTGTTTGCTTCATAAGATCATGTCGGACCATGCTCAGTGTAGGGTTCCGTAGACATTGCTGTATGAAAAAAAAACAGCGAGTATATTCATTGCACTACGCTATTACGCCCTTTTGTTGAGAAACACAGTTTTTCGGCAATACAATAACTCCATGACAGTATATCCGATCATGTCCAAAACAATTTGAGTTTGAAGTATTTGTTAAGCGATACTTTTTTGCTTTTTTCATATGTTTTGGTCACACGGTTTAAAAGATAAGGGGGACATAATTTATGCAACTTTTTGAGCGATTATTTCCAAAAATATTCACTTAATCAAAAAAGCTTCTTAAAAACCTTAAAATATTTTCAAAAGACCTGTCGAATTATGTGCCACACGTTGATGTTTGCTAAAAAAACAGTTTCTGTACATGTACCTATGGAGTTTATAAATATTGATTTTTATCATATAGGTAGCTAAAAAACTAAGTAGCGGCTACTACAAGACACCTTTTCACCAAATTTAATCCATATTCATAATGTAGTCTTTCAGTAAAATACCTGTGACATACGGACGGACATGACGAAACTATAAGGATTCCGTTTTTGACATTTTGGCTACGGAATCCTAATAACACTTCTATTTTTGGTCACGTGCTTAAAACAGTATTTTGTCAAATGTTGTCAAGGGATTCCAATGAATTTATCAAAATAGCGGCAGATAAAAGTTCACACCATAACAAAGTTCCGTGAAATAGGGTAAAAGTAATTTGTGCCCGGTCAGCGCAAGCTTGCCATGTGTCGGTCCCGAGTTCGATTCCCGTGGGGTGACCGCGTCTCTAATGTCACGCCTATTATTCGCCGATATATCTTCCGTTCGCGTCAATATTTTCATTTTCGTGGATTTCTGTCCATTTGGGAGTTCATTATGTCCCCCGATGTTTGTTTGTGTTTCATCTTTATGTTTCATTTGGTCGTGGTCGTGGATTATTTATTTTCTACGTAGTCTAGTATTTACCGATTAATATCATAATCATATTTAGAATACTTTTTTAGACTAACAAATGAGTTTTTAGCATCCTGGCTTAGGAGTGGCTGGCGTCCCTGATGATATCTGGCTACATAAAGGATGAATAAATAAAAAAAATAAAAACCGGCCAAGTGCGAGTCGGACTCGCGCACGAAGGGTTCCATACCATTATCTAAAAAAACGGCAAAAAATCATGTCTGTTTTATGGGAGCCCCACTTAAGTGGATATTTTATTTTCATATAATTATATATTTTAAAGTGAATATATAACTAAATTTTCTGTGAATACATCAAGCGTCTACCTGTTCTCGTTACTAATATCGACACCTTAAATACTTTTTTTTTTTTTTTTTAGAATTTGTTGTTATAGTGCAATAGAAATACATCATCTGTGAAAATTTCAACTGTCTAACTATCACGGTTGTGATAGACGGACAAACAGACAGCCGGACGAACAACGGAGTCTATTGCCGGAGTGCCGAATAAAACATAAAAACTACTATTTAATGGCACCAACTTCAAAATGTTTAATTTGTTTTTGTTATTCTAGGTATATCATTTTTTGCTTTTTAGTTGCCTTGTATTTATTTTTGAAATCGGTAATATTGTTTTGTAAAAAGTTTTTGTCTTATATTTACACGATAAAACTGCTACCTTCACCTTTACTGACTGTATTTTTCTAGTCAAGATCAATCAATCTTCCATCAGGTATTAAACTCACAAGAGCTTACGAACTAAGCCTATTCTATATTCACATATTAGTGAACCCAATTCTCACCGTTCGTGATTGAAGATATAGGTTATAGTTCAGTCATCGTCTGATATTTGTAGCCGGGGTCCATGCATCACGCCCGTTGAAGGGGACTAGACAATCTTATAAAGTACCCGGAGTATCACACGTCAGATCCCGAACCCGAAGGCCATCCTTTATTCAAATAAACCCTATTTTTATGGAAAACTTGCCCTTTCCACATCAATATCAATTTCCCAGCGATTGTTGCAGAAATAAAGGGATGACCCTTCGGGGACGTCAGGTTATCTGCTCAACTATATTAGAGGATCTTTTAAAGGGCAGTTCTTGTTTTTTTTTACTTCAGAGATTTTCTTGTAGCGTTTTTAATGGCTACGGATGTTTTGACCTTGAATATATTGTGACAAAAAATGGACGATGATGTAAAGGTCGTGCATGGGTAATTTATTCGTAAGTTGCCAAAAGAGTAGATGGGGAAAATATCATAAATGTCAAATAGGTAATCACAGTAGTATCTTTATAAAGGGTTAACTAGGATAAGGAAATATACTTTAGCTACGGGTCTACTTCAGCTGTAGATTGGCATATAACAGTATGTATCTTTATACGGGGAATGTTTGAGACAATATGTCAGGAGTATTAATGTCCACGTCAAACGTCAAAGTTCTAAATTAATAAAAAAATGGTTGCTAGTAAATCCAATCGGTTAACGGACGATAATTTTACGTGATAACGTCAAAATAAAACATAGACGACATTGTAATAAAGAACCATGCCTGTGACAGCTTTAGTGGACCACCACAATACTTCAGCCTATCAACAGGCAGAATCGTCATTCGCATTTATTGGCAACCAGTCAATAACGTGACTGTTGTTAAGTGATTGCTTAGCAACCAATCAATAACGTGACCGTTGCTACGTGACACTTTTTCGTGCGTGTATCCCGTCATTGATTAATAAGACGTTATTACGTCAAAAACAAACAAAGTGACGTAGATTGCTGCACTTATAACTTTCAGAACATATTCAAAATAAAATCTACTGAAAGTGCCTTCTTAAAAAACACTAAAGAATTATGAAAATAAATATATTACCACGGCCGTTGCAATACGGTCGAAACGTCGGACAATAAACAAGGTATTTTACCTTAAATTATTCACGCGATTAAGACCCGTAATATATATATTTTTATAATGTGTACAAATCGCGAAAGCCTATCAACTAAAGAATTAGACGGCGCACCATATGATGCCGATATTATATATTTATAAACATAACACACGGGACGTTATACCTGTAATGAAGCACATAGTCTCGTACATAACCACATGATCGATGCGTCTTTATTTAAATACGTCAACTAATAAATACCACGTAACAGTGAACGACACGACCATTTACAAAATGATAGGCGAGCTCTCAAGACCGTCCGGCCGAGCGCTCGACACTGTGATTACGGACGATTACCCCGTCACCAAACTCGTGTTTGGTCCCCACTTAATATAATAAGCATCGCTGAATCGAAATCGATGCTATTACATGTCTGGTCCCATTTATAATCAGTACATTACGTCCCAGCCGTGCCGCCTTAGGGCCGCCCCATAATCGGTCAATTATCTATAATTTTCTACCATCAGTCTTTACACGAACCGGGCTAGATTCCTGCCAGCCCTAGCAGTAATGATTCGTCCGGTTATCGATCTAATTGGTAAATTATGTATAGAGCCCGAGGATCCCTGGGCGTGCTTGTGAAATATAAATAGCTTTGGACATATCGGACCTCCAATTTAATTGGAATTGATATTGGTCGTGCCCAAGTCTTTGTCTAAAGAGGCGAATAGAAAAATTGCTTTTAATAAACATTAAAAGGCAAGGTGCAAGTAATACGGCTACAGATATAGAAAAGAAAAAAAAATGCCCACAATAGGAAGTTTAGAAAAGAAAAAATGTGCTCAAAATATGTAGAAGTCTACTACGTGATTTTCAAATTTTATAAAGCGGATTCCATTCAAACATTTATTCAATACAATTACAAAATTATTTGGACGCTTTTACTTTGTTCATAGTGAAATTCAAAATAAGAACATCAAAAAGGTTGTATAACCGAGGATTTGATCAATTACACTCATCTGCCAAACTGACGGCCCTCGAGGTAGGTAGGACTGGCTATATATCTTTAATACTCCGTGACGTATTCTCTTTTTATTTTAATCCAAAACGAATTATGCCGCTATAGGGAAAATATACGGCACGTATATACGCATAGTAACATTTAAAACAAAACAGGTTGTAGTTGAAACCGAGCCGCGGTGAGCATTCGATCCGCCCCCAGCGGCTGCAAGCGCCCGTATTTTTTTATTTACTTTTTTTAAACTACAAGCCTTAATAAACTTTTTCCTATTGGCCGCAAGCAAATTATACATTTTTTATTCAAGACGGAATAAAATTTATAGCAGGTGTAGTTAGTTATTATTTGAAATATCGATTGGTATCACTCGATCAATCGTTGCGATTGGTCGGTCGTAACCCAATGGGGTGGCAGATCGATATGTATAAGATAATTGATGTAATTATTCGAGTCGAATTGTAATTCTTATTCGGTTTCGTGTAGAAACTAGTTTATCACGATAACTGAACAGTGGTTTTTGTTTAGGGATATATTTTTGTTGGTAGTGGTGCCAAACGCGATCTCGCGTGACCGTGAGGCGGGGCATGCGATTACAATTAAAACATTGTTCGGGTACTGGTTTCGATGTAAAGAACCGACGTATTCACAACTCGATCAAAAAATCTTTGTTTATTACCGACAAGTTTCGTAGATTTGGTAGATAGCAGCTTTGTCAAATTATGTTTTTTTTGTTGTTTGTGAATTGATCGCTGTTGATATCGTTAATTTTAATGTACTTTGCAGAGGCATGATGAAATTTTGTTTATGCAAATAGTCATCAGTGACCGAATATGACACCCTCTTGGCAAGAAATCTTTGTCAAATAATTCTTGGTACCTTCTTGGATTTATACCAATTGATTTCTTGCCAAGAGTGTGTGTGATATTCGGCAGTTGGTAATCGTACTTATACCCAATCGTGAAGTCGCGGGTTCAAATTCTACCCATTAGGTAGGTACACTACCGACGTGAATCCACTCCTAACACAAGCCATTGACCTTAACTGGGGGGGTTAACAGCATTGCTAGTAATGTGAAACACATTAATCTTTTAAAAAATGTTTGTATGTGAAGTCGGTTTACGGACGATAACTTTATGTGAAGACATCTTTGATGACATGTCGCCATTCGCGTTGCTTAGCAACCGATCAATAACGTTAGTTCCAATTGTATCGCATGTCATGTCGTTGCAATCACCATTCGCTGTTGCTAAGCAAGCAATCCATAACGTGACTTTTTTAGACACTTTTTCGATAGTTCAGCTATTTATCGATTTATGAGACGTTATCACATCAAATAAGTTTACAGTGCAGTTTATACATCAGAATAACATGAGGACGAAGCCTAACACAATGAATGAGAGGGTAGTTTATTAATAAAAGTATATTCTGCATTTTAAATAAAATGTACAGAGCATTAATCAGAATGCCTAAACAACTTTTGTTTCACGCGTAAACATCATCATTGTTCTATCATTCACAGCTCAGCTAATGTCCGACTATGACCAGATAAAGGACATCAAAGCCAGCCGGTTTGTTAATTTCGTTAGAAACATATTAATGACGTCATTAGTACACGTCACCACAAATGGGATTCGTGACAAAATATTGACACGAGTCCGGGACGAGTATGTAATAAAAACATGAATTAAATGATATTATAATAAAAACGTGAACTGTCAAGCAACGCATTTGTCTACCAACCGTCACTAATTCTATTATAAAGCGTAGAATAACGTCAGGGTTCTGTTGTAATAGGTAGGTGTTCTAAATCTTGCTCAAAGTATAATGACTGGCCTGTTGGTCTAGTGATTAGGGACCCTGACTGCTAAGCTGAAGGTCGTGGGTTCGATCCCCATCCAGAATAAAACTTTGCGTGATGAGCACGACGGTTTATGCTGTGTCTGGGTGTAATTTATCTATAATATGTATGTATAGAAATATATGAATATAAGTATGTATATCAGTTCTCTGGTTGCCATAGTACAAGCTCTGCTTAGTTAGGGCTCAGATGACATTGTATAAGTTGTCCCAATAACTAGTTGAACCGCGCAACTTCGTATGCGTCAATTTTCCCCGTTTTTGCAACATTTTTCATTGCTACTCCGCTCCTATTGGTCGTAGCGTGATGTTATATAGCCTATAGCCCTTCTCGATAAATGGGCTACACAAGAGAAAAACATTTTTTCAACTTGGACCAGTAGTTCCTGAGATTACCGCGTTCAAACAAACAAACTTTTCAGCTTTATAATATTATTATCGATTAGTAGCTTTTGAAAAAAATCGAATGTTTTGTTTTAATTTTTCGAAATGAAATTCAAGAGGACAAAAGTTTTGCTAGTTAAGAATAAGTGGAAATAGTTTGACGACCAACGATCATGTTTTTCTATCAGATTTTCAATGACAATGTTTCATTTTATGGTGTGTGTATCCAACATGACAACTTCATCAGGGGTTTTAGCCTATCTAGATGGTCACGCTTTTCATCACGCATCTATCTCCTTCAATAATTAGAATTAAAAGCGTCACTATTACAGATAAACCATTGTTGAAATAATAAAAGGGTTTTACAAGATTTTCTTTTTATAAGTTCATTTTTGATCTTTAATTTTACGCTTAAAATATTTATAGGTTTATCTAAAAACTTATTGGTAACAAACCACAGATATACAATCAAAATCTTATTGGAATAAAACCTGCAGAACCTCATCTAAGTTATATTTTTTGTGTAACGCGGATGTTTCGTCACGCATGTTCAAATTAGTTACGATTTCTTGTCGTACATTTATTTCGTGACGCGTAAAATATAAATTTTACAAAATATGTTACATGACAAATCGAACGTGTGAATCGTTTCATGGTCGATTTTATTTCCATATTGTAGTGCGTGGGGATCTTATGATATTTAAAAACCGTTCCGGCAGTTAGTTTTTCATTAGTAATTTAGAACATTTTATTTTTCTGTTACTTTTTTAACGTGATAACGTCTTATAAATCGATGACCCGCACGAAAAAGTGTCACAGTCGTGGTCCGTCAAGTTCCGTCTACTGATAGGCTGAAGTATTGTGGCCGCCAGGCGCATGCCCGGATCCACTAAAGCTTTTACAGACATGGTTGCTAAGCAACAGCTAATTGATTATTACAATGTCATCAATGTTTTTTTATGACGTTGTCACGTAAAATTATTGACCGTAAACCGACTTTACAGACAACCATTTTTTTTAAAGATAACAAGCAACGTGGACTGTAGCGGCGAAGGGTTAAAATCATCCTAAGGTAACTCGATAATAGTTGGCCACAGTTCTTCATACGTATATTGACTAGGCATCTAGAATTCAAAGGGAAACCGAAAAGAATGGTGTTCTAAGGACTCCCCGCCACTGGTAGACTGTGACTATATAATGTCTAGCTGGAGCATTCCATCAGTAAACCTTTATTAATAATGATGCTACTGTCTTTGACGTTTGACACTGGTAGAACGAAAATTTTTTAAAAAGATTCGTTGTGTTGCCAAGTACCTACTATTTTCCCCGTCTATGTGGGAAATATGTTACAAATACCGTTAAAAGTAAAAGTACTGTAAATAATAAAGTAGGAATAAAAGCAAGTTTTTTTTATTTCTTTGATTAACAAGTTTTAAAAACTTTTAAATTATGTATTAACATAAAAGCTGGTCTTAACTATTTTAACTGATTGCTTTTGAAATCATTGTCGAAAAGTGGGTGAGTTTCCTTCACGGTTTTTTTCGATTATCTGTGGATACATTTTATAAAAGTAAAAAAAAATAACTTTAGTTACTTAGTATATTCATATTAACCATGCTGGTCAAGAACGAGACTTTGTGATTCGAAGAACAAAACTAGAAAGAAATTAAATGTTGATAAACTTTCACAATTTGTACACATTATAAAATTATATATACAACGGGTCTTAATCGCGTGAATAATTTAAGGTAAAATACCATGTTTATTGACGACGTTTCGACCGTATTGATTAAGACCCGTAGTTTATATAATTTTATAATAGAAATAAATTATTACTTGTGTACCCTGTATACAAAAGAGATACTTATATTAATAGTTGATCACTGAGTGTTCACACTGCCGGCGAGTACTCGCTAAATCACTACCTAACGTCGTCGGTAGTATAATGTGTAGGGGCAGGATTTGAATAGGGTTTTTACTTTTTACCGGGCATTAAAAAAAATCTCTTCTCTAGAACTTATATCGGACTTCAGCAATTATTTGAATATTTTTATTTAAGTTTTTATTTGTGTGTTATACCTACCTACTTGGTAATAAACAATACCATTATATAAATACCTATAATATATAGTAAATATACTTAAATAGATATATGGTAAATGATAAAGGGTATGTAACTTATAGTCGCCGTTTTTCGTCCCCGAGTCTAATTTCGTCGCCATCTGTATTTTTGTATCTAAATAACACCAGCTTTGGCTTACGGAAGTCTCAGGTTCGATTCCTGGGTCTCGACTTAAATTTTTTTCTATCTTTCAAAAATGCAATTATTGTATTCATAAATTACTAAAATATTCGGCCTGCGTTAAAATGCTCTCTGTAACTAAGAAATAACAAAAGCCGTGATAGTTCTTTAACTAGCGGCTAGATGGCGCATGCGAGGGCCCATTTCGCGAGCATGAAAGGATAGAAAAATTTGAGGTAGTCCAGATAGGTGGTTCGATTCCGGCCCTGGTTTGGCTTAGGTAAGTCTCAGGTTCGATTCCTGGGCCTGAACTTCAAATTTTTCTATCTTTAAAAATGCAATATTGTATTTCTAAAGTAATTGGCAAGAAATGCCTATAAAAAATACTATAACACCAGCTTGTTTGGATGCTTCGAATCTAAAGCTAGTTATGTCTCGTGTGTAAAAATATAAAAAAAAAAATGTTCAAGGTGAGTTTTTGATTGAAATTTTATCGGTATTTATTAGAATACTAGCTGACCCGTGCAAATTCGTCTGCGTAAATTTTCCTCGTTTCTGCAACGTTTTTCATTGCTGCTCCGCTCCAATTGGTCGTAGTGTAATTATATTAGCTTATAACCTTCTTCGATAAATGGGCTATCCAATAGTAAAATATTTTTTCAATTCGGACCAGTAGTTCCTGAGATTATTGCGTTTTAACAAACAAACTCTTCAGCTTAACATTAGTAAAGATATACCTATAATACACAATATTTAAACAAGAATTGCTAGTTTAGATGTATTATTATATATACATACATATAGATAGATATGTCAACTAAACATCTTTGAACTTCGATTAGTACCAACGAAGGACAGGGATAGAAAAAAAGAAAAGGATAGGTAGGTACTTGATGTTTTGTCAAGGATTACCTAGTAAAGGTTTTTACAGTAGTTTAATGTATCTATTATTTTTTCTTCAAACTGCTTAATAGCTTCACATAAACTGGCTGAATCTAATAGTATTTAATAATACTCTTTTATTATCTCTCGTCTAATTAAGTACTGTCTTTAATAGCTACGAATATGAATGCAAACTGCTGATTATATAGCCACGGGCTTTGATGGGCTGGCCCATCTATTAACAAGTACTCACACGACATTGATGATACAAACACATATATTATTCTCCATTTTTATTCACCAACTTTACCTTCGAGTTCATTTTATCATGAGTTTCGTTAAGTCAGTGGAAAGTGGAGTGGAGCGTTGCATAAGTATCGGAAGATGATGTTTTGACAGTTTATCTCTAAAAGTAAACGAGAATATTCTCTGTCTTTATAGACGTTCATTTTTTCCGTTTTTGCGGCAAACCCGTACGAACTGGCTCATGCGTGGTGCGCATAAAGATGTCCGCCGCGCATGCGCGTTGTTGCATTCTTAGGAAAGGTAGGGTAAATGGAAAGGAAAGGTAATAGGAAAGGTAAATAATAGAGCTGTGCCTAAGCACAGCTCTATTATTTACCTAGAGCTGTGCTTAGGCACAGCTTTCTATTTACCATTATGACAAGATTTTGACAGTTCGCACGGGTTTGCCGCGAAAACGGAAATAAATAACGTGGATAAAGACCCTGTAGATTCAGCGATGCCTCGCGTGTCGAGTGATAATAACATCATAGTCAATTCAAATACTGTTACATGAAAAAGGGTATACGAACTTTTTGCTGAAAGTAAGTACAAGCAGCTGCTGTTTAGTGAACAGAGCAAATTACGCGATGATAAAGTAGTAGCCTTTGTAGGTATATAATTGGATTGTTATAATTGGATCAGGTGGAGGTAGCGATACAGGTTGACGGCTAATTATGGACACTATAAATGATACTATGTGCAATTTGGTGGAGGACACTTATTAAAAGGGCGGAATAAAGTAGTAAGGGTGTATAGAAATGGATATTCGCTTCACAGCTGTATACAAGGCAACTTATAACCATAAAATAATATAGAATAACAAAAAAAATATATTTTGAAGTTAGTGCCATGAAATAGTAGTTTTTATGTTTTGATCTGCACCAATTTCAAATTAATTCTAAACAATTTTTTGGTTTTTAGTTGCTTTGTATTTTTTATTAAAGCCGGTTAGTAATATTGTGAAAAAATGTTTTACTTCTCACTCTTTTGTGGGTTGGTTTGTAATTCACTTGAAACCCTGTATGAACTTGAAAATATTACAGGCATAGAAAGTAGTTTCGCTGAAAGTGAGCACCGTGATTGGCCTGTGGAAGTACCTAAATCTACCTCAGAAACTTCAACAGCGAAGAAAATCACCACACATTGTGACTCGTAACCCTACATTGTCCAAAATACTATTATGACACCCAGATGACTATTCTAATCCAATGAAAACAATACACACAAACAATTTGTAATTAAGATCTAAATCTCTGTATTAAATAGCAGAGCGCATTGCGTCGCAATAAACTCCTGTCCATCGGCTTTAACCCCGGGGAGATTATAAAAAAAAATCCAAAGAAAACGAAAATTCATATCAATCCATTCGAAACACACATAAATGAAATTAACGTTTCAAAGTACGCCATATTAGGGAACTTAACCATAACTAAGAGAAGTCTCTGTGTATTCACATATTTTAAAGTCGTACAAGCACAAGCACTGAAGGGTGATATGATGACGTATGGCGGTCATCAATACGCGTCGCAGGCTCGAGCATTAACCCGAGCCTAATGAGGTCGGACAGCGTTTAATAGAATTAAACGTTTCGCCGCGGAAGGGTTACCTACTATAGTGCGACCATTTGTTACTGCCCGCGGTGATGCTTCGGTTATTTGATTGTGCCATTTCCTGTTGTGTGATCCGTGAAATTTAATTGTCGGGAATCACCGACATAAGGTATGAGTTTGAAGGACAAATGTTGAGCTCGTAAATGAAATATTGTAATTTATATTTACAAAGGTCGTATGTTCGAACTCGGCTCAATTTTTTGTAGAACCTACTTATTGTAGATCATGGGGGTAATTTCCGTAATCGCCACGCTTTGCGAGCGGGTTGGCAACCGCAGTAAGGCTTTAAAGTACGCAGAGGACGCTGCAGCCCTCCTCATCGCATCCTCCGGAGTGACATCCCTTAGTTGCCCTGACGACACCCAGAGTAAAATTCTTAAGCCGGCCCACACGGCCAACTCTAAATATACTTAAACTATTATAAATGCAAGTTTGGAAGTATAGATGAATGTTTGTTATTCAATCACGTGAAATCTGCTTAACGGATCTAGATGCAATTTGGCACAGGGATAAACTATAGTCTGAAATAGCACATAGGCTTTTTTTTTATTCCGACAGCTCCACATAATACGGAAAACAATTCTTAGAACAGTCAGCGGTGTACTGGTACATCACAAACCACGAAATGCATCATCCAGGAAGTATGAAGACCATCATTGTTTAATCTGATCAGCTGCAGCAAAGTACAGACTAAGACTGACCAACCACCCCAATGATTTGTTAGTTCAACTAACAAGCCAAAGTTACTCTAAACGCCTCAAAAGGTCCGACTTTATGGGGTTTCACAACAGACAGTATTGATATGTTTCACTATACAGACTGACAGCATTCTTACTAGATGAATTCTCTAAATTATAACCCGCAAATAACCTATCTGGTTGAAAAGACTGGTTTCAGATATATCTAGAGGAAGAAAAAGGCTCAGGCTCGAGGATTTTTGATGTAAACATTTTATTTATTATTTTAAAACAATTTAACTTATTAAGAAGACACCTAAGTTACTACTCCTGTCTCTACTCTGAAGTACATTACATCATTTTAAATTCTTCATGAGACAATCAATTTTTAGTCAAAGCTACAGGTAAGTTAGAGTACTTTTAGAACTGGGTAGCTGAAATGAATACCTAAAATATGAGTACCTAGGTATTGAGTAAGTATTTATTACCAATACAAGTACCAACTACGATTTTGTATCAAAAATACCGTAAGTACTCGATTGTAACCGTAATACTACCTTGAAATCAAACGCGTCATGCGTTGGTGCAACACTAAAGTTTTCCCAGAGCTCACCTCTGGTTCGTATTATTTGTAACTAGTAGAGTCAGGTGCGCGGGAGGAGTGTTGAGGTCAGGCGAGGCGAAGAGGGGAAGGGGAGGGGGGCGCTGGAGGTTCTATGCATCTCAACCACAAACGACATAGCTACAGCAAACCGGCTCAGAGGTCAACAACAAATCCACACACACAGACGCTCACGTACGGACGATCTCAAATATGTGCTGTTTAGGTTGAAATTCGACCGAGATCTCCGTACATGTGTGCGGGCCTGTTTTCGCTCGTTGTAGGGAGATGATTTTCGGTACGTACGTATTCTGTTTCAACGCGGGCGGTGCCAAGCCGTTCTCACGCCTCTGAGGTCACGCCTCACTTTGACCATAGCCGCGCAACATTACATGCTCATCGTACACCATACGTAGGTACCTAGCTCACGATAATAATGGAATACCTTTAACGGTATTGAGTTTCTATGCAATATTTCACTCGGCGCTCTTCTCTATCTACTGTCCAGCATATTTCATGGGAAGTACTTTCTAAAATAGTTTTCATGTCTTTATTGTTCCGCTACTTTTGATGTTAGATGTTTATTTACATCTTAAGAGAAACTATGAGTGTATTTACTATTGCTAGCTACGTTTGACTACGAAGAAAATAATGCGGTGTAAATAAGCTTATCTACGAATGTCTATAACGATATGTAGGTAATTTAACTTTTTCTATACCTCAATTATTATTGTCTATCTATACTAATATTATAAAGAGGAAAGATTTGATTGTTTGTTTGTAATGAATAGGCTCGGAAACTACTGGATGGATTTGAAAAATTCTTTCATTGTTGTGAAGCTACACTAACCCCGAGTGACATAGGCTACTTTTTATCCCTTTATTCCCACAGGAACGGGAACTACGCGGGTGAAACCGCGAGGCGTCTGCTAGTAATAAATAAACTTATAGCCTAGTTTGATGGGAAACAAATTCACATATTTCACCTGTTGGTTCGTAGAGTTTATATGAAGGACATAGATAAAACACATTCTTTTACGTTCTATTATTTGTAATTCATCGTCGACAACTTTAAAATCTAGAAAAAACCATTCCTAAATTTTTATTTTCTAAGTTACGCAACACACGCTTCAAAATATTATGTTCGCGTATTATGATATTTTTTCTTTATATAATATAATTGGTCATACCCAAGCAAACAACCTCCAAAAAGTTTATAAGCTAAATAAATTTCATTTTCGCAACCATTTCAGAAGGCCGAAGTTACACAACAAGAATGTTTCAAATAGTTACGTAACATTTCCGCAACCTTCTAGATATCTACATAAAAGACTCGAGCCCCATTGTAAGTAATGCTGAACACAACCATTGGTGGCATAAGTGTGTATTATAGTGTATGGTAGCATATGAAGCGATCACAAAGCCGACGTTATCCCGGTTGAGCGCGCCTTTGTGCCACAGATAAACGTAATGCACGATACACAATGTAAGAACATAATCTATGAATGTTTTCTGGCGAAGTGTGGAAATTGTAGACGAAATAATTCTTTGTTGTGAATGATAGCTCGGATTTGCTATAGCTCTGATTCGTACCTAGAACTTTTCTATTATTAAGTTATACCTACATAAAATACTGATACGAATACTAATAATTATTTAAGATAATAATGGAACATTGGAAAGCAAGTCTGTAAGCCATAACGTATTTTTTTTATTATGCAATCAGTTATTTCGACTATGAGCAGATAAGGTGAAGTCTTATAGCATGTAGTCTACTCTCAGCGGAGTTAGCCCTTTCATATAAATAGTCTAGTCTTCTTAATCGAATATGTGCCCCCGTTTTTTTAGGCGGTGTATGCTTTCAGGGATGGTGAGTTGTTCCACTAATTGGTTCGGGTGCTTTTGGAGACGTGCTTTGTTGTTTGCACCATAAAGCTGTATTTCTTTCTTTTAACGAGTGGCATATTGAGGATTTGATGGACCTCTTATGTTCTGATGAAGCCTACATAACTATCTGCTAGATGTGTCATTATTTTCATAGCTCGTTGGGTGGGGGGCACAGGGGCAGTTGCCCCCCTTAGACTCGACTTATAGACCTTTTTTGGGTGATGATATATCCTATCATGATTTTAACGTGGTAGTGTTAATCTCTTCGTGCTTCCAACATGAATACTAAAATGTCAGTACCAATATGCCAGCATGCAAAATTGTACCTATATTAGCAAAATTTGGTTGAAACTTGTAACAGATATCTTATTCGGAGCGTGGAGTGTGGCTACGTCGCCTCCGCGCTCGGCTCGTCGTGACGCTGCAAAACTCACAGAAAATAACACCTTTCCAGCCCCAATTCACACCAAAGCCTCGTTGAAACGATTCAAATCAGAGATTTCAGGACGATACCCGATTGTATTATTCCGGTTTCGTAACCAAAAATCCAATTGTGGCCGGATCCCTTTCGGGAAAATTTTGGAGTCCCGCTGAGATTGGCTGAATCGAAACCGGCCTTCGTGGGAATGAATAACCGCGAATAATACGTTGTCATCCGCCATTATTATCTCACAATGATACAGTGCTTTTGCGATAAAAATCTCGAATAACAATCGGTAAACTAGGCCTATAGCGGTAATGATATTTTAAATAAAACAAGATATCATAGTAATTTATGTAATAGTGGACCATTGAAACAATTATTTCAATGTCTTTATTATAATTAGTTTGTAGTGTTTTCATGTTGGGATGTCAGCCGTAAAAACATTAGCTAAAATGGCCGGATTTGAAAATAACTTCATGTGTGTGAGATAATAACTAAAATGTTATCTGCAATTATACGGCTAAATACATAATAACAATGATAGCTCGGAATTGTGTACAATTATGAAGGTTTACATGACAATATTTTAAATGTGTGTGTTTTGTGCATTGTGATGCATTCGGCACTTTTGACTTCAAAATCTGGCGTTATTGAAGACTTGTTTTGTACTAACTATTGGCTATAGGTGTGATGTACCTACTAATGATATTTATTAGGTACTTAGCTGAATTAAAAAAAAATAGACCTTATTTTTCTTAATCTTTGTCTACAACACAAAATATCTAAGTCTCTCTGGAAAATTTTAGCTGTTTAAGTGCAAGGTTTGAGCTAGGAGTTGTTGAGTGAATGAATATGTCTATGACGATAGTTTTATATCTCGTGTATAAAAAAAAAGTATAAATTTAAAAGATATATTGTTTCACTCGCGTTTACTGTGAGTTGGTATCGCGGGGTACCAACTGCATAGATTGGCATTTTCAATAATTCATTAGGTTTTAAATGTCTTCTCCCTTTGTTTCCGTATTTTCAATGTGTAAATTTCTTTAGCGGCATCGTGCACTATTTTTGGTATGGGGAAAAATATTAAAACTCGCGTCAGGATCACGACCCTGTTCGAAAATTCATAGATCACGTGACCCTGATCGAAAATTCGTAAGACGGAGAAAGAATGAAAAACTGCTACATTATCATTAGAATACGAAGCATAGAAACATCTACAATGTTATTTTAGCGTGTAGGAAATCGGGCGGTCCAGAAACCAGATGACCCCAGTTCGAGTCCGAGTAACGGTTATTTTTATTTTTTTTATTTTAATTTTTGATTTGTGATTTATTATTTCACATTTTTTTATTATTTTGTCAGTAAGATCGAAAAATATTATTAAAATTTCATCAGCATGTAATTTTTTCTGAGAGATAAACTTTTTAATTGTCATGTCGTTGTCATTGTCATTTTTTAAATTGTTATGTATGTGTACGATAGCGCAATAGATGAATATTGTATTCAACCACATACATGATAGTATTTTTATACTGATAAAAAATATATATTCCTTATCCATTCCAAAATATTCAAAAATACACAACGTTAATGTTCAAGTTTTCACTTACTTACGTTTTCACAGTATCTTTTTTTAAAGTGGGCAGCGTTTTGCCAAAAAACAAGACTACAGAACGATAGGCACATTGTACCTATACATCGTTAATGGGCACAAACTCTTGAACCTTGAAGATGTAAGGCCAAATTGGATCTGTTGTATAATAGTTGCCTTCATACTAACCACACGATGGGCTTTGACCGTCAATTATTTATATATTAATATTAATTATAATATTAGTTTGCATAGGAATCAAGCTCACAACGTCTTGAGCACTTCGCTATCGAGACAGCCTATCGTCATTAATAACGTCGGAAAACAGCACGAAAACAGTACGAAAACTTGCATTTTCATCAATAATGTTATCCATTCTAAAATAATATAGATGTCGCTAATTGTTGTGATTGGATGTGTACGTGGAGTAGCACGGTGTATCATGATAAATGACTGCGAGTGCGCGGTGCCTGTACCAATTTACCATAGCGGACGGGACGGAGTAGTGCGGACGATGGAGATTGGTGTTTACTGCGGGAATATTTTAGAAATTCCGTGGTTATATAATCTGTGAGGTTTGTTTCTGAAAAAAATATAAATATAGATAATACAGAAATGTATTACATACAAGAAACCTTAGCTGTTCTTAAATTCTTCAGTAGTTTTGATGTCTCTAGTCATATTATCGTAGACATTTCGTTGTTTGTCAGTGTTCATCGCGATTAATATGTGAACATTGAAAAACCAACGTGCTTTTTTTAATACCTATTTCTTTAATTATATGAATAGAAGACGAACCACGTAAATTGTTAGGTCGGAAGATGCTTACCAACTGTGTTTTTAAGGAGTAAGGAAGGTATTGTCTACAATATATAAACAGACCGTCTTCATTATTAATAATAATAATAATAATCATTTATTATCAGATAAAAAAATCCATAGTGCTAGTAACAATTATTCTTAACCTACGTTAGTAACATCTTACTTAACAATTACTTTTACGAACTCCTTCATAATACAGGAGTCGTACTTGTCAGCAATGACTCTCAGGATGCCATTAGTGCTGCTCCGCAGTCTGCTAAGGAGAGAGGCAACCCGTTTGCGAATAATGGCATGAAAGCCATCTACTCTAGCTTCCGCAAACATGCTAGATGCGCTACAAAAGCGGGGCAGCCCTAATAGCATCCTAAAGCCATTGTTATATTGTACGCGCAGCTTATTGAGCGTACTCTGGGTATACTTGACCCACAGGCTGCTCGTGTAGAACGATTGACAATACGCTTTGAACAAGGTAACTTTGACATCGTTACTACAGCGAGCAAACCTACGGGCCAGCATATTACTCCTGATCGCCATTGCCCTGCGCTCTCTTTCAATGTCCACTTGGTCGTCAAGGTCCTCAGTAAGGTAGTGCCCAAGATATTTAAATTGCTGAACTCGCCTCAACTCAACCTCAACCAAAAAATTATTGTAATGTCGAAAAACAGTACGAAAACTTGGATTTTCATCAATAATGATAATTTTATTGATTAAAATGCCACTCTAAAATAATATAGATGTCGCTAATTATTGTGATTGGATGTAAACGTGGTGTAGCACGGTGTATCATGATAAATGACTGTGAGTGCGCGGTGCCTGTGCCATAGCGGACGAGACGGAGCTGTGCGAACGATGAAGATTGGTGTTTTACAAAATCACGTGGTGTAAAGTCATTCGAAGATATTCTGTTTTTTAATAAACACATCAAAACATGTTTATTGCAGCAACGTTAGGAAAAATCAGATAGTTTAAGCTCATTTAATTAAATTTCAAATAAATAAATATCATGTGGTTATAATTTATATAGATGGTTATGACTTAAAGAGGTTTTCTTAGATTCTTTAGTAATTTTTGTTTTGATTCCTCTGGTCGGGGGCCCTTTTTGCAGTAGGTACCTACACCCTTCGGTACTTACCAACCTTCCTACTCGTGGAGACTCTTATAAAGACATTTCGCTGTTTGTTTAATCATTGAAATTTCAAAATCTTTGTTTGAAATTTGCAAGGATGAAAGTCGGACCAAGTAGGTTGCTTAATTCGGCAGTAGGTACTAGTGTTTTTTTGAAATCTAAGCACGTAGGAAAGTGTATAACTTATAAAGCGCTTTAAAACAAATAAATATAAACGGGTGGTTATTTCATATTGAAGAGTTCTATTTACATCCATATTTTATGCAAGTATTAAATATTGATATTGTAAGGGTTGGAAACAATTTAAATATTTGAAGTTGATATATATCCGTCAAAATTATTTCCACCGCCAATTCACAGCCACCGCATTTTACCCCGCCAAAAACACAAAACAATGTCAATTGAGGCTGACAGTGAGATGATGACGTCACTAAACGTCACTCGCGACGAGAGCGAGACAAAGATAACGAGCTCCTCACAGATTTGTGTACGGAAAATTTATGGATACCCACGATACTCCTCGATGACGCGATGACGTTGCGGAATGTGGAATATCTTGCCGAAAATTGTTTTATACTCTTATCCTTCACTGCGACCCACCCTGGCGTGGCATAGAACTTTCTCCACTTTCCACATGCATGTAAATTATAAATCTCCTGAAAGAAGATTGACAAATTATTGTGAATACGGTAGGAAGATCAGTAGCTTTATCAAGAACTTATGTGTACATTCGTATTGTTCAGTTGAAACTGGCGCTTCGTGTTTGAATTGCTTCGTGTTTGACTGCCTCTGTGGCGCAGTGGGAGTGTATACGACTGCTACGCAAGAGGTCGTGGGTTCGATCCCCACCCAGGATAAAACTTTGTGTGATGAGCAATGGTTTATTTTGTGTCTGGGTGTTATTTATTTATAATATGTATTTATTTAGAAATATATAAGTATGTTTATCAGTTGTCTGGTTTCCATAGTAAGCTCTGCTTAGTTTGGGATCAGATGGCGTTGTGTGAGTTGTCCCAAGATATTATTATTATTTTAAATTTTACTTCGGCTTTAAAATAAAAACCAATAGATAATAGAATAATAGATAGCTATAATTTCTAAAACGCTATACATATTTCGTTTCTTAAAAGCTCACCTAGTTATGTATGTAGGTCGACAGTGATACTAAAAATTATTACCACACAGTTCCCTTAACAGATATAAAACAGAATATCTTAGGGCACTTCCTCCGATTGGTGCCCGAGGAAGGTGCATGACAGGAAGTGACGTCAGAGCTCCTATCTTCGAACCTGATTGCTCATAAACCCGTCGTCGGGTCTGATAAGACGTCGAACTTTGAGAATAGACCTCCGAGATAGGTATAGCTATGTCGAGTGATACGACCTTATTACGATGTTATTAGCTTTGGTAGATTACGTCATGTAGGTTGGTTTAAAATTCGACGAGTTTTTAAAGTCGCAGGTACGGTACTGTACGTACAGTGTTCATACAATTTAAGGGACCTACTGAAGTTGTACTACTTAGAAATATCCGAAATTGCAAACAAGAATACCTATAGAAAATTTTAAAACTCACCGACTCTGGTAATTAAAACAAAGTCTATAATTAATATACATTATTTGACATTGTCATTGTTGGGCAATGTAGTTGAATTTTTAGATTTTTTAGCTGTTGAGTTTTCTTTTGAGTCTGTATAAGAGCGAACATAATAAATAAATCAGTCATGCTTCTGTTATTTCGAACACCAATTATTTTTTATATAAAATATATTTAATAAAACATAAATAATATAAGTAGAGACAATAAGGTGCAACGGTGCTGTCTATAACAAGTTTTATTTCAAAGAATCAGATGGCTATTCATCGTCTCACAATGCGTTGCGTGCTCTACCCCGTTCGCATTGTTTTAATCTAAGGGCACATTCCTACTTGGCGTATTATCTGCTGCAGATTTTAGTTTTTTTAGGATATAATATACCTACTGTTATGTTTTATAATTTTAGGCAAGATAAGATTAGTTAAAGTTTTATTATCACGATAAATCTGGCTTATGCCTGCGGCTGCATTCATGTGTCATGTCCGTCACTGTGGCCATTTTACTTGAGCACTTTAACTTTATGGCGCGGCATTTTTGATGGGAAATAGGAAAATTAATCAACCGTTCTCGAGTTTCGACAGAATAAGATGAAAATCTCTGTGATGTTCAGATGCTTCCTAACAGCATATCTGTTAGGAATAACTATATAATTTGAGCATGACTCAAAGTTAAGTATAGTTTGAGTATTGTGCGAGCGCTTAAATACTTTGACTCGTCGTAAGTTTGGAGAATTATTATCTACCTATTGATAAGATAAGATATTTTTATTTTTTTAAACATGAGTAAGTGTAGTAGGATACACGGCAAAAGCATGCAAGATGAATAATTATTTCATGAACAATCATGTTTAGCCATTGTTTGAATATTTCGAGTTTTCGACCTCTTTCCAGTTTTGGAATTTTATTATAATTTTTTGGCGCCAAACAAAATATACTCTTAGTCAAAAGCCTTGTTTTGGACGAATGAAAGCAGAGTTTACTGTTATCGTTTGTCTATTGCAAATAACTAGGTTTAAAGGACTTAAAGGGAATCAAATTAGGATTGTTTTTTTACAAAAAGTATATAAATTGATAATGATATTCGATTGGAATTTGTAAATTGATTAGTTGACTCGAACTCACAAGACTTTTAAAAAAAATTAAAAGCCATTTTACGATTACGACTAGTCAGCGCCGATACGCTGCAAAAGTTTCTACGCCTAGGGTGAACCCTCCCTTACTCGGAGCTCTAATTGCCAGGGTCCCAGGGCGGACTGCGCATTTTAAATATCCCCACAAACGTTTTTAACAACCACCTCATTGCATTTTAAAAGAAAGGATTATAATTTCTTTTACTCTTAGGCAGGGATCTTTTATTAATTCAGCAGAGTTGTTGTTTAAAGATTTTTTTTCCAACTTATTTTCCTTAGTTAGATCGTAAAGTCTTTTATAACTTTTATGTTGTAAAAATTAAACCCAGTGCTTCCTTGGTATAAATATATTGTATACCTACTTTAAACTATTTAAGTATACGAAGATTTTGATGAACAAACTTTGAAATTTTTATATTTATTACCTCTTTCCGAGAGGAAGCCTGTGCCACGGCATTGGGAACGTTTTAAACTGATTATAAGACACACAAAAAGAAAAAAAGAAAAATAATTTCAATTTAAATTTAACAAAATAATCTGAAAAAATTGTCAAGATAGTGACATTGACAGCCCGCACATATGTGGCCGCTTGGTTGAAATAATGCGTACACGCAAATTACCTCAGTGATTCAAGCGTAAATTGATAGATGGCGTTTAAAGTATTGACTGTAGTCTAAATACATGCATAGGCGGGTCCAAGGGGGTACGCGTTTCCTCCAGACGGATGTTTTACTGAATTTCTTATATTGTATTGAATTTGTTTATTATTTTTTTTAATTGTTTTTTTTGGGGCGAATACAACCATAGGCGGATCCAGAAGGGGCACGGGGGCACGTGCCCCCCATAGGCGGTTGTTTTGTGTACTGATTTTCTTCTATTATGGTAGGTAGGTGTTGAATTTGTTTGCCCATTTGCCTCTTGTAACCCCCCCCCCCCCCCCCCCAGCCCCCAGAACGTTCTTTTGGGGCACCTACCCTCCGTCATGCGTGAAACTTACACTTGGCTGGTGTCGGGCGAAACTAAATTCCCCGTACTCCCCCGTCGTAAGTATGTTAGATCCAACACTGCCAGCACTAAGACATCTACCGAGGTATCAAAAAAATGATCCACAAAACTAAAAGAGTAAATCATTCAAACAAAACATTCCTAATTTCCATACAAACACGATATACGAACGTAAATATTCTTTTAAATATCACAACATACAATCCAGGCCGGGGAACGAAAGGTGTGTTTCGTTTTTGCGCACAAATGGCGAAATAATGACAGTAGTACGCGCGGGCTTACCACGTCCTCTCGCATGCTAATACTGTATCATGAATATTTATAAATGTGATCCGACACTATAGGAAAAATCGATTGTATAAACATTTTTTGTAAACAGTTTTTGGTTTTGGTATGAAAATCTAGGGATGCTATTTTTTGCAGGAGAGCTTTTAGGATTGAATATTAATCTAATTTGTCTGAATTGTAAATTGATTTGTAAGTTATTTTGGCAGAACTCATCGAAGGTCGATTGGTAGCTTAGTAGTTGAGTCTAAAGCAGTTACGTTAGCGTAGTAGTTACCGGAGCCTATTGAGTCCATGTCCCAGTATGCACTAGTGACTTCTTCTTACTTATTTCTGCAAGTCAGCTTTTCATCCGCTTCGCATCTTAAGCCCTGATACTAAGGCTGAGACATACAGACGATGATAGCTTTAACTTAAGCTTAGTTTAGGTAAAACTTCATAAAAAGGCTTGATAAAGGTGCTGATCATTGTTTTTATAGACATAATCGCCTAATGTTATGCCAAGCTTGCGCAAATACCAATTATTTCAACGGTCAGCTAGTGCTTTGTCATGTAATTTTTTAGAAAAATAAAGTCTAAGCTTGAGTCCGTTTTATTTCAGCCTACGTTTCCATAGGCAACGGTAAGTTAACTTTTCAGCAAGTCAGAAATATAAAATCATAAAAAAAGTAATATTCAGCCCCAACGTCATCAGAAATCTATGTTTAAATGGTTTCTGCAACGAACACAAAGAATCGTACATAAAAGTTCCTTGCAGATGCGGTAGATGGCGCGATGCTTTAAAATTGTAACATATTATGAAGAATTGGGACTCTGGCCTGGTCACGTTGCCAAAGTTGTTTAATGGGGCGTAACCACGGATCTCCTGTGATAGCGGGTTTGAATCTCTCTCGAGACAATTTTTCCCTCAAACGTCTATTTACGGTAACTGCTTACTGTGTGAGACGAGACATCTCTGTCAACTAAATAGAAAGATACATTAAAGAAGGTGTAGCCAGAATGTAAATCCTCAATAGTTTAGAACCTTTATGTTTAAAAAGAACGGTGAGTATCGCATAATGTTTATCCATTAGAATAGGGGAGGGTGGGATTTCTTAGGATTTAAATTTAAATTGCAGCGCCTCTATCTAACAAGTGTCACTCATGTCGGGAGCGTGATAGATCGATGATTGTATCGGGAGATACAATACCAACATAATCCTACTTAGAAATGTGAAGAGAGGTAAACCAACTGTAATCTCTTCATAGAATTGAGTATTTGACTACTGTGTCAACAAATTATTTTGTAGACACAGTGGCAGGAACACAGGTATGTGTTTTAAAAATATATATGCGTTCTCAACTGAAAGTGTTCTTAAATTTCTAATTATCAAAAGATAGAATAGTAAAACTACATGATTTGACCAAATAAGATAATTATGACGTCACAACTCTTATTTTCAATTTATACAGAGCTTGTCGTTTTGTGTTTCTTTTAATATATATAATTGACTGTCAGTGTGATACTAACAGTTAGTATTCTTTGGTAATACTACAGGACGGTGTATAAATATAAACAGTCCTTAAAAGAATTGTTAAAAAGGGTCAGCATTACAACGTCCTTACTACTGAACTACACTACTCTTCATGAGTAAGTGGTGCATGGCATATATCTTTGCTTTTTCAAATGTTTGTATATGTCAATTTTCTCACGAAAATTTCTTACACACACGTACTATTATTACTGAATTATCTAACTATCTACCCTACTGATTCTTAATAACGGTCAACACAGAAAGAGTATCTCATAAGACTGACTTTTGTGTGATCAACAGTGCTTGTCTCATTGAATAGTTGGAACGCTTAGAAGTTACGATTCCACAAATATATAGGCTTTTCACTAAAACACCCTTTTTCGCGCAGGGGTTTAAAAAGAAACAAAAACAGCTTTGTTAAAACAGAAAATAAAAATAAAAACACAATTTTAAATGCACATAATTTGAACGGCAGGCCGCGAGATATCTAACAGACGGAAAATATTAAAGGGAACTTTACCTACATTTTTAAAAGAAGTTTTCTTTATCCAACGAATAAATCGAAGGTGGGAGGGAGAAGTTACCCGGCGGAAGTAGAAATCTGTTGTTTTATTCATGAAAAAATAAAGAAGGGAAAAATGTGGAATGCCGAGCTGTTTGTTCTGAAACTAAGTTTAAGTTGTTGCTTGAATCTAGATTGTAGTTTTATAAAAATAAGATGTAAGTACATCCGTATGTCTTTTAAGCAATCTAATAAGATTCTACTTGAGGATCAAACTGCGTGAACTCTTCTTAGGCTTAAATCTAAAGAGCGTACTTAGGCTTGATCAAGTGTTTTGTAAAGTTTTAACTTGTTCTGTGGCGCGGTGGGAGTGTGTTCGACTGCTACGCACGAGGTTGTTGGTTCGATTCACACACGGGACACCACTTTGTGTGATCCAGAATTTTTTGTTCCGAGTCTGGGTGTACTTTTTGTCCGTGACTTGTATGTCTGTAAAGTCCCCCGCGACACAGGACTTGTACGCTACTGCGGGAGCCTCCTTTTTCAAACAAAAAACACTTTAAAGATATTTAAAAGGTTAGCGATGATGAGATATGATTTTTGACCAGTTTTGCGTAAGTTAAGTTTGAGCGAAGTTTATGCAAGTAACTTTGGTTTAGTCACTTTTAGGCCCTTTTTGTAGCGAAGAACTGGGAATCGTGGCGTTTTTTTATACTACTAAATGAAGAGACGAGCAGCCCGCGCGCCTGATGATAAGCGTCACGGTAGCCCATAACAGTATCAGTAACACGCAAATATTTGTTTCGCAAACATTTGAATGTCACCGCACCGCGCTCCTCATTTAAGACATTAGTTCTTAAGTCTCTTTGTCTAGTAATTACCCTTGCACCGAACAGTGCCCTTCAACCGAAACACAGTGATGTGTTAGCATCACTATTTTACGGAATAATAACTGACACTGTTGTAGTCCACCAAGACGGCTTTATTCGGCGGTAGTAGACCCATACAGGCTGATGATTGCAGTCCAAATAGTCTTCTTTCTAACGGGCGGCCCAATTAAAGTGTTAGTTTTTGTTTAATAAATAATGAAAAAGAAACACATTTCTTTGCTGTTAAGGGATTAGTCGTTTAGTTTCTGGACCTTGGCAATTAGTTTGGATCACTTCTTGAAAATGATATCGCGTAAATGATCGCCCTTACAGCGGATGGCGCAATGAGCTCGTTTTTTAGCATTAAACAAAAAGCAATTGAATAAGAAACAGAGTCGTTTAATGCATACTTAAATTTTCTCTTTAGTTGCTTAAAAGAATTACAAATATGATACGAAGCTCTATTTACAAATATTTTTTTAAGATCTATCTACTTACAAACGGCGACTCTCCTAAAATCTCAAACATCTCTGTATTTAAAACAAGTGAATTTGTTGACAAATCCTCACGCACTGTATCCATTAAATAATGCAAATTTGTTGTAATCCCCACTCCGCGCACTCTGGCTCACAGTGAAATATTTAATTTTCATAAAGTATACATTAGAGAAGTCGTGGGGTGACACTCTTGTTAACTGAACCACACAAATACTTATAATAAAGTTACTTTGAACGTGGCATGATAATTAATAGTAGGTAGGTACTATTAAAAAGAAGCCTGTGGCAGCCCTGATAGTGGAACGATAAGATCTTGAATTCTAGGCTAACCTTCTAGTCTTAGACAATGAAAGTAATAATTCTGGAAATTATAGGAGTTTATTTGCCTGAACTTTTGCAAACAAAACAATTATTATTTTATAACACACTTTCGAAATATTAACATCGAACCATTTGATTGCAATTTGTTGGAACTAAATTCGAAATCTATCGATTGATTTTTCAGTCAGATTCTCGAATTGATGAAAAACAAATCTAGGCAGGTCAAGTCTGTAACTAAAAAGTAAACTTGATTAACAAATATTTATCTCAAACACAAAATTTATCTCATAAAAGCTCCGGTAGCTTAATGGCTAAGGCATCGGACTCGTCGTGGGTTCGAATCTGTTCGAATCTACCGACGTTAACCTAATCCTAACACAAGCTTTTGAGAGTTTTGAGCTTAGCTGGTGGGGTTAATAGGATTGCTAGTAATGTGGGACCCAATTCCACATTGCTAGTTATCTTAATTTAAAGAAAAGAGAATAATATTATAGGTAGCAATATAAAATTGTCTGAAGATAGGCAGGCATATTGTAATTAGCACAATATGCCTTCATGTTAGGTACATCTTTGTCTGTAAAGTGTAAATCTGTCGCTCTCTTTTCGTTGCCATAAAAGCCGTCTCAAACTTAGCTACCGAACTGGTTGCGTTTTTTACTTACTCGAATATCAAATGATTTACTTCGTAGAAAATAAAACGTTAAGATTACATTCTAACCCTTCCCCTACAAGTATAAAAGTTTAACTAATAAACCCAATATTGTATCCAACTATTATACAGATACAATCGGTGGCAGTTCGACGCGACCGACAGCAAATTTGCATATCACCAATATTATATCGTCACGCGAAAAACGTATCCCTTACGCCTGTGTACACATGAATGACGTGTGATGCTGCCGACCTTCCCTGACGTCATCCATCATTCGACGTGGCGCCTGAACCTAGACTCGTGACAGCGCGGGTGGAAGAACTATCACTAGAAGCAATATCAACCTTAATTTCACCCTTTTCAAGGCAGGTTTTGGAGTGGCAAAATTCAGTGAAAGGTGGCCCTCCACCTCCCCGCAAGCGAGGGAGGATCCCTGTCAAACGCTGGCGAAGAGTTTGACAGACGCGGGGCGCGGAGTATTTGACATGAAGGGGCTTGTTTGATACGGGGGTGAACTGACAGCGGGGAGGGGGGCGAATTCTGCCCGGTCATGAATAGGCAATGGGCTCGCTTTATTTATAAAGATTGTTAGCCCGAACACGGGCACAGTGAACTTTTGTTGGAAAATAAACACGTTCGTTACTATTGACATGTATGAGTGTGTTTAATGTTCTTATTAGAAAAGGTAACCATTTCAACACATTGTTCCTTATCTGTCTGTTACATTTAAATGCTTAATCCGTAGAATCGATTTAGATATAATTTAGATAAAATTATCTAAATCGATTCTGCATCGATTTAGATAAAATTTGATATGAACGTAGTATACTTCGTTTTTATCGCGATAACCGACGTCCACGCGGGAAGAGCTGCGGGCGAAAGCTAGTACGTAGTTTATAAAAATCCATAAATAAAAGTTTAAAAAGTTTACAAATATTCTTACCTACTGTAAATTTTGTAATGCAAACTGCCAAATGGGTTGTAAATTCATAAAGAAAAATCTTTATAAATTTATTTTTTTCTGGAAATGCCTCGTCTGAGGAGCTAACAAACGCTGTTAAACTTTTGATCAAAATTTACAAAGGACTAGTTTTTAAGAAAAGCTTTTTTTGCACAACGATGCAGATCATTCATCTTAATTAGAACTTAATTCTGTTTTCATATTAAATTAAAAGAAACATTCAATTCAATATGAATTGAATGTTCAAACCTTGTTAATTATTCGGAATATGTTGCTTATTAGTAGGTATTATACAGATTAGCAGTGGTTGAGCTGTTGAGGTGTTTCTCTTGAGGCAATGTTCAGCGAGTTTGTCTGAGTTGAATAGTATTGCTACATAGAATACCACTCTGTCTGTTCTAGGTATCACTAGGCACTCAATTATTCTATTTTTGTGAATTTAGAAATGTCAACGGGACACTCCACTTAGTAGTACCTAACTTTTATTTCAATTTCTAGAATTTCATTAGGTTTTTTAATTACCTACAGACTTTATGTAAATTATTTTCAAAACTTTTAATTATTTTCTATGCTTCTATCAGCTGTAGCAGCTAGTCAATTCCTTAAAAAAACAACCATTTAACCTTAACAAGTTCACCAAACAAACAGTGCCGTAAAGAGTTTACGAGCAACCAACTCAAGTTGCAGTTTTATTCTACCACATAAGAGTTTATCAACGACAATTTAATTCAAGCAACCGCAACCCTCAAGCATCTTGTTAGGGGGGATAAAATCCATAAAGAACACGACGCGGAGGCAGCGTTGGGAACAAAATTTGATTATTCCGCGAGGTTGGCCTATCGCCAGCGTCTTACTATTTATCAAGAGCGTCGAGAGCTTGACGGTTTACAACGATACTAATCATCGGTATAGGATTTGTATGAAGCGGGAAAATGGTCCTAAGTAAAGATATATCGTTGATAAATCTGTGAATGTGACAGTACAGTTTATTTGTTCATTATTTGTTGGTGTGGTGTTCATAATTTCACATAAAATGCCTTGTTTATTGCCCGACGTATTGAGCGTATTGTAACGGCCGTGGTCACGTCAAAGACCAGTAATATATATATATTTTCATAATGTGTACAAATCGCAAAAGTTTATCAACATTATATGGTGTGGTGTTTTTTTAGTTTTTATTTCCTACCTAATGCATGCCGTGGTAGCCTATAATTAAGGCAGCACTTCTGGATGTATCCATTATTATGTAATTTTGTAAAGTTTAAGTGTATGCTTTGTTGGTTATCCTTACTTAAATAAATTAAAAAATTAAAAAAGAATGACGTCGTTGCGCGCCCAAAACTGCGATCTCATATAAAAATTTCGCAGTTTTGTACGCGCAATGACGTGATTATATCTATATAAAAATATTTATATCTTGGGCCAACTTACACAACGCCATCTAATCTCAAACTAAGTAGAGCTCTTACTATAGAAACCAGACAACTGATAAACATACTTATATATTTCAAAATACATACATATTATAGATAAATAACACCCAAAGACAGAATAAACCATCGTGCTCATCACACAAAGTTTTAATCCTGGGTGGGGATCGAACCCATGACCTCCGGCTCAGCAGTCAAGGTCACTAACCACTAGACCAACAGGCCAGTCAAACTAGCTATAAAAAGTAATTCATAATCTGTTTAATTGTTTAAAGAATATCACCATACTTTGTAGGTTCATTTCTTGTCTAAACAAAGTCGGCTTGCTACTGAACAAATTCTTCTTACTAGAAATTAAATAATGATTTAGGTACCAACGTTATAAGTACTATTCATAAATTGGCAATTGCTTACCTGCTATACATTTTTAAAACATTTAACCTAATGAATACGAAATCTATTAATTAAAATATCAGTACATTATCGCAAACGATTTCCAATATATCAATTACAACCTAATTATAATTATACAAGCCCACTTTACTCAATCATTCCGGAATTTTCGTATAAGTATATTAGTCACTATGATAGATTTCATTATTAGTTATTAGTTCATTCCACTACGATTATTAGGTGCTATTACCTAATGTTACGAAGTAATTTAACAATTACATATGCCAATAGTGATTTTGAGGTGCAATTCCTTCGATGCTAACTGGATAGTTAAATTGAGGATACGTATTGTGCGTTTTAAATATAATTAGCAATTGTCGTGAGGTATATGTATGATAGTATAAATCTAAAATGTATGAAAAGGTGATGATATCCAATCCTTTCACTTGAAGTCTAATAACTTTTTTTCTTATTACGGCACAAGCTTTAAATAATAATCTTTATTCCTCACCATAACCATTACAATTTTTACTTGTTTGTAAGGAAGGGTTACGTTTTTTGAGCGTACCTTGTATGTATGTAATATTCTTTATTACCTGATATCTTAGAATCCACTGAACGGATTTATACAATTAAGCCGTCGTTAGATTTGTCTTGACCGCTCGAGTATTCTTAGTTATGTGACGTTTGTAAAAAACAAACATGGCGGCAGTGAGATGTCAAAATAAAGAGGATTAAAAAATTGAATACTGCAATATGGGTATCAAATTAAAGGGCTCATCTTAAGCATTTCAAACGGTATAACATGATTATTACTGTAGTACTAAAAAAGTTAGTTAGCAACCATTCTTTTTCCAGTTGTCAATACTTAACTGGTTATAGTTGTGATAAAAGTAAGTAGTTACATCCTACAATTACTTAAAAATATTAAATAAAAGAACCCACCTGCACAAAAAAGATGGAAACAAGATCCCCTATATAATTATATAATTTCATGCAGTCGGAGATTTCATCGAAATTCATTATTGCTTCATTGTACAATTCAGTAATTTATGGGAGGCTGGTGCCTAAGGTAAGGTCGGGACTTGTGTTTCAGGACAGTAGGCTTTGTGTTGTGAGTCTTGAGAACACTTTACAAATACAATTTTGGATACAACGTACATTATGAACCAAAATGTTGTTCCAGATGAGAGTTGATACCCAAACAGCACAGCCGAACATGTGCGCCCCTGAGGCAGAATTATAATTATGTTTATACCTAATAGGTAAATTATCTGTAAATGATCGACTTATTTTGAGATACATTTTTGGATTGATAAAATGATTTCAAGTTTTTGATCTCGTTTCTTCTCGTTCTCTCTCCTCGTTTAGTGTTAAAATATATAAAAACACTAGCTGCCAACCCGCACAACTTCGTCTGCGTAATTTTTACCCGTTTTTGCAACATTTCTTGTCGCTGCTCCACTCCTATTAGTCGTAGCGCGATGTTATATAACCTATAGCCTTCCTCGATAAATGGGCTATCAAACAAAAAAAGATTTTTTCCAATCGGACCAGTAGTTCCTGAGATTAGCGCGTTTAAACAAACAAACAAACAAACTCTTCCGCTTTATAATATTAGTATAGATTAATACATAATCTATTAAATTTTAGGTTTATTTTTAATAATTAAAGTATTGGGGAGTTGTACTTCAAAAAAATATGATTTTAGTAGATATATATTTTAATGTACTGGTTCTATGAAGGGATATTATGTTTGTTACAAAATCACGCGTCAAAACCGAAACCACAACATTATTAAAAATAATAATACCAGATAAACATTAAAGCATTAAAATGAACCCCTTGAGTTTGAATCTAGGGTTGCTTCCGTCTATGATTTATGACTCGCGAGATTTCGCCCCGGGCTCGCGTTTCCTTTTGTCGCTGTATCCGGCTTTGTGGCAGCCCTGGCACAAATTAGATAGATACAGAAGAGCGGCTCCCTATAACGAGCGAGAACAGGCTCACGCATATATAGACGTGCATCTACACAGATCTCGGTAGAACTCAGTCGAATCTACAATAGAGATTGCGTACGTTAAGATCGTTTGTCTATGTGTGCATTGATTTTTTGTTGAGCCGTGAGCCGGCCTTAGGTGGGTATGTATTCTGTGGCCCTGGTTTTATAATAGACAGTCGATGATTCGATCCTGTAATGAATTCACGGTGCGTTCTCGCCTTTATATAGTTGTTTTAGCTTAATTAATATGCTTAATGGAGTTTAACGATTCAATTAGCGCTGAGATCGGTTGATCTTTTATCTTTTAAAAGGTAAGGTAGGAATTGTTCCGTATTCACCAAGTGTGCAGTACACTTTGTGAATACGGAACAATTCCTACCTTACCTTAAGTGCTTGTAAGCTTATTAGGAATATAAATACCTATAAGTTATCTGCAAGGTTATAAAATTCTTAAGTTCATGCCAACTGCAATCAGTTTGGTGGTAGTAAGCCTTGTGTTCTAAAATACCTACAAACCAAAGTAAAAAAAAACCTACAAACCAAAGTAAGCAGATGATTCTTAGTTTCGATTTCAAATTTTCCGAAATAATAAAATGTTGTACCTATCTGTTCATTACAACGTAATCTATGGAGATACTTTAATAAGCTTATGATTATAATGTACCTATCAACTCTCGTGGCTATATTATCCTAGGCAAAGGTGGTCACTGGCCAACTGGCTTTATAGTACCTACTTCTATTTTACGGCCTTCAAAGCTAACATCCCTTAGTATCTAAATTGGATATCGTTATACTTATTACCTAGTTACCTACCTATCCCTATAAGTACTGACTATAAGTACGATTACATCGATTAAACTGACACTGGAAGTCAAATCCTCAAACGATCTTGGTATAGTATCTCGTTGAAATATTATGCTCGCCTGGTAGCTAAACAGTTTTTTCCGTATTCCCTCACTCATACAAAACTTTAGCTCATAATACTTACATCGTATTATGTACAGTCATCCCTCACAACATCAATGTTGCGGGGGTGGGTTTAATAAAACAAAAGACAACAGCATGTCGACAGTGCGCCCGATCTACCGTCTGTCAAATAATGATACTCATTTGTCAAACGCAATCGGCCCGTCTGTGATGTTCTTTATTACGCGGACAAATATACTTGATATTTTACTATATACTTTATTGTTTTCTATATTCTATTATTAGCTTTTGAACTTTTTGGTTTCAAAATATTGCAGTGTATTTCTTAAGTGTAGAAGGGTTCAAATCGTTTGTATTCTTTGTGCTTGAAGATTAGACGCGTAAAGTACTAACTGCACCTATCTTTCTAATATCGCAAGTATTTCTTATACTTGCGATATTAAAAAGATAGGTCTGTGCATTTCAATTGGGATTTTCAATTATTTCACTATTTAAAGGACGATGAAACGAAGTAGGAATGTGCCTACTACTACTAGATAATAGTAGTAGGTAGATACCTATATTCTAACGGAGATAAAATAATCTTTTGGTTAGGCTTCTTTACAAAGAAAACTAGAAGTTTTCTTTGTATTTGGATATTTTAAAGGATTTTAAATTTAATGTACCTACCCAGATCTTTAAAATTCTGCTGATATTTATAGGTACATATTGAACACGAGTAATGTTACATAATGGTAAATATTTCTTGTGTTAAGAAACGAGAATACTCGTACTTAAACAAATATATAGCTGACTAGCTATTTGTTTAAGTACCTATGAGTATTTTCGTAAAAATACTGTCTGACTAGACTTCTGATTCTAAACAACAACAAAACCCTTCAACATACACACATACACAATGCCGTATAAAGACAAGGCATAACCTCTGGATCGCTCCCGTCGATCCCATCATTTCTTTTATATTTTTTCATCAATGTCACACGTGACGCCCGAATGTCATTTTCATATGACGAAAAAAAATGTTTATTAAGACGACGGCCCACGATATTACAATTTTCCACTAGTGAAATATGGAAAGCGATATTTTACGAGAAAATAAGAAGGTGCGTATGGCGAGATTAAAACCGAGAGGGTTGGCCTTATTAATGTTGATGTTACTTTGTGTTTTATTAAAAAAATAACTGTATGTTTTTATTTAGAAGAAATGTGAAGCCAACACAATTTGTTGCTACTTAATTAAGTATGAAATATTCTTCCAAAATTGAAAACTCTACAATGAAGCAGGATGAAACGCCACTGCCATTACATTATCGGGTTATAATGATCTTCTCCTTGAGGCATCATGCAAAAAAAAAAAACTTGAAGAATATGGACTCCTTTAACAATATCTACATAAATGTACTGTCCTTTGTATTAGATAGTGGGTATCGGGTGTTTGGAAGATGAAATGAGTTTATGGACGCAAAACGTAGGTGCGTTATTATGTAGGCCATTCGTTGCTACTTATATGTAGTCTCTTAAAGTCGGCAACAGCCGCGACAGGTCCAGGAAAATACCAAGACGGTGAACTCCTGTATTATCGCCCACTCGCGAAGCCCTGTATTATGTGCCAGTTCCCATCAAATACATTTATTAATTAATCCCACTTAGGTACTTTTTACCTTCATTTGTGTTCTTAAAATGTATTCAAAATTTACTAGGTATTTTGTTATTGATGTAAGTACCGATTTCCTACATTTCAATTTACAGTTTAGACTTTAATTTGCAACACAATTTAGATCATACTAAACGTATTTATCCCAATACGGTGATAGTTCACTTCACCGCAGTTTGCATCGTCACATCGATGCACGGCGCGGTATGACGCGGCAACGCGGCATAGCGGCGACGAGCGCGGCAGATGTGCCACCGGTTGTGATTGTCTTGCCGCGATGATTGATGATCTTCCGCGGCGGCTGCGACTTAGGGCTGCTACAGTAGCCGTATTTTATTCCGATTATATTTTGGTACGTACTTAATATTAAAAATAACGTAAGTATGTAAGTATCTACGTTTTTTTTTTTTAATGCGTAAGGCTAGGCTACTTTGCAACATAACTATGTCGCGACAAAATTTATTGAGATCCATAAGTGTGAAATCCACCCAATCTGTGGAAGCTAGTTGTAATTGCCATTTTCCGTAAATACTCGTACATGTTGAAATAATTTTATAATAGCTGTAAGCTCCCAAAAGACATAAAATAAAAGTAGGTACTGGGAAAATGTTGTGTCCGTTAATTAAATGTTTGCAAAGTCTCCTGCGACATAAGGCTTTTATACCCTGGCGTAGGAGACATTTTATACAAAAATAATAAAAAAACAAACTTAAAAAATGAAAAAACCGCCTGCTCTTTTGAGTAGTTATAGGATGTAACAAACAACTTTTATCACAGCTATTGTCAAGTATTGTAAAAAGAATGGTTGCTGACTATCTTTTTTAGTATAACTACAGTCATAATCATGTTATACCTTTTTGAAATGCTTAAGATGAGCCCTTTTAATTTGATGAGGTAATAAAGAATATTATATACATACATACAAGATACGCGCGAAAAACCTAACCCTTCCTTACAGTCGGGTAAAAATGTTAATTGTAGCTACCTACATTTTGTTGATTTCGTGATGACAATAATACGAAACAAACGGAGACGCAAACAAGTAAGTGCATGTCGTGCTTCGAAAAAAACAATTCAGTAGCATAATTAGCGTTTAAATGATTCCAAGAACGAATACAAAAACTTTGTTGAATTAACTAAGATCAGATAACAACAATAACATTATGTCGATTTACAAAATTTATCTCCCAAATGACATAAATAACAAACAAATTAAGAAAGAAAAAAGTAAACAAAGTGATTAGTGTATGGGTTCCTATTGTTATTGTTAAGATAACCGTACAAATACTTCTGATCTACGCATTTACCAAACTACCTACCCTTTCACAATGGAGGATAATCCGTGATTGACAGTTCTCTCCGTCTCTTTCTATTCTTTTGTAGAAGACTCCGCCTCAATTTGTACACGCCATTTTATTTTATTATTATTGTTTACTGTAACTTAATATTCATAATATACTAGTAGGTGCCGATTCCTATAAATTAATAAAATGTTAATTTATGTAAGGTTTCAATATATCGTATTTTATAATGAAATTATATACCTACTTATGTTTAAATTTTTATTGCTCACTTTATTCCAGATCACGAATGTTATTTATATTTTAAATTAAATTTTATTATACATACTAGCTGTCCCGGCGAGCTTCGTATAGCCACGTTATTTTTTTTTTACGTAAGAACCTTCTACAGAGTATTAGAAAACTAAAAAAAAAGAATGATATCGGTAAAGTCGTTCTCTAGTTAGTATTACATAGGTTATCCTGTGGTACCTGTATGTAAATGAGGGTAGGACTTTAATGGTTAGTAAATTATTATCTATGAAAACTATGGATTAAACGTCAATAAGTAGTTAATGTTAAATTAACAAAATAAAGCAATTTTGCTTCTAAATCATATTATGGGAAGATTGAAAAAAAAACTTATTCATACGGGTGACAACCCTAGTTGTCTATTCAACTCACGTTTATTCAATATAAGCAAACTCAAGCATAGGCCACAGTAAAAGTACTTTGCCGAAATATTCTACATTCGTCAACCGTTGCGACGATTCCAATGTTCATATCTAGAGATGTAGGTATATCTATTTTATAGATACGTGTTTCTACTTAAATGTTGATATTGATACGTATCTACAGATAGGTACGTACTAGTACTGAGTACTTTTAAATAAACATGATCAAGCAATGCAGACATTCCTAGATCTTATTCAGGGACACAGAATCATGGACCGCTTCGGACCACTGTTTTCGCTCTCAGTGTTTTATACTAAATTAAAACTACCAGACGATATGTACTCACTTAGGTATGGCAGTTTGCTTAGGTACTCGTACCTACTTGTACTCATTTCATTATGTGGTGTTTTTAATACTGAACTTCTTGCTGCTACTGAAATTGATTTGTAATGTTAATTCAGCTATTGGGTATGGAATAATAGCGTTTATTTATGTAGGTAGTTAAGTAAATAAAACTTGATTAAACTTAGCATAGGATGGTGGGTTAGTTAGGTAGGTAGCTACTGTGCGATTTTTTCCTTCAATGACTATGCAACTGTAGATAATAATCTTCTTCTGTAAAGAAAACCTACCGCAATGGCATATATTTATGTCTCTATACTCTATACAATAACCTCCTCTATATTTCAAAATACCTACTATTATAATACCTACGTTAAGAGCAATATTTTATTTAAGTAGGTACCTAGACTTATCAGCTGTTTTGTCTTAACAAAAAAATCGCTATTTAATACGAATTAACGTATTATGAATTTATGAATCAACACAATTATTTTGCTTTTTAGTTTTTCATTCTAAACATGCCCATTGCGCCATCTGTCTTCGGTTACATAGTTTACAAACCAAACCGAAGAAGCGACGAAACGAAACATATATTTTGAGCCGCTTTATATTTACCTACTGTGAACAGATTCATTTTTCAAAATGTTGAAATATTAGTTTAAATAGCAATAACGGTTATTCATAAATGTCCTATTATTTATAAAACAAACTGTTATTATTGCGTTAGTTTGTGAACAGCGTAGCGTGAATACCACAGGGGGGTTCGAGTCACAGATTCGTAATTTGGTTCGCGTTTCTCCGTTGCCAACGGCAGGCTTGTTTCGAAGCCTTGTTTGTAATAGCTAAGCTGTCTACTAGATGGCGCTTTCATAGTTTTTCTATAAAATATAAATGTAGTTTTGATAAAAGTATGTTATATAAACATACATATACCTACCTAACATTTAATTTGCTTTGTTAAAAATAGTAGTTGCTTGAATTGAAGCTTCGTAGTGTAGGTTTTATTTAAGTTCTTCTATCTTAATGTCTATCTCCTTATTGGTTTACTAACTAACCATTAGAATTGGTGACAACGTTATCGATAAATGTGAATGTTATCTGGCTATTTGTCTGTCAATAAAGCTCGAACCACTCGATGTTTGTATGAAATTTATGTACTCGGATAAACTGTATTCTATAACACATTCTTATGAGGAGCGAGATACTTACATGCTACATTTATTTACATTATATCAATAACCCTACATAAAAGAACCTTCAGAGAATATAAAATAGTTACCTAATAAATAGAGTTAATAATTAGTTTAATTTTTGTATAAAAAATAAAGCCCTGACACATTCACTAATGGTTAAGGCATCGAACTCGCAATCGTGAGGTCGCGTGTTCCAATCCTACTCATTTTACTATCGACAGACATGAACCCACTCCTAACACAAGCTGTTTAGCTTAACTGAAGAGGTTAACAGGATTGCTATAATGTGGGACCCAATACCGCATTGCAAGATATCTTTAAAAAAAAACAGCTGAAGTTTTGCACAAAGGTTTCTTTCAGCATGTAGAATTGAACCTACACTTATTAATTGTAATTATATTATTATCATTGTATTTAAACATTGTTATAAATATTATTAGTTTTTATTATAATAATAATAGTTATTATTATTAGCTTTATTCTTGTAATTGTAGTATTGTACCATTCTAAATGATAAAAGAAACCTTCGGGAAGAGGCTTCAGGAAACTCAAAGCAAAAACAAAAGCTGGTATTGTAGATATAAAAATGTATAACTAAATTTGTGTACTTAATCAATCAACAATATAACGTTATAAGTGTAAAACAACATAACGATTAATGCTGATATTAGTGAATGGCGTTATTAAGTGTCGTCTAGTTAAGAAACATCACATAAACTTATTACGTTTAATTATTCATTAGAAAAATAGTGATTATATCTAGTATAAAGTTTTGTGCTGCTTGGATACTAAGTCAGTAAGACTTAGGCTGGAGACCATCTACTTACCAACTAGACTTTCTTGTAAGTTATCTTGGTTTTATCATCAAAATAATAGGTCATATGTAAATAAATATTTGCAGGCAGTATTTCATTTTACTGTCATTTTTTTGACTTGGGAATATTAAAAAATAATAAGAAAAAGTACTTATATTTTGATTCATAGGAGGTAGCTTGTTTCGTTTGTGCTTTTGAAAAGAAGTGAGACAAAGCAATAATAGATAGATTCATGGTATGATAAGTATTTTTTTAATAATATTTGATTTTTTTTATTAATATCATCTATTAATGGTAAATGTTAGTTACTATCTTAGTAGATACATATTATTCTGTACATAGTGCTATTGCTTAAACTTTGAGTAACTAAGTCCACTTTCGCATTATGCTACCTTATATATAATAAATGTATATCTGACATAAACATAACGTGTTCCTATATATTTTTATAATTGCATTATGAATAAAAACACACGATTTTTAGGGTTCCGTAGCCAAAATGGCAAAAAACGGAACCCTTATAGATTTAGTCATGTCCGTATGTCACAACATTTTACTTAGATACTTATCAATAAATATTTATGAAATTTGTTGAAAAGGTGTCTTATAGTGGCCGCTACTTAGTTTAGAAAATAATAATAATTATAATTATTTTTAGGGGGAGCACTCCGTACATGTAACAGAAGCTGAAAACATTTTTTTCGGCTAACATCAACGTGTGGCACATCATTCGACAGGTCTTTAAAAACATTTTAAGGTTTCTTTTTAGATAGAGTCAATTTTTTCCGAAATAATCGCTCCGAAAGTTGCATAAATTGTGTCCACCCCTTAACTTTTGACCCATGTGACCAAAAGAAAAGAACACAAAAGTAGCGCCTAACAAATACTTTAAACTAAAATTATTTCGGACATGATCGGAATACCGTTATTGAGTTATAGTCGAAAAACTACTTTTCTCAACAAAAGGGTGTAAGTGCTATGAACATACGCTCTTCCGCTGATGCAATTATTTGCTCTTGCCCGGTTTTTATTTTCTTCTAAATTTATTTATTATATTGGCCAGATATGTGTATAAAAGAACTGTGCTATTTTGTATAATATTTTAACAATTATTTTCTGAAGACATATAAATGTACCTACTATGGTGTTTATCATAAATAAATAAACTTTTTATTAACCAATACATTTTTCATTTATTAATTTATTAGACTACCTTATGATCTTTCATATTAGAAAACTAGAAATATGAACATCACAATTGTCAACAACAACCTTAATTACTAATCACTTAATTGAAGGACCGAGCTTTTAACTACTTCGCTAATCACCCTAACTTAGAGGACTCGCCAAAACATATAAAAATGGAAGACAATTTAGAAAATAATCATAATCACTTTAGCTTTCGTTGTGAACGTTACTTGTTATCAATCAACTTTTGCTAAAATGCCTGAGCCTACCTCTAGTCAGGATTTAACCCTAACCCTTTACAACGGGACTAGTGGTTCCAGTAATGGGAGTGACGCTCAGTGGAATCAGGTCCAGCCTGTTACTCAAGATACTGTGCAGAATAGAACGGTAATTTGAATTTTTTTTTAACACAACTATGTTTAAACCTCTTTTCTAATTTGTATACCCCTGAAGTGGCATTCAAGGCCATGTTTGTGATAAAGTACTTAGTCATGACAACTTATAGACACCAACGATACTGACTACGAAACCCTTGTAATTTTTTTTCAAAATCATTTTTTTAATAATTTATTTTATTATTTTACAGCTGCAGTTGCAATGGAGAGAGTTACCACTTCCGAACTCCGTTCCCATTCCTGTCAACAATGTCTCCAATGTCCAGTACGTCAACAGCGGGATCAACAATGTCAACAACCAAATCCAATACAACCCAAGCTACATGAACATGCCGTACCAACGACCACCCATGGCCAATGGTTATACTCCTCTGAATCCAACAAGAGGAATCAATGGACCAGTCATGAATGGGCCTAATATTATCCGAACACCGAACGGTCAAAGCATTGGCGGTTCGAATTGGCCCAGTCAGTCGGTTCATGGAAGATATGTCCCCCAAGCACCAACGTGGACTGGCAACAAAACATCTGGTGGAGTGAAGAAACAAAAGCGCATCAGGACTGCATTCACAAGCCAGCAGATGATGGAGCTTGAACAGGAGTACGCGAGAACTCGTTATTTGGACCGCGCTCGAAGAATTGAACTCGCAGATGTGCTGCGTTTAAATGAAAGAACCATCAAGATATGGTTCCAGAACCGTCGTATGAAAGAGAAGAAAGACAGAGCTGAAAGTTTAGAGGATTCTGAGGAAGTCAGCACTTCGGAGTCTTCATCTGAGATTGGCAATGTTCAAATGCCATTGCTCATTCACGAGCAGTATCCTGCCATGCCGAACGAGATGTATAATCAAGCAGGCACTTATGTCGAGCAATATCCATCGACGTCTACTGCATCTATTGGCACTGGCATAGTGCCTGGCATGTACCCGTCACAAGTTCCTGTATTAGAACAAAATGTTTATACGGTTCCTGAGTATATTCCTGAGGACCAATATCATCAGTACAAACAAGTTCAACTTCAAGTTCAGCATAATCCTGGACAGTATGTTGATAAAGTGAAGGAGTTGTCACCAGAACCAGTGCTGCCAACTGAGGTTGTTCCTGCAACAAATGCGTCTAGTGATCTTCTTGATAAGAGTTGGGATTTCTCGTGGATTAAAGATATAGATATTGATGAAAATTGATGTAAAAATTGTCTTAAGTATGTACGTAGTTAATAGAATTAATATTATTGTAAATATTTTATTAAATAAATCATACCCAGATCTAATTTAACGTTTTTTATATTTTAGTGCCTTTAAATACTTTGATAGAATAATGAAATTACTTGATTTTAGCTATACTTATGTAATAACAGAGGTTTTTAAAAAGTTGTTCATTTATCTAGCAGTACACTCTGATTTCTAAATAACAAAATAGTCATTTATACATGTAGTTTGAAGTAATAAAAAGAAAACTTATCTACCACGTATAATAAAAAGTCGTGGTCAAATTTTTTTTGAGAAATAAGATTTTGATAAAATTAGGTATAAGCACTCAGTATCATATGTAGGTACATAAGAGCACATCTGTCTTAAAAAACAAGCCTTAAATTAAAAAGACTTTTGTTACCTTGTATTCAAATTCAAATCATATACAAGTAGGGACTAGCTAACCCTCGCAAGTTCGGCTACGTCAATCTCCCTTCTTTTGCAATTCATACAAAAAAAGGCTTTTTAAAAATAATACTTTACGACCTATTAAACATCTAAATATATAACATAAATCGATGGAGCTGTTTCGGACGTGTTCGACCAGAAACACCGTGACCCGAGATTTTTACATATTAGAAGATGTACACGTAATTGTTTATAGTGAGTATTACTAGAAATCATATACCTACAGAGTGATTTGTAATTTACTAATAACCTCCCGCTCGTGGCGTTTTTACATAACACTAAATAACTTTGATATAGGTATCAGGTTAGGAAAATATTTAATATATTCACCCTTAATCACTTGTTTTTGGAGTTGTGACCTTAACCACCTACAGACTTTTTACTGGAGTAAAATCGATGTTTATTGTGAGGTTTAGACCCTAAACGTGACAAAGAAACGTCGATTTTACTCCGGTGTCTCTCAGATATGTGGTAAATGGTTGTGTGACAAAAGTAGGTTATATAAAAATTATATTACGAAATTGTTTGGTGTAAAGAAACTAAGAGCGGGAGTTATTAGTAGGTATATTAAAAATCATCATTCTGTATACAGTAAAATTCAGATACTTATTAGTACTTTTTATCTCTTAGCCCCGCCCATACCCATTTGTCCGGTTTTAGAGATTAAGTAGCGGTGGTTAAAGTATCGGACTCGCAATCATGAGGTCGCGGGTTCGGATCCTACGCATTATAACTACCGACGCGAACCTACTATATACATCTATAGGTAAGTATTTACTACAGGGTGACTTTGAAATCAGTCGATTCAGTACCTGTAATAAAACCGTTTTACATTGAAATATTGCCAATTAAAATAGTATAAAAATCAAACAGATTTCATCGTCTATAGATAAAAATGTAAACAAAGTGTATCCAGATACAAACAAAGTCATTAAGGAGAAAATATCAACGGTTTACTACTTTGGTAAAGTGTATAATAGGTACCTAAACAAATTCAAATTGTTCTATCTCTTAATGCTTTTACGGGTTAGGCCCCCGTATTGTTCTATCTCTTAATGCTTTTACGGGTTAGGTTTGGCTACGGAAGTCTCGGGTTCGATTCCTGAGTCTGGATTCAAATTTTTCTATCTTTCAAAAATGCAATTATTGTATTTGTAAAGTCTTTGGCAAGAAATGCCTATAAAATTACTTCAAATTCAAATTGATAATCAAATTATCCATTTAAACCGGTGCGCATGCGGTATAAACATCAAAATGATGTACGTACATGGTATTTTTTTTTGACTACATGCGGGTATTCCTTAAAGTTGGTCGACTGAATTAAAAGTCATCCTGTATAGATTAATATTTTCCAACCACAATAAAGAATTCGTCGTAAAAGTCGGCATTGTGGATGGTAATTTTGTATGAATACCTAGTCTGTTATATTTTTTAATAATTAAACTGTGCAAAGGCGGGGAGTGTCGCTAGTTTTAAATAAATGTACTTATGCTAAATTCATAATCTGTAGTATTTTAAATAACCTTCACTGCGAAATATCCTGGAATGATGTACACACATCGACGATTTAACAATCGCAAACATAAAAAGAGATCAAGTAGGTACCTAGCAGTTGAATGCAAACCAATGTACTGCTAGTTTGGTACCCGCGCGGGATGTGATTCACATGTTGTTGTGTTAAGTCTGGGTGTACTTTAGTCTATCTATAAAGTCCTTTGCAATACAGGGATTATTTACTACTACAATAGTTGTTGTGTAAAACTAGCTTATGCATAGAGCATTGCAGCCGTTTCTAAAATTCAGTTAAATTCGCTGAGTACTTTCGGAGATTAGTGCGTTTAAACCAATAAACAAAGTCTTCACTTTAAGTATATTAGTACAGATAGGTTATACATTAATTAAAATTATTCCAATACAATAAAACTGACTGCCTCTGTGGCGCGGTGGGACTGTATCCGACTGCTACGCAAGAGGTCGTGGGTTCGATCCCCACCCAGGATAAAACTTTGTGTGATGAGCACGATGGTTTATTCTGTGTCTGGGTGTTATTTATCTATAATATGTATGTATTTAGAAATATATAAGTATGTTTATCAGTTGTCTGGTTTCCATAATACAAGCTCTGCTTAGTTTGGGATCAGAGTTGTCCCAAGATATTATTATTATTATTATTATAATAATAAGATCTTGGAACAGCTCATACAGGGGCGCCTGATCCAAAACTGGGCAGAGCCTTAACCTACTATGACAGTCAGACAACTGCCATACACATACAGTACTAATTTATTTCTAAATACATACATATTATTAGTATAGATAAAATACACCCAATCTATCTATCTATCTATCTTCTATATCTATACATATAATAAAACTGTAAATTTCACGTGTCTGTACATGGCCGAACTTAGTGAAAAAAAATATTAGGAAATGTTCGAAAAGAGTATTCAAACACTTTGCTGCATTTTTAGAAATGTCTGTCTGTCTGTCTGTCTGTCTGTCTGTCTGTCTGTCTGTTTGTTTGAACACGCATCACGCAAAAACTACCGTACAGATTCGGTTGAAATTTTGCACGTGCAATCTAATAGTTGCAGATTAACATTTAGGCTATAAATTATCACGCTTTTTCCCATAGGAGCTAAGCAGTAAGGGATAATGTCTGTAGCTATTTTTCGTTATAAAACAGTAAATACTAGACGGATCTTTATGAAAATTTGCAGTTTTATAGTTAATACTATAGGACATTATTTATACTATGAATCATTACGCTAACGTCTATGGGGAACGAGTAGCAACGTATTTTTTGTCGCACCATAATGGTTTATCACAAAATTTTCCACAATTAGACATTATCTATAATTGTAACCCATGGAATACATAACTTCACGCTAAAACTAAAAGGAGCTAAACACAACATTGTTAAGTTTCATAAGAACAGTTATTTTGACGTGGCAACGAGCGAACAGTATAGCCTCGAAGCTATGCTAGCAGACTTTGGCGACGAAGTCCCGGGCTCGAATCCTATGTCTGATTATGTTCTTTTTGTATTTTTTTAAATTGTCTTTATCCTTTTTTAATATTTTTCTCAATGTTTTAGTTATTTTTTCGACCGTTAGTAACTTATTTACTTTGGTTATTATTTTTTTATATTAAAAATCAAGTAAATTATGCACGTAGGTAAGTTAATTATAGGTATTGCATGCACTGCTGAGAGTAATTAATTAATCGTAGTAGAAATGAAAAACAATATTACATTATAATTAAAAAGTATTCGACATTTTCCAGAAATGATGTATTCGTCTAAAAAAAAGACATTACACACGTAAAAAAAATGTTAATAACTTTTGTGACATCATTCTATTTGCTGATGACACTTCTCTAATTTTTAAAATCGATCGTAAACTAGAAAATTTTGAGAAAATAAATAGAACACTCGCACTAGTTCAAGATTGGTTTACAACGAACAACCTACTTCTAAATCCCAAAAAAACTAAATGTATTAAGTTTAGTTTGCCAAATGTGAAAAGTACTAATACGAGTATAATTTTAAATAATGAGGTGATTAGCTTTGTCGACTCGACAGTTTTTTTGGGAATTACATTAGACAATAGGTTACAGTGGGGCACCCAAATATCATGTCTCGCAGGAAAACTCAGTTCTGCAGCGTATGCTGTCAGCAAAGTTAGACAGCTTACGAACGTAGAAACAGCTCGACTAGTATATTTTGGTTATTTTCACAGCGTCATGTCCTACGGCATATTGCTTTGGGGCAAGGCGGCTGATATACAAACTATTTTTATTCTTCAAAAACGTGCAGTGCGTGCGATATATCAACTAGGAGCACGAGTTTCCCTTAGAGAAAAGTTTAAAGAGATAGGCATTTTGACAGTTGCATCACAATATATATATGCAAACGTTATGTTTGTAAAGCAAAACTTACATTTATATAACAAAAATAGTGATATTCACTCTGTGAATACAAGAAATAAGCACAAATTGGTAGGTCGATATCATAGGCTTCATAAAACTCATAACTCATTCATGGGACTAGGTGTTAAATTTTTCAATAAAATCCCAGTCAGTATATCGAGTCTACCAGTAAATAAATTTAAGAATGTAGTCAAGAGACATCTTATACAAAGAGCTTACTATTCAATCGATGATTATTTAACTGATAAAGATAAGATAGATAAAGATAAATTTATTATTACAAAAATATTTTTTACAAAAACATATACATAAAATTAGGTAACAGATACATAATAACGTCTATTAATAATATCTTAGAACAACACACACGGTCATCTGATCCCAAACTAGGCAGAGCCTGTACTATGGCAACCAGACAACTGATAAACATACCTACATTTTATTAACTAAAAATGTATATAGTTCATAAAAAATAACTAATATAGGGATAACAACAGGGTGCCTGTACTAGGGTAAACCTGTGCCACAGGCGTTAGGGGCACTTGTAGTAAACTATTAGAACCTATTTAAATATATATCTATAAATAAAACATGTAGGTACATACTTATAGGTAACAAATAAAATATAAATAATTAGCAATGTTTATATCATATTATGACGCGTTTAGGTGTCCTCATTATAGTCTATGCTATTAATATAATTAGATTCAGCAATCTTTTTCGCCGGACATTCTGAGTCACCTGTTTTGTGACCGCTTGGTTTTTTAAAACGTACGCAAGTTGCACATTTTGGCGAGTCATTTTTCTTAGGGCACTCATTTACCTGGTGACCCAGTTCACCGCACTGTCCGCACGTGTATTTTGCTTCGCGACAAGTTCGAGCTGCGTGTCCATATTGTTGGCATTTGAAGCATCTGGTCACTAACGTGAAGTCCCGAACTGGGCAGGACGTCCAATTGATAAATACACGATCTTGATTTATAAGTGCCTTTCTTATGCTAGCCGACACTTCCAGTACAAAATTGCATGTTGGTGCGTCTTTTCTTCCCGATTTGTGACTTAACTTCATAGAGGACATGTACGATTCACGCGTTAGGTTTGGTATCTTGTCAGTTAGGTTTTGCTCAAATATGCAGTCAAACACTTCCTGGTCACATAGAGTAGCTGGAACTCCGATGACTGTGATTCTAGGTCTTCTTTTATGCGGCTCCTCCACCTTCAGCCCGGAACTGGTTAGCTGGGTCGACTTACGAAGTTTCTCTATATCGTCCTTTGTTTCAGTGCTGATAATTACACCGCCGTTCTTGGTCCTACGTAGTCCTCTTACATGCAGTTTTAGTTGCTCTGGGCAGATAATTTTTTGGACTAGAGATTTAGTGTCGTCACTGGATTTTTGTCCATCTTTTGGGTATATTGCTATTGAGCTGAAACTTTTAGGCCGCAGAATATTATTATTACGGGTCTTGACCATTTCGGCAAAGGAGAGCTTGTCTTGACTTACTGGTTTATTGCAGGTTTCTTCCATGGTCTGCTTGATAGATTTTTTGAAATCATTAAGGCATTCAGCTAGGTCCTGGTTTTCCTTCAAGGCTTCTAGTGAAGTATGAATTAAAATAGCTTTTTCCTTTAATGATTGATAGTGCACAGCCATTTGAGAGACTCCATTTCCCACCTTTCGCGCAATAGTATTTATCCTTAGCTTTTGCTCTGAGTTCAGTTTCCCGTCTGCAGCAATCTGACATACCTCATTCAGACATTGTTCAATTGATGTCATCCAGTGCTTGATATCGCTGGTCCTCAAGGCTTCAATGGTGAGGTTTTTTGTCTGTTGAGATTGAGGTGTGCTGGGAGGGCTGCGAGGGCTACTTTCCATAGTAGCCATAGTTTAATTTACTCGATTGTCATACTAAAATTTACTTATTCACTATAAATTGCAAGTGTGTGGTAATCTAGGTCACTGATTTTAATAAACAAGTGTAAATAATGCTAATATTAAAACGCACGTCTGTTCACTGCAAAAGTCGGTTGAGGACATCTATAATAGATAAATGGATGTAGTTCGTTGCTCCCTATTAATGTATTGGGTTGTATAGTTTATTGCATTTTACTAGGTGAATATTGTTGTCACAGTTTGATGATGTTACTTAGGTACTAGTTAAGAAAACGATTTACTTTTGTAAGTAAAGATTCTGCGTGATAAATTACGGCCATTCTTTTCTTTCCTTTGTAAAACATGTATACTTATTCATTAAGTAGCAGTAAATTGGCCAATATTTAAGCACATAAAGTTTTTACATCGTAAGTGGATGCTCCTACTATGTTGTGCCCATTGAGGCTGATGTATCCGATCTCGTGTACTCTTCTAATATTAGTGACCTCTTTTTTTTGCATCAGTCCTCTAATATATGGTGTATAATATAATGGTGGCAGCACCTTACCTGCATATACAGTTTATAAACAGAGAAACATTGTAAACATTGGCAATTTGAAAAGAGTGGCCACGAGTTTTTATTGCCTGTTCTTTTCTCGGGCTTTACCTATTGTTTGCGAACAGGCATTACCAGTAAATGTAGAATCGACTTTTCACAAGTGTAGTATTTTGCTTCCTAAGTGAATAAATGATTTTTATTATTATTATTATTATTATTATAGTAAAAGAAGTTTTAAAAGAAACACATTGCTATGATTTTTAGAAATGTTTGTCTGTCTGTCCGTTTGTTTGACCACGCATCACACAGGTGCATCATGTTTTGGGGTTTTGGTTGGAGATTACGTGTTCATCAATTCAACGATAATGAATGGCTCAACATCGGTCAAGTGTGAGTAGTTCGGGTGACGGGAGGAGGGGGGTCGTTGTTTGTCAACCGTACCTTTAGGGATATCTGACATTTTCGCGGGCATGACACACATGACACGCTCGGTGTTTGCTTACTAAAGTATTACAGCAGTTTTATTATCAGTATTGCGTTGTAACACTATATGAAATACACCCCATTTTTAGCCAAAATGGCAAAACAGAACCCTTATAGTTCCCTTATGTCCGTCCGTCCGCAGCTTAGCTCAGAGACTGTTAGTGCTAGAAGGTTACAACTTTTGCATGAATAAATTACTAACGCCGATAAAGTGAAAGAACAAAATCTTGAAAATCATTATTTTTTTAAGGGTACCTCTCTTATATGTAAAGTGGGGATGTGATTTTTTTCTCACCTACCTACCCCATCGTGTGTGGTATCATTAAATAGGTCTTTTAAAAAGCGTTTAGGGTTTGTGAAGACTATTTTTTTTTAGATTTAAGGATTCCTTTGTGTATAATATTAGGCTTTATAGTAAACATTTTTGTTAGAGTCAAGTGTCCCCCTGCCAGCTAAATGGTTGATGTTGGGTATGTGAAAAAAATCAGGGTAGTAGTATAAACACTAAAATTATAAAGAAAACTATCATAGTTAAGTACTTAGGCTTTACAAGTTTACGATCACATGAGAAGTAACAACATTTTCGTACAAATTCTATTAAAAATTATTAGGTAATAAGTAGGTATAACGTTGAAAGAATGAAACAAAAACAACAGAAAACCCACTTCTTAAGCCGCACACCAAACTAACTATCTAAAAGAATAGAACAGATCGATTTTTATTTAGTAAGTATTTAGTCAACAGGACTGTTTCCAACATATTTACACAGAAGTTATTTCGTTGCCTAAACTACCTTAATTTAAACCCGACTTTCACGCGAACGAAGTCGCGGGTACAGCTATTATGAATATATATATATATTACGGGTCTTAATCGCGTGAATAATTTTAGGTTAAATACCTTGACGTTTAATATGCATGATAGTTTAAGTATAGTTTAATTTAAAGTCATCAAGTATTAAAATAAACTTATCCAGTTTTGAAAATAGATGGCGTTTAAATACAAATTAAACAGAATCAGGTAAATTGATTTAAAAAATAAATCTGAAATTCTTACGTAGAGGGATATGAATTTATGATGATCTTAATTAACGACAGGTTCATCATCATCATCATCATCGTCATCAGCCTATCGCAGTCCACTGCTGGACATAGGCCTCTCTAATTGCACGCCACTTTGTTCTATCCTCGGCTACGACAGGTTGACACACCTATTTTTTAATTCACCAATGTAGACATTATAAAGAAATAAGTTTAGTATTTAAACTAAACGTTTCTAAAAGATATACTAATTCAGTATATCTTTTAGAAACGTTTGAATATTGTCTGTTTGTTTGAACACGCATCACAGTACCGCGGGAATGCAATGTTTTAAAAACAGGATATTTTTTTAAAAACTTATCTCACACTAGCCCTATTTCGCGCGAGTAGGTACTTGGGCGGTTTCGGGCTTCATTTAACCCGAAACCGATAATAGTAATATTTGATGTGATGCAAATCATTTTGGTAAAATACTATCATAATTTGTCTTCTAACCGTCTGGCGCCATAAACTTTGTCGCCCTTCATTTTGCTGCACTGGGCATTTGCTTGGCTTGCCTTGCCATAGGTCGGGCCCTGATTAGAGCTAGGCCCTAATATCCATAGATGCCCCAGAGCATTGTGGAGCATGTTTCCAATATGTTTTACACAGAAGTTAAATTGTAACATAAACTAACCTTAATATAAACCCAACTTCCACGCGAACGAAGTCGCGGGCACAGCTAGTCATAAATAAACAATCATGCTTATCACGCAGAGATTTATTCTAAGTGAGAATCAGACCCATGCAGTCAGGGTCACATACCACTAGACCAGTCGAATATAATCTGAAATAATGTATTTATTAGACTAAATATTCAATCTAACTCTGGTTTTAATTCTACAATTAATTGAATAAATTAAGATAATGAACCGTGGACTTCGCTGGTCATAATTAGTTAATTATATATGATTTGGTAATATCGTAATTAAATAATGATATACCAATATATATAGGACATAATCAATTTGTAACGTTAGTCGTTTCTTATTAGTGGTGTTCTTCGATAATGAAAAACACGTGTTCGATGAAGGATTCAATGAATTTACAAAGTTTTAATGAAGATTTTATTTTGACGTCGGAGTATAATCTCAAGATGGTAAGCATTGATTATTTATTATAATATTATGAATTTGATTATTTATAATATTAGTTGCCAATGTTTTTTTTTTTTGGAACAACGGTCTACCAAAACAATGATTAATCAATTACTTTTTAGGATTCCGTTGTCAAAATGGCAAAAACGGAACCTTTATAGTTTCGTGAATTTGGTGGATAGGCGTCTTGTAAATAATAATAATAAATATTTTTAGGGGGGGCAGTCCATACATATAACAGAACCTAAAAAAATATTGTTTTAGCAAACTTCAATGTGTCAGGCCTTTCAAAAAGTTTTAAGGTTTCTAATAATCTTTTTTGATTGAGTGAATATTTTTGAAAATAATCGCTCCGAAAGTTGCATAAATCGTGTGATGTGAAATTTGGAAAAAATCACAAAGATAGCGCTTAATAAATACTTTAATTATTTCGATTGAGATCGGATATATCGTCATTAATTTATTGCTAAAAAACTACGTTTATCAACAAAAGGGCGTAAGTGCCACGAACATACGCTCTTGTGGTGATGCCATTGTTCAAGGCTGCGGAACCCTACACTGAGCATTCTCCAATATGCGCTTGCCCGGTTTTTACTAATAAAATAGTTACTAGTCATTATTTTGGTTTTCAATAAGTAACTTATATTATAAGATAAAGAATGAAATTAAATAAATGTTTAATCGTTAACGAAACGTCTAAACATGTATGAATTTATGTAAGAAACGTTAAGTTCTTACTACCATTCAATTTTAAATAATATTTTTTTTAAATTGTAACATATTTTTTATTTCAGATGGATAACTTTCAAAGAACTAGCCCTAAAAAAGCTAAAAGATTCCGAAGTGCTTTCACAACCGATCAAGTAAATCATTTGGAGAAGCAATTTAAAAAGTTTCCGTACATTGGTAACTCGCATCGTAAAGAAGTGGCTTTAGCTTTAAATATTCCCGAGCGAGCCGTCAAAATATGGTTTCAAAATCGAAGAATGAAGGAAAAGAAAGACACATGTAAGGAATTTGATGACGAATCAAGCAATCGAAAGCCACTAGAATTGGTTAAAGATCAATTAAATAATGTGAATGTGCCATCAGCTAACGATCAACTATCGTATTCATTATCATTATCGATTGATGCCAGTAAAGTAAATTGTGACAAGAATGTGGTAACAAATACTTCTTCATGCAGTTTAAGTTTACCAAATATAATCCAAGACCCTGGATTTAAGGATAGTGAAAATATATCAGGAATTAATGAGAACTCAGCTTTTCCTGCTTTAGGTAAACCTGAACTGCCCATTTCACCAAACAATTACTCAAAATCAGCAGAGTTTTCAATCAATCTGTGCAAGAAATATAAAACTGAATCGTTCAGAACATTAAACATTGAGAGACCAGAAAAATGTGAACAATCAAAACAGCCTGTTGTTCATAAACCAAATAATAACGAAATCGAGCAAATGATACCGGAGGACTTATCGTCACCAAACCGAAAAGTTGTTATTCCTACAACCAATCAAGTTCCTAATGCTCCAAATAATCCAGGATACGTTCCAATATTACCAACAGTATCTCCATTTTACGGGCAACCATATTATTCTGCAAGTGGAGTTATTTGGAAACCCTTGAACGTTTTGCCAGCTGTTACGTCTCCTGATTCTTCCGTTCCTGTATCTCATTTAGGAATAATGTCAACAGTTCCAGAAAGTGTTCCAACGAAGTGTTGTTCCTGTGATTGTCATATGAAACCTTTGATGCCTTATAACTTCCAACAACAGCCTTTAAATCCTCAATATATAATTACAGCTGTACAATACCCAAACCTCAGTGCTAAATAAGCTAGTTGTTATGAGACGCCATATTTCAACAAAAATTGGTTCATTTTATTATTATTTTAAAGTGAGTGTTCTCATCTAATCTTAATGTATTTTATCAATAATTGAAGCCCAAAAAACTTGGGTTGTTTATTCGTAATTAAATTCTGATATGTTTTATATACCTTCATGTATATAAGAGATTTAAATTTTATCTGAAGATTTCTAATTTGACGGTTTATTGATTTTGGTGTATATGGAATTGTTTGTAAGATCTATTTGTTATTTAATTCAGTATATTTTATAGTGTGCAATAAAGGGTATGTTGTAGATAAGCTTATTTATTTTGTGCAATTAGTTTGTGTGTTTAGGTATAATTTTGTGTGTATTTAATTATTAATTATGATGTATTGCCCAATGATTAATGGAGAAGTATGTAGCTATACTTGTTACTGTACAAATGTGACCTTTTTGAGAGAAATAAATATTATTATTATTATTATAAAAAATGATTTAATAAAATATGTATGTCATTATCTATTTCATGTTTAATTTGTAGTAATAAATAATAATAATGTCTTGGGACAACTCACACAACGCTATCTGATCCCAAACTAAGCAGAGCTTGTACTATGGAAACCAGACAACTGATAAACATACTTGTATATTTCTAAATACATACATATTATAGATAAATAACACCCAGACACAGAATAAACCATCGTGCTCATCACACAAAGATTTATACTGGGTGGGGATCGAACCCACGACCTCTTGCGTAGCAGTCGGATACACTCCCACCGCGCCACAGAGGCAGTCAGTCAGTAGGTAACTATTTATGTTTCGTATCTAAACTACAAGGTTGAACCGGGGGTAGAACCATCAGATTCGGCGGTCGCGGTTTCCAATCTCATCCATTAAACTACCTACGTGAACCCACGCGAGCTAGAGGGGTCAACAAGATTTGCTGATAATATACCATTAATTTCTAACGAAAATAAAAAAAAATATTTTCTTATAAATTACTTTATTTAAAATATATTTTATTTTGAAGTAGTTACAATAATTTTATCTTAAATATTTATTCTATAACACGTTCAGTAGAAGACTTCAAAAAGTTAATGTGAAAGAGAAATAAAGAATTCATTTTATGTAATAGACTCAAGATACAGAAATAACAAGCATAGAAAATACAGTGCGAGCCCTTATTCATAATTAATACGTAACAAGTATTTTGTATGACGAATGTTTTGTCTTTATCTATTGCATTTTGAAAAAATATTTAAAAACAAAGACAAAAGTTCGCTTGTTAAAATGCTATCAATAATGTATTTATTTTAAAAGGGTAAGTCGGGTAAGTGTTTTACATATAATTTATTTTGATCATAATCATCATGATCAACAATTAAAATATACAATATTATATACACTTTTTATAAATTAAAAACAGTATTTAAAGAATAAATAAACAGTCCTTAATATTTTAGACAAATAAATTAATATAACTTAAACTAAAAATAGTTATGATAGAAAGCCCAGGATGTGCCTACCCATGTAATATTATATAATTTCTACCTCTGTGTTGCATACATTATGCACCTATCTTAAATTTAATACTAAGTTTTACCAAATTACAACTAAAATCTAATTTACATTAACAAACATACACGAAAGCATAAAAAATATCAAATTCAAAAATACATACATTGATAATAACTTTGTCAAACAGCTTAATACGTTAAGTACAATTCATTTATTTTTAGCTTAAATTAATAAATAGGAAAATATATTATTTATATTTGTTTTTATATTTATGTTACGATTTTTACATTATCTACATTGGATAATAAGAATTTTGAGTCGACATCCAATATTGGTTCAGTTCATGATCATAATAATTGTTCAAATTATCTTCTGTAGCCGCGTGATTAGTATCTACAGGATAATAATATGTAGGATAAACGTTATTATCATTACAAAATGTAGAAACATTATGTGGAAGTGCACCATACATACTTTGAGGCATATTCATACCGTAATAAGCGGGTAGTTGATAAGAATTTTCGGAATTATTACAACGGTAATATTGATTTGAATATTCAGTGTTAGAATATTCAGGGTTTGCTTGGGGCGGAGGTGACACTGATTCCGAAGATGTTTCACTGCTCTGACATTCGGACGAAGATTCGTAGCTGGTCTCCGATGATTCTCTCTTCGCTTTCATTCTTCTGTTTTGGAACCATATTTTGATGCATTTCTCTCCAATGTTTAACGATTTGGCTAGTTCAGTTCTTCTGTCTGAGTCGATATATTTGTAACGGATGTAAGTCTTTTCTAAAGTGACAATTTGATCTGTGGTGAAGGCAGTACGCACTCGTTTTGGTTTCTTTTTTATGGTTCTTGTCATATCTGCAACAAGTAGTCATTGTTTATTTTACTAATGAGCTAAACACATTCTAGAAGCCATCTGAGATCCAGCTGGAAGGAGGCTCGTTATAATTCAACACAATAAGTTAGCTAAATTATTTCAATCCTTTTGTTTACAAATATTGTTCTATTTTAATATGGAGCCTATTTGAAAATTATTTTGAATATACTTTGAAAACGACCAAAATTTAAAACTACGTAACCTATCAAACTTAGTTTTGGGGTAAGCGAGAAGACCTATTACTACGGTAGTTTACAGTCACCACGATTTTATAAAGTTTGATTCGTACTAACCTATTGTTTTTCATACAAAATAAGGAATAGGTGTCTAATAATAAAAAAAACCATCAGTCCTCATCTTCAGTCCTCATACAATCAAGTTGTTCTTTCCGATATTTAAAATCTACAAAGCGTCATTTTAAACAAAGCTACCAATAGTTACATTGATGTAAGGTATGTAAAGTAGGAAGTAATTCAAACAATGTAATCTATTTCTCGACATGTACCAGTATGCTAATGCACATTAAATACTGACCTTTAACTTTATGCTGTTGTTTTACGGGCCACACAGTTCTAAACGGCCGATTTTCCCAGCTGTCTACCTACAACAAAACAATAAATTCTTTGTTAACTGATTTGTTTACCATTCCTTAAATAAATATTTTGCACAATACTAATTTACGGGGTGAAAGAGGAGAGGCTAGCCGTTGATTTTGCGCTACTTAAGTTTAAATTTGTTACACTCGTAAATGTAAAGTTTAGTTAGACATAAATTAAGGGGTTGACTTTTAAAATTTATCGAACAAAATGCACATGTACGAATTTAAAATATGAGTCTAGTAGCATATTTAAATGTTCATCAATGGCGGTGACACGCATAGGTACATTACAAAATAAAGTTTTAAAAAACAGTCAATAATGATAATATTTCTTACGTAAGATCAATAATATTCAATTTACCTCGTTTTTGACACTCAGAGGAGTTAATGCCGTCATTAACATATTTTGAAACATTTTGATAATAATCGAATTTTACAATTTAAAAAATCACTGGTGTTCACAGCACGCAATTACTTCGAACTATGGGGAAGACATCTTGTCCAGTGATGCGGTGTGAAATGTTTCTTCTACCTTCGAAATTTTATTTTCATTTGTTCAATTCTTTGCCACAGAATAAACACGATTTCGTTTCGTAAAGGTATTGTTGTAATCCCTACTAAAATTAAAGCTAAATGTGAAAGTTTATGTGGATGTATGTATGGAAGTTGTTTGTCTTTCACGCAAAAAGTACTTAATGCATTTTAATAAAACTTTACTATTATAGTTTATAAAATTCAGCCATCTGTGAGGATTTTTCTCGTGCGCTGCAAAACCGTAAGAGTTACTCGAATATAATGTATAGTGGAAATATGTCTTTTAAATAGTCCTACAAAAAAAAAAAAATTGCGAAAGCCTTAATTGTCAAAATAGTTAATGTTAGTAGTGTAATTTTTAATGCATATTTTTCAGTAACAGAATTTTTTTGAAATTTTTAGTAGATAAATTTTGTCCTGTACCTACATTACGTAAATGTTTGTCTAACATTTTACAAGTTACGACGATGAGAAAGTGATTGCGTGCTTCTAAATTTGTTGTGTCTGTGTTACTTGACTATAGAATCATCTGTCTATCTGCAGAGATCTAGACAGACTAGACAGTAGTGGTGCATTTAATTCATTTTTTGTCGAACCGTACCGGATCATTACTTAAAAATCTCAAGTTATAATTAACTACAATTAAAATCCTAGATCATTTTAGACTAATTAAATCAATTTATGGTTTATTCGTCAAGAAAAGTATGAATAGTATTGGTAACAGCTCAACATAGTTTTGTCAAACTTAACTAAAACCTATAAAAACCATTTGTGGAATAAAACTACCAAAATACAGAGATACTTGAAGAAGGATATGGATTGAGGAAACTACTTCTGCGTTTTATAATCATGGGCGCAGCCAGGATTTTTACTATACGGAAAATAATTATTTTCTAAAATTATCGTTCAAACCACGTTATCGTGAGAAATTGTGATGAATCTCGATCTAATTATTAGCTTTAAATCATTTTTAGGGTTCCGTACCTCAAAATGACAAAACGGATCTATGGGTTCCGTTTTTTTGGAAGATCACTTTTTCACAGACGGAAGGATCACTTTTTTATCCGTCCGTCTGTTTGTCAAGACTCTTTATCTCGGGAACGCGTGTAGGAATCGAGTTGAAATTAAAACCATATCAGCTCTACAGTCCCATGAAGTCGTGAAATAATAAAGCTTCTAATTTAACTTAAAAACAAATAGAAACCACCGTTCAGGGAATTATAATTTATAGAGTACCTTTCGTTGACCTAGAACTATAAAATTTGGCAAGTATTATACTATAAGTATACAGAAAAGTCTGTAAACTTTGCATTTGTAAATCATAAAAAAATCTTTAAAAACTGTTAAGTTTATTTCCTGAACTATTTATAATTTGTACAACAACCTCGGTGGGCGTGTCCTCGCATTTGTTCGTTTTTTTTTTTACTTGTAAAACGAAATAAACTTAAAACGTTGGCTGCCTTCAATACTGTCATCAATTTTGATTTGAATCTTGGCAAAGGTAGGTACGACTCACGTCTGGTTTACATTGGGGTGTCAAGTGGTAAGGGAACGGTTTAATCATCAGATACAGGACTTGGATAATATTTTTCCCATCAAAATGACACTTTCATCGCTGAATATACAAAGCTCTGGTGATCTATCTGTGATAGGTCGATCAAGGCAAGATATAGTTGAGGGTCCTTTTGGTATTCAACTTCCACAAGACAATGTTCTTAAGCAAGCAAAGACGAGGCTTTGATCCAAACTTTAAATCGCTTCAGCACCACAATGTCGTCACTCACTTTCTGGTTCACGGTTCTGCTCACCATAAGCTTCTCAGCGATTTTATTTTTTCTATAACCGTCATGAGAGAATATTTATGTTTACAAAGAATTAAAAAAATATATCTATGTCCACTTAAATATCAAAACATAACAAGAAATATCGATAAGCTGGATTTGTAAATTTACTTACATTACTAATAACTATTCATACGTTGCCACTATTCTTCCTTCATTCGGGCTTTAGGTATTATAGGTATAAAAATGAAAGTGATGTCATTCCTTCTCTATATATCTGATGTCCAACCAAAATCCTTGGACTTAGTAAGCTGAAATTTCGCAGCGAGGTTTCTTTTTTGATCAAAGCAAGGGATGATATAGAATTTTAGGCAACTCAAGCTCTAAGGGGATGAACGAACTTAACGCGGGCAAAGCCGCGAGCAAAGGCTGGTTGTAATATTTTTTATCTATTAAAGTTGTAAATTAATTCAAAACATAACTTTACCTAATTGTGTTTAAGCTTTCACGAATTTTACGCATAGTAGAATTAGGGCATTCAAACTCGGATAGTTATTAACTCCGGAGCTAGTCACGATGTTGAGCAATCAAATCCGGAACTCCGGAGTTGGCTCCGGAGTAGACAGCTTTTTTAGAAGTTTTATTTGTTAAGGAATCAGTGTTTTTGTTTAAAAAATTACTGTCTGACAGATAGAAGTTATAATAGACAACTAATATGCATTATTAAGTAGGTATTAAAAAATCAACAATAATTAAAAATAAACATTTGTTTGGCAAGTTACAATAAAATAATAATCATGTTATCACTTATCATGCATGAACTTATAAGTACCTAAAAAATCTACTTTTTAAAAATCTACCTTTTGTTTAAAAAATTACAACAGCGGACTTTATAACAGCGGACGTTATAACAGCGGACGTTATAACAGACAACTAATACGCATTATAAAATATTAAAACAACAATCATAAAAAACAAACATTTGTTTGGCAAGCAAGAATCAGTCTTTTAGTTTAAAAATTTACTGTCTGTCAGACAGACGTTATAATAATAGACAACTAATACTCATTATAAAAAATATTAAAACAATCAACAATCATAAAAAATAAACATTTGTTTGGCAAGTTACAATAAAATAATAATCACGAACTTATAAGTACCTATAAAATCTACTTTTTTTGAGATCGAAGGTCTTGGTTGATGTTTTTAAACTTTCGCGATTTTTATACATATTATTGAGTCGACCCGTGACCACGATCGGTGCAATTCGATCGAAACGTCGGGTAAATAAAAGGTTCGTACCTTTAAATAATTCACGCGATTAAGTCCCGAAATATATCTAATATTTAAAGATGAGTCAGAAAGAGAACTTCTAAGCTTCGTGCAGAAAAAGCCTGCTGCCAAGAATGCTCGTTCTGACTCCACGCTCGTCGGCAAGACACACAGCAGATAGTGGTACGCTTCTGAAAGGTATTTTCCTCTGCATCCGCCATTGTCATAAATTGCTTTTTCTACTCTTACGAATCCATCCAGATCCGCGATTTACGCGGTATTTTAGTCTTTTCAAAACGTCAACAATTGTCTCAGATATCTGTTCATTATTTGGTTTTCTAAAAGTATCATCTTCTTCTGATGAAAAAAAATCGTCGCAGTCGTGAAGGTAGTGAAGAGTTCCGATTATTTTTGCAAGTCTTCTCTCTTTTATTCGTTTTCTTAGATTGTTCGCTAAATTAATGCTCAGAGAGCCGGTATTTTCTTCAATTTTTCGTTGAGTAAAAGGAAATCTAATTTCATGTCAATCATAACTTTGAGTACGTTCAAGAATTAAGATGCGTTTTTCGTCGTTTTGTAAATAATGTTTACATTACATGGTTTTTGAAAACCGGTTTCAACTCTGGTGTTCTATTTCAACTCCGGATTTGAAAAATGCTTACAATCGCTCCGAAACTCCGGAGTTATGAAACTCTGGAACTCCGGATTAAAAGCCCTAAGTAGAATATTATCGGGACTTTATCCCGTGAAATATTTAAAGGCCTTTACACATTTCACGCGATTAAGTCCCGATAAAATTCTAATATTAAGATTACCTAATTTAAATTCAGAGATTTTAGGTTCAATCAATTTGAAATGATCATTGATAGGTTGTTATGTAGAGGTGACCTAAGCTTTTAGAGAAAACAAGATATTTGAAAATAAAGTCATTTATTACAATTATGTATTTACAATCTCTCATTTAAATTACAAACTTAGATTAACAATGATGAATAAAATTTTAAAATGTTAACACTGATTGTAAATCAAACAGTCCTCGCAGTGATTCATTAGGTTCTGATGGTTTCCAGCTTGCAATGTTATCTTTGACATTACTGTCAGAAACACTTGCAGGTGATATTGGTTCGTATATCGGACTGCTGCCACTCTCTGTCGAGTCTTCACCATCGATTGCTTTGTCATTCGTTAGGAAGTCGTTGACCATATAAATTTTTCATTACGATATCATCAAGTGTGATGTATCCAAATTCATCTGTCTTCCTATTTATTAGTGATTCCATGTACTCAAGTCGAGCTAAATCTCGGGCACTACTCCATTCATTGGAAGCTTCATTCCAATGTTCTTCTTGTCCTTTTTTATCTTTCAAGCGACGATTTTGGAACCAAACCTTAACAGCTTTGTCATAAAGTTGCAGTTGGTTTACTATAACTTGTCTCTCTTCACGTGTGATGTACTGTTTTATTTTGAAAATATCTTCTAATGATTGTAATTGTTCTGTAGTAAAACTGTTCGCTTCCGTTTGCGTTTCACTACTGCCTTGAAGTTTCCGTTTCTTGTTGGTGCAACTGAAATCATGAAAATTACCATTTTAACATAACATATCAAGAAATTTACTTGGTGGATAAAACACTGATGACGGTACTGGATAAGGCGTGACTGGAATGTACTGTAAAGATGAAAAATACTGTGAATAAATGTGCAAAGATCCCTATGCAAAGTAAGACAGTTGAAGCTATAAATTATTTCTACCTGAACTGGGTTGTGATGGGGAAAGGAGCCATCTGTGAATTGATTTGCTTGATAAGGCACACTTGTTTGTATGCGTGCAGAGTGTAGGGCATAAATATGATCTGAAGGGCATACTGTATTGCTGATTTGACTGTAGCAATTGTCAGTCGTTTTCATATCCAGCAACATCTGAAAAAGAAAAAAGACTTGTCAGTCAGTTTACTGACGACATCAACGCGTCGTTGATGTCGTCAGTAAACTGAGCCAACATCGTCGCCCTGCTACGACCCCGCCGGAACCCATGTTGTGCATTTGTAAGTATTTTACTTGTTTCTAAAAAATGACATATCTGTCCAACAATGAACTTTTCAATTACTTTATCGATTATGGCCAGTATAGCTATAGGTCTATAGTTTGTATACTCATTTTGTGGGTATTGTTTATATATAGGTCTTATTAACGCTACTTTTAATTCGTTGGATAAATTTCCTGTTGGACACATAAATATATTTATGATTTCCGCTCAAACCGGTTTCGCACAGTAGATCTATGTTTGTATCGCCAATCAATATCACTTCACAGTTCGTTGGTATTTTTGTCATCAGTTGATGTATTTCTAGGCCAAATCCACGTTTATTGGTTTTAGGTGGCTTGTACCTACACAACCAATAAATGTATCGTTCTTTTATTATTTTGTTCTAGTTGACCGTGCATTATTTCAGTACAGTTAGTTTGCTTTATTTTGGCTGTAAAATTATGCACATTCTTTACATACAACTGTATCCCTCCTCCTCTGTCCTTTTCTCGTGTATATGTATATGAATTAAACCCTTCTAGCTCATATAATGGTAAATTTTGTTTTTAGAGTTCCGTAGCCAAAATGGTAAAAACGGAACCCTTATAGTTTCGTCATGTCCATCCGTCTGTCAGTCTGCCTGCCTGTCCGTACGTCACAATCATTTTACTCAAAGACTACACAATTTTTTGGGGGACACTCCATACGTGTAGTCAACAGAAACTGTTTTTTTTATAGAAAACATCAACGTGTGGCACAACATTTTACAGCTCTTTTAAAAACATTATAAGTTTTTTGATTAAGTGAATATTTTTGGAGATAATCGCTCCGAAAGATGCATAAATTGTCTCCCCTCTTATATTAAACCTTATGACCATGCATGATATGCGAAAAATCACAAAGGTAGCGCTTAATAAATACTTTAAACTAAATTGATTTCGGAAATCATAGGATATACCGTCATTGAGTTATTACCGAAAAACTGCGTTTCTGAACCAAAGGGCTTTAGTGCCATGAACATACGCTCGTCTGCTGATGCAATTGTTTCAGGCTGCGTAACCCTACACTGAGCATGGTCTGACATGCTCTTGTCTGTTTTTTTTGTGCTATGCTACAATACCTACAGCACAGAAAACCGAGAATACTAAATGAAATTTAGACGCAGTAAATATGATAAAAAAAATATTTTTTTAAAGACAACTAGCAATGCGGGATTGTGGTTCTATATAACTGGCAGTCCTGTTAACCCCTCCAGTTAAAATAAAATAAAATATAATTTATTAGTAACAATTTAGACTTAAAGCTATATTAGTAAAAGTAATATTCAAGGAATTTTATTTGGAAACCAACTGTGTTGCAAACATACATCTGCGCACACAATGGTTCCAAATGAATGAGTCATATCGCTCAGCTATAATTTTTAGTATACTGTTAGAGCTGGCCTGCACTCTGCAGAGCATAGATGCAGTCTTTTTGCGCCATAAAGTGCAGAAATCACTAGTGTGTCTTTGAGCAAACATCTCCGATGCACTGCAGAAGCGGGGCAATCCCAACAACATTCTAAAACCATTGTTATAGAGGACGCGCAGATCGCTGATGGCCCGTTGCGTATAGTTAATTCACAGCGTGCTCGTGTAAAATACTTGGCAGTAGGCTTTAAATACAGTTAATTTGACGGATTCCCTGCAACGCGCGAAACTGCGGGTCACCACATTGCATCGCACCGCCAGTGACCTACGTTCCCGTTCTATGTCCATTTTGTCCTTAAGGTCATCGGTAACATAATGCCCTAGGATATTTAAGTGATATACACGCCTGAGTTCACAATCATTTAATTTTATAGCAGGTACCGAATCTAAAGACTAAAAATTCACTTTTTTCAAAACATTATATACCAATCCATGTGACATAGCATAATGTTGACAGGATTGTAGCAGTTCTCTGAGGGCCCTGATCGATTGGCTCAGTAGCACCATGGCGTCAGCGTAATTATATGCACAGCGTATGTTATTTACATTAATATCGTCGATGCGACATCCAACTTTCTTGCTACTGAGTTCAACGATCAGGTCGTTGACATATAAGTTAAACAACTTCGGAGATGTTATGCCCCTTTGTCTAACACCACAATCCAATCCATATGACATAGAAAGATCATCGCCCCATCTCACATTATTTACCTGAATCTAGTACCAATATTGTAATATACGCAACAGTACAGCCGGCACATTCCTCCTCCGTAGCTTGTCCCAAAGTACATCATATGATACTAGGTCAAACGCACGGGAGAGGTCAAAGAAACAAGCGTACACGGGTGTTCGACGCTGGGTATAATACTGCACAGTATGTTTTAGAGCTAGAATAGCAGTTTCAGTGGACAGATCAGGCCGAAACCCAAATTGAGCATCATGTATGTCCGTTATGGTTTCTGAATATTGAGCACCTTAGCTATAACGGTAGCCAGTAACATGGGTCGATAATTTGTCTTATCAGCTACATCACCTGTCTTATTTTTAACGATAGGCACTACAATGGTTCTCATAAGATCAGCCGGAAGATAGGAATGACACATACAAAGCGAGTAGAACATTGCAAGGTGTTCGACGCTGAGGCCGTCATGACCTGGAGACTTACCTATTGTAATTTTGTTTAATGTACTAGCTACATTCTTAGCAGAAAACCGAATAAGATCAGTGTCATGGCTAACCCCCCTATAGACCACCCCAGACGAGGAGCCCAGTAACGACTGCACTTTAATTGACTACGAAACATATAAGCAATCTCGTATGGCTGATCCACACCGCCAACATTTACTGGAAGGCCAGGCTTAACATCCAGCTTATTACTAGCTTTCCAAAACATTTTAAAGTCTTTGGCTTTTCGATGTGATGCAATAATATCAAGCTTAATTTGCTCTTCGTGATCACGACATCATTTAAGTTTCGTTTTAAAAATCTTATGGAATAGACACATCTCATCGTAAATAACGCTCGAAGTTGGTTTATAGCATGATAACCAAGTTTTATAACTAAACCTAGCCTTCACGTGAGCCTCCACGTACATACGTACTTATTTCAGCCTATTATCCGAAATCTATGTTTACGTTGCTCATTATTTACATGTGTCTGTACGGTGGCCTCTGACAAGATAGATACAATTTGCATATACATATTGTCTAAAACCTGTCTATGTGAATTGTCATCACAATGCGTATCACTACACATTCCTAGTTCATGGGGCATACAAGCTCAATGACTTGTATTAGGAGTGGGTTCACGTCGGTAGTATAATGGTCAGGATTCGAACGCTGCCTTCAAGGCTACTGATGTATTTCGCGCGTATCTTGTATGTGTGAAATATTTTTAATTACTTCATATCTGTCATACCAATAAACGGATTTATACAATTAAGACGTCGTAAGATTCGTCTTAACCGCCCAAATGTTCTTAGATATGTGACGTTTCTCTACGTTTTATAATGCAGTTGGAGGCACTTTACTAAGTTCATCGAGATTCATTATTGGCTCCGACTTCATGATTATTATATACGTATAGAATCTTGTTTCCATCTTTTTTGAGCAGGCAGGTTTTTTTAAATCTTATTTTAAGGTCAGCAGTGGCCCATTAATTTATCCATTAGACTTTGTTTTAAATAAAAGTTATGCATGATGATCAAAAAATTAAAACTCATTATAAGTATTAAGTGAAAACATCATTTGATTAAAGTTTAATCAGTTATAGTATTACTAAATGACTATTCTTAAAAAGTTATTAAAATATTACACATTCATTCTAGACAGCTCAATGCTTCTACTCCAGCTCCAGGCTATGACGTACATTACTACGTTGCCACAATTCTTCCTTCATTTGAAAAACTTGCTCCCGTTGCGATCTAAAATGAACGACGAATGAACGTGAGTAGCACCATACATAATAGAGCTCAAGTGCAAGACCGTAACCGACATCCACGCGGGCGGAGCCGCGGTCATTAGGTATTATAGGTATAAAAATAAAAGTGATGTCATTCTTTCTCTATCTATCTGATGTCTAACCAAAATCCTTGGACTTAGTAAGCTGAAATTTCGCAGAGAGGTCCCTTTTTAATCAAAGCAAGGGATGATAAAGAATTTTAGGCAACTCGAGCTCTAAGGGGATGAACGAACTTAACGCGGGCGAAGCCGCGAGCAAATGCTGGTTGTAATATATTTAATCTATTAAATTTGTAAATGAATTCAAAACTTCGCATTACCTAATTTTTTTTAAACTTTATATATTAGAATATTATAGGGACTTAATCGCGTGGAATATTTAAAGGCACGAACCTTTTGTTTACCCGACGTTTCGATCGAATTGCACCGATCGTGGCCACGGGTAATAAAAGGTTCGTGCCTTTAAATATTTCACGTGATTAAGTCCCGATAATATTCTAATATTAAGATTACCTAACTTTAATTCAGAGATTTTAGGTTTAATCAAATTTAAATTATCATTGATGGGTTGTTATGTAGAGGTAGACTAAGCCTTTAGGAAAAACCAGATATTTGAAAATAAAATCATTTATTACAATTAAGTATTTAAATTCTCTCATTTAAATTACATACTTAGATTAACAATGATTAATGAAATTTTACAATGTTAACATTGATTGTAAATCAAACAGTCTTTGCAGTGATTCATTAGGTTCTGATGGTTTCCAGCTTGCATTGTTATCTTCGTCATTACTGTCAGAAACACTTGCAGGCGATATTGGTTCGTATATCGGACTGCTACCACTCACTGTCGAGTCTTCACCATCGGTTGTTTTATCATTCGTTAGGAAGTTGTTGACACCGTATACATTTTTCATTACGATATCATTAAGTGTGATGTATCCAAATTCATCTGTCTTTTTATTTATTAGTGATTCCACGTACTCAAGTCGAGCTAAATCTCGGACACTACTGCATTCATTGAAAGCTTCAGTTCCTTGTTCTTCTTCAGTCTCCTCTTGTCCCTTTTTATCTTTCGTTGGTTGGTTAACTATAACTTGTCTCTATTCACGTGTGATGTACTGTTTTGTTTGAAAATATCTTCTAATGATTCTAATTGTTGTGTAGTAAAAACTGTACGTTTCTGTTTGCGTTTCACTATTGCCTTGAAGTTTCCGTTTCTTGTTGGTGCAACTAAAACAATGAAAATGACCATTTTATCATATCAGACCAAAAAATATAAATAGAAAGAGATACAGAGTTTTAGAAACAGTCAATAAATGTCGAAGATACTTACAACTTATTTGTGCATAATGTTTCTTCGCCATAAAGTTACAGGGAAGTTTTTGACTTGGTGGATAAAACACTGGTGAACGGTACTGGATCAGGCGTGAGTGGAATGTACTGTAAAGATGAAAATGACTGTGAATAAATGTGCAAAGATCCCTATGCAAAGTAAGACAGTTGAAGCTATAAATTATTTCTACCTGAACTGGGTTGTGATGGGAAAAGGAGCCATCGGTGAATTGATTTGCTTGAAAAGGCACACTTGTTTGTATGCGTGCAGAGTGTAGGGCAAAAGTATGATCTGAAGCGCATACTGTATAGCTGATTTGATTGTTACAATTGTCAGTCGTTTTCACATCCAGCAACATCTAAAAAAGAGAAAAGACGTTTAGCGTTTTATACAGCTTTTATAATAATTTATATTATTTTTAAGTTAGAAGAACTTGTTGAAATTTATACGTACTTGTTCATCAGACAGACTTTTATTCTGGCCATAAGACCAGCAATTTTCGCTACTGTAGTTTGTATTGATTGTTCGTACCAATTTTATACCGTTCACCTTTGCCTAATTACTAATTAGCTTCCCTACTTAGGTAATAAATTTTAACAACTGGTCACTACTTAATCCCTTAATTAGCCACCCTATTTAGAGCTCAAAATGTAAAAACATGTTTACTTCTTTTTACCAGATTGAGAACAAACAGATTTGTTTACTTTTTATGTGGTTTTGTTTTTTTTAATTACCCTTGATTTTTATGTTGTAATCCTTTTTACTCTTAAGTGTATTAAAACTGGTATAGGGTTCAAAGAATTATATATTTACACATCCATTCTCAGACACTTTTGATTATATAGGTATCTAGCTGTCCCGCGCAACTTCGTCTGCATAAATTTTCCCCGTTTTTGCAATATTTCTCATTGCTGCTGCGCTGATATTGATCGTAGCGTGATGTTATGTAGCCTTTAACCTTCCTCGATAAATGGGCTAACCAACAGTGAAAGATTTTTTTAAATTTGGATCAGTAGTTCCTGAGATCACCACGTTCAAACAAACAAACTCTTCAGCTTTATAATATAGTATACATTACAATAAATAAGGAGTAAGTTAAGGAGTATATCTACCTGGGACAATTAGTATCGTTAAAGGTGGAAAAAGTACTGGTAATTAAGGGCAATACTGAAAAATACAGAATTTCCATTATACCTGAATAAAAAAAATGGATACATGGAACTTATTTACAGGGCGGACAGCAGCAGATGGACAAGAAAAGTAACAGAATGGATAACTTTTGAAAATAAAAGAAAGCAAGTAGGACCGAAGATGAATATACGAGTATATATTTAGGTAAAAAAATGAACTCGACTGTGATTTGAAAGGAGGGGCATACGCCGCTGAAGCGCTCGCTACCACAAATTAATTGTAAAATGTAATGTAACGTAATATACACTGTAAAAAGGTAGTTTGAATAAAGGCGTTTTACCCGACTGCGCAAAAAGTTTATAATAACAATTTATGTAGAATTAGTAAAAGGAATACTAATGGGTGTACGTCATCATAGTCATTTACAATGTACGATATATGCCACGAGAGGCCTTACAAGCGACAGAAGTAGAAAAACTGTCACCAATTCACCCGTGATCTTGTAGGGTCAAGGTTCTTCCAAACTTACCAAAAAATGTATTGTAATTGTAATATTATAATTTCAAAAGTTTGTGTGAAAGGATTTTTGATACAATTTTACAGTGACATTGTTTATACACATAGACTTTATACTTCATTCTACTGAGTTGTGCTTCGTGGTATAAACAAAAATATTTTAAGATTTAGATGGGATATGATGCCCTAATGCAAACTCCGCCTCATCATGCACCACTCGTCATCGTTGGTCAATCGAAATGTTTGGGTTTTCTACTGTTAGCTATTTTTGTGTAGCTATTTTTAGGGTTCCGCAGTCAAAATGGCAACAACGGAACCCTTACAGTTTCGTAATGTCCGTCTGTCTGTCTGTCCGTGTGTCACAGGCATTTTACTAAAAGGCTACACGATGCATATTGCTTAAATTTGGTGGAAAGGTGTCTTGTAGAAGCCGCTACTTAGTTTGATAGCTAAATATTAAATTTGTCATTGAGTTATTTTCGAAAAACTGCGTTTCTCAACACTCTCTTCTTCTGATGCAATTGTTCAAGGCTGAGGAACCCTTCACTGAGCATGCCTGGTTTTTTTTTTTGTGCTATGGTACAATACCTACAGCACAGAAAACCGAGAATTTGATAAATCGAATCGGTGAGTTACAGTCTATAAATACTAAATGAAATTTAGACGGAGTAAATGTGATAAATATTTTTTAAGGAAGGGTTATGTATTTCGCGCATACCTTGAATATGTGTATTATTCTTAATTACTTCATATCTTTCATACCAATAAACGGATTTATATAATTAAGACGTCGCGTCGTTATGTTCGTCTTTAGCGCCCAAGTGTTCTTAGATATGTGACGTGTAGAAAAAAACAAACGGCGGCTGTGAGATGTCAAAAAAAAGTTGTTTTGAATACTGCAAAATGGGTATCAAATTAAAGGGCTCATCGTAAGGATTTCAAAAATTGTATAAAATGATTATGACTGTAATACTAAAAAAGTAAGTTAGCATTCTTTCATAAACTTTAATACTTGGCAATAGCTAAAAGTCAAAAGTTAGTAGTTGCATACTAAAAGCACTAAAAAGGATTAAATAAAAAAAATTAAAAACCCGGCCTGCTCAAAAAATATGGAAAAAAGATCCTCTACGTTTTATGATGCAGTTTGAGGCACTTTACTAAGTTCATCGAGATTCATTATTGGCTCCGACTTCATGATTATTATATATTAGACTTTGTTTTAATTAAAAGTTAAGCATGATGATCAAAAAATTAAAACCCATTATCAGAATTAGGTAGATTCATTGTATAATTATACACATTATAAATTACAAAATTGTATAATATTAACCCATTATATTATCCTAAACTATGAAAAGACCATTTGATTAAAGTTTAATTAGTTATAATATTACTAAATGACTATTCTCAGAAAGTTATTTAAATATTACACATTCATTCTAGACAGCTCAATGCTTCTACTCCAGCTCCAGGCTATGACGTACATTACTAATAGCTATTCATACGTTGCCACTATTCTTCCTTCATTTGAAAAACTTGGTCCCGTTGCGATCTAAAATGAACGACGAATGAACGTGAGTAGCACCATACATAAGAGATCTCAAGTGCAAGACCGTAACGGACATCCACGCGGGCCGAGCCGCGGGCATTACGTATTATACTCGTAGGTATAAAAATGAAAGTGATGTCATTCCTTCTCTAAGTAATGTCCAACCAAAATCCTTGGACTTAGTAAGTTGAAATGTTGCAGAGAGGTTTATTTTTTGATCAAAGCATCCCTTGCTGATAAAGAACTTTAGGCAACTCGAGCTCTATGAGGATGAACGAACTTAACGCGGACAAAGCCGCGAGCAAAAGCTGATTGTAATATTTTTTATGTATTAAATTTGTAAATTAATTTACAACTCAACATTACCTAATTGTTTTTAAACTTTCGCGATGTTTCTACATTTTAGAATATTATCGGGACTTAATCGCGTGAAATATTTAAGTCGTGTCGCGTCTAATAATAATTTTACCTAACTTTAATTTAGAGATATTAAGTTCAATCAATTTTAAATGATCATTGATAGGTTGTTATGTAGAGGTAGCCTAACCCTTTAGGGAAAACCAGATATTTGAAAATAAAGTAATTTATTACAATTAAATATTTACATTGTCTCATTAAAATTACAAACTTAGATTAATAATGATGAATGAAACTTTACAATGTTAACATTGACTGTAAATCAAACAGTCTTTGCATTGATTCATTAGGTTCTGAAGGTTTCCAGCTTGCATTGTTATCTTCGTCATTACTGTCAGAAAGACTTGCAGGCGTTATTGGTTAGTATGTCGGACTGCTGCCAGTCTCTGTCGAGTCTTCAGCATCCGCTGCTTTGGCATTTGTTAAAAAGTCATTGACATAAATTTTTCATAATGATATCATCAAGTGTGACGTATTCAAATTCATCTGTCTTCTTATTTATTAGTGATTCCACGTACTCAAGTCGAGCTATACTTCGGGCACCACTCCATTCATTGGAAGCTTCATTCCCATGTTCTTCTTCAGTTTCTCCTTTTTTATCTTTCAAGCGACGATTTTGGAATTAAACCTTGACAGCTTTGTCATAAAGTTGCAGTTGGTGTACTATAACTTGTCACTCTCTTCACGTGTGACGTACTGTTTTGTTTTGAAAATATATTCTAATGATTCTAATTGTTCTGTAGTAAAAACTGTACGTTTCTATTTGCGTTTCACTATTGCCTTGAAGTTTCCGTTTTTTGTTGGTGCAACTGAAACAATGAAAATGACCATTTTATCATAACAGACCAAGAAATATAAATAGAAAGAGAAACAGAGTTTTAGAAACAGTCAATAAATGTACAAGATACTTACAGCTTATTTGTGCATAATGTCTCTTCTCCATAAAGTTACAGAGAAGTTTTTGATTTGGTGGATAAAGCACTGGTGACGGTACTGGATCAGGCGTTAATGGAATGTACTGCAAAGATAAAAATGACTGTGAATAAATGTGTAAAGATCCCCGTGCAAAGTAAAACGTTCGAAGCTATAAATGATTTCTACCTGAACTGGGCTGTGATGGGAAGAGGAATCATCGGTGAACTGATTTGCTTGAAATGGCACACTTGTTTGTATGCGTGCAGGGTCTAGGGCATAAGTATGATCTGAAGCGCATACTGATTTGCTGATTTGACTGTAATAATTGTCAGTCGTTTTCACATCCAGCAACCTCTGAAAAAGAAGGCAATAATTTAGGTTTTTATGCATGTGCAAAAATATGATTTAATGGGATGCCCTAATGCAAACTCCGCAACATCATAAATCACTCATCGTCGTTAGTTTTTCTACTGCTAGCTACAGCCATTTTTAGAGTTCCGTAGCGAAAATGGCAACAACGGAACCCTTATAGTTTCGTCATGTGCGTCTGTTTGTCTGTCTGTCCGTATGTCACAGGCATTTTACTCACATACTACACGATGAATATTATATATAAAAAACATATTATTTTTTGGGGGCACTCTATACGTGTAGTCAACAGAAGCTGATTTTTTTTTATAGCAAACATCAACGTGTGCACAACATTTTACAGTTCTTTCAAAAACATTTTAAGGTTTTTTATAGGTTTTTTTTATTAAGTGAATATTTTTGGAAATAATCGCTCCGAAAGATGCATAATTTGTACTTCCTTATCTTTTGAAGCGTATGACCAAAAAATATGCAAAAAATGACAAAGGTAGCGCATAATAAATACTTTATGCTAAAATTATTTTGGATATCATAGGATATACCGACATTGAGTTATTACCGAAAAACTGCGTTTCTCAACAAAAGGGCTTAAATGCTATGAATATACGCTCTTCTGCTGATGCAAAGACAGAAATTGAAATTGAAATGGCACACTTGTTTGTATGCGTGCAGGGTCTAGGGCATAAGTATGATCTGAAGCGCATACTGTTGTGCTGATTTGACTGTAACAATTGTCAGTCGTTTTCACATTCAGCAACATCTGAAAAAGAAGGCAATAGTTTTTGATTTTTATGCGGCTGCATATACAATTTAAGTTAGAAGAACTTATTGAAATTTATACGTACTTGATCATTAGATGGGCTTTTATTCTGGCCATATGACCAGCAATTTCCGCTACTGTAGTTCATAGATAGCTCGTCCCCGTTAAAGCAGGAGTATCTTGGCAAGAATACATGATTACTTTATGTACTGGGACCGATTTTTGTACGGTTCACCTTTGCCTAATTTCTAATTACTTACACCTCACTACTCAGGTAATAATTTTAACAATTGGTAATGACCAATTGTTAAAATTATCACCTGAGTTTTGAACTCTTAATAGGGTGGCTAATTAAGGGACTTAGTAATGACTTAGTCCCTTAATTAATCACCCTATTTAGAGTTCAAAATGTAAAAACATGTTTACTTCTTTTTATCAGGATTGAGAACAAATAGATTTGTTTACAATTTATATGATTTTGCTTTTTTTTATTACCTTTGTTTTTTATATTGTAATCCTTTATTACGTAGAAGTTAATATTCTACATTGAATAAGATACAAAAAATCAGGTAACCTATTTTAATAAAAGCTAACCTATTTATCATGTTGATAGGTATTTTTGTGGTATCTTAAGTTTATTAAAATTCGTGTAGAGTTAAAAGAATTATATATTTACACATCCATTCTCAGATACTTTTGATTACATAGGTAATAACAATATTTAACGAGTAAGTTAAGGAGAACATCTACCTGGGACAACGATTAAGGGCAATACTGAAAAATATAGATTTTTTCCATTAAATCTAAAGAAAAAAAATTTGATACAATTTAGATTGTTGAAGTGGAACTGGGCAGAACATATTTGCAGGGCTGACAGCAGCAGATGGACAAGTAAAGTAACAGAGTGGATAACTTGGGAAAATAATAGAAGGCAAAGAGGACCGAAGATGAAGAGATATATTTAGGTAAAAAAATGAACTCGGCTGTGATTTGAAGGGAAAGGCCTACGCCGCTGAAGTGCTCGCTACCACAAATTAATTGTAAAATGTAATGTAACATAATATACACTGTAAAAAGGTAGTTTGAATAAAGGCCTTTTACCCGACTGCGTAAGAAGGAGGGTAACATTTTTAATATTTTATTTTACTATTATTTTATAATAAAAATTTATGTAGAATTAGTAAAAGGAATACTAATGGGTGTACGGAGTACGTCATGATAGTCATTTACAATAATTAATCGCAGTAATATTTTAATGTACGATATATGCCACGAGAGGCCTTACCAGCGACGGAAGTAGAAAAACTGTCACCAATTCACCTGTGATCATGTAGGGTCAAGGTTCTTCCAAACTTACTAAAAAATGTATTGCAATTATAATATTATAAATTCGAAAGTTTGTGTGAAAGGATTTTGATACAATTTTATAGTGATATAGTTTACAGTTTTACTCACATAGACTTTAACAAATGAACATAATGCAGGCAAAAGAGTAGTGAAAAAAGAAAAATGAAAAAAGTATTTATTTCAAACTTATACACATTTTTCTTCATTAAAGTTTCGCCAAACTGTAAAACAGTTTTTTGACAGAGAATGCTCCCTATAGTGCAATAACATTTCTTGTATTTTCAATTATACCCACCCACACGCACATAATACAATATACGTAGGTACCGTACTATGCAGGTGGGTTTATTAGGATTGGACTTATTATTAAGTTATATATATAATTAAATCTTATACTACATCAATAAATAAACAGTATCATAAAGTTTGTGAAAATTTATCTAATAGTAAGATTCTTAACCTATTTTTAAACGATCCTTTTGTTGTATTTCTTAATTCAAGTGGTTTTTTTTTTTTTTTTTTTTTATAAAGATAACTAGCAATGTGGGATTGAGGTCCCACATTACTAGCAATCCTGTTAACCCCTCCAGCTAAGCTCAATGGCTTGTGTTAGGAGTGGGTTCACGTAGGTAGTATAATGGGTAGGATTCGAACCCGCGACCTCACGATTGCGAGACCGATGCCTAAGCCATTAGGCTACCGCCGCTTCTAAATGTGTATATCATTATAAATGTTTGGAACCAAATATTTTCTACATCTTTTTCCAAAATAGTTTTTATAAGTACCTAGCTACTTCAAAGCATTTATCTTTGTTCCTGCTCGATCTCTGCCGTACATAGTATGTTTTAAATTCTTCGTTACAATATTGTTCTAATGCTATCAAAAATATCACCTTCTCACGGGCTGGCAACATATTACATTTTATGAATAACTCTTCATATTTACTGCTTTTGCTTTTTGTATTTTTGTCCACCAATAGTTTAATGAACCTTTTCTCTAACATTGTTATTTTATTTAGGTACGAGTTAAAAGTACGACCGCTAGACAGACCGCGAGTCTACTAACGCGTAATATAGCATATACATAGTCGCCCTATCTAATATAAAGCTGAGATGGTAAAATTTCACAAGCACTGCTCGCAGTTTGTCGCATACGTTTGATATGTGTATTTTCTACGAAAAGTTATTATCGACTACGAGACCCAAGTACTTGTATTGTCCCACCACCTTAATGTTTGTTCAATCACATGTTACAGTATCGCATGCGCTGTGTAAACACAAAAAGCTATGTCCTTTTATACTCGACCGCCTCCGTGGCGCGGTGGGTGTGTATCCGACTGCTACGCTAGAGGTCGTGGGTTCAATCCCCACCCAGGATAAAACTTTCTGTGATGAGCATGATGGTTGATTCTGTGTCTGGGTATTATTTATCTATAATATGTATGTATTTAGAAATATATAAGTATGTTTATCGGTTGTCTGGTTGCCATAGTACAAGCTCTGCTTAGTTTGGGATCAGATAGCTTTGTGTGAATTGTCCTAAGATATTATTATTATTATTATACATGGTGTGGTATTGGTAATGTTTTTGAGATAAGGCGAGCGTACAAGCATACATTTGGTTTTCTTTAAATTAATTATAATACCGTTGTCATGAGCCCATTTTACAATTTTGTGTCATTTTACCTTCAAATCATTATCATCTGCATACATATACAAACGACTATTTTGCACCACATTGCACAAACTGTTCACATGCATTGTAAATGTATCATAAGGGACAGAACACGGAGCCGGTGGGTACGCCACAACTGACGTGAGCCGGCTCCTTTTCAGACTTCAAAAGCTTTTTTGAAGTCTATGTAGACCACCACCACCAGCTTCCTCTGGTCCAACGCGTCGTTGACGTCGTCAGTAAACTGAGCCAACACTGTCGCCGCGCTAAGACCCCGCCGGAACCCATGTTGTGCATTTGTAAGTATTTTATTTGTTTCTAAAAAATGACTTATCTGTCCAACAATGAACTTTTCAATTACTTTATCGATTATGGCCAGTATAGCTATATAGTTTGTATACTCATTATGTGGACATTGTTTATATATAGGTCTTATTGACGCTACTTTTAATTCGTTGGGATAAATTCCCTGTTGGACACATAAATATATTTATGATTTCCGCTCAAACCGGTTTCGCACAATAGATCTATGTTTGTATCGCCAATCAATATCACTTCACAGTTCGTTGGTATTTTTGTCATCAGTTGATGTATTTCTAGGACAAATCCACGTTTATTGGTTTTAGGTGTCCTGTACCTACACAACCAATAAATGTATTGTTCTTTCATTATTTTGTTCTAGTTGACCGTGCATTATTTCAGTATAGTTAGTTTGCTTTATTTTGGCTGTAAAGTTATGCACATTCTTTATTTTACCTCCTCTGTTATTTTCTCGTGTATATGTAAATGAATTTAACTTTTTTTTAGCTCATACTAACATTTAAACTTTCGCGTTGCATGATTGTAACTATTTATTATACGAGAATTAACGCGCATTGTTTACCTTAAAATTGTTTGACGTTTCGACCAGGTTGCACCGGCCGTGGTCACAAGCGGACTATCGCAGCGATGTTAAGACACCGTCAGGCCGATGAATCTTCATCTACTCTCACTTTTTTATTTCTCGAAAAGTTAGGGTCACTGCACACTACACTGATTTTGTCCATGTTAACCGACTGCGAACCAATATGAGCTTGTGTTTTACGAATCACTGGATTTCACGTCACGGATATTTTGAAGCCCTCTTCCCGATTGAAAGTTTTATGTTTTTTAATTTCAATCGCTTCACGCACACGGGAGTGCCCACCAAGTTGCCTACTTTAGCCATCGTTGTGTAGATCGTACGGATCGAGTACTTTTTCATAACTGATCCGATCTTGTCTGTCAAACGTGCCCGACTGGAAACATCCGTGACATATCTTTTGATTCGATTGGGACATTTTACCTACGTGTGCGCGTATAAAACCGCGTAGTGACATTGCGTTCTCTCGTAAGATTCTTAAAAACCCCCTTGTGACCACGGCCGGTGCAACCTTCTAGCTCATATAATGGTAATTTCTGTTTTTAGACTTACGTAGCCAAAATGGCAAAAACGGAACCCTTATAGCTTCGTCATGTCCATCCGTCTGTCGGTCTGTCTGTCTATGCGTATGTCACAATCATTTTACTCAAAGACTACACAATGAATATTGATCAAATTTGGTGGAAAGGTGTCTTGTAGTAGACGCTACTTAGTTTGATAGCTAATTACACTCCATACGTGTAGTCAACAGAAACTGTTTTTTTTTTTATAGCAAACATCAACGTGTGGCACAACATTTTACAGCTCTTTTAAAAACATTTTAAGGTTTATTATAGGTTTTTTTATTAAGTGCATATTTTTGGAGATAATCGCTCCGAAAGATGCATAAATTGTCTCCGCCCTTATCATTGAACCTTATGACCACGTATGATATGCGAAAAATCACAAAGGTAGCGCTTAATACATACTTTAAACTAAAATGATTTCGGATATCATAGGTTATACCGTCATTGAGTTATTACCGAAAAACTGCGTTTCTCAATAAAAGGGCTAAAGTGCCATGAACATACGCTCTTCTGCTGATGCAATTGTTCAAGGCTGCGTAACCCTACACTAAGCATGGTCTGACATGCTCTTGCCTGTTTTTTTTGTGCTATGCTACAATACCTACAACACAGAAAACCGAGAATACTAAATGAAATTTAGACGGAGTAAAATGATAAATATTTTTTTACTTGACTATAAGGAAGGGTTGTGTAATTTTTTTATTTTTTTTAAAGACAACTAGCAATGCGGGATTGTGGTCCTATATTACTAGCAATCCTGTTAACCCCTCCAGTTAAGCTCAATGGCTTGTATTGGGAGTGGGTTCCCGTCGGTATTATAATGGTCAGGATTCGAACGCTGCCTTCAAGCCTTTAGGCTACCGACGTATTTAGCGCGTATCTTGTATGTGTGTAATATTTTTAATTACTTCATATCTTTCATACCAATAAACGGATTTATACAATTAACACGTCGTTAGATTCGTCTTGATATGTGACGTTTCTCTACGTTTTATGATGCAGTTGAAGGCACTTTACTAAGTTCATCGAGATTCATTATTGACTCCGACTTCATGATTATTATACCTATATACGTACACAATCTTGTTTCCATCTTTTTTGAGCAGGCGGTTTTTTTTTTACTCTTATTTAAAGGTCAGCAGTATTTATTAATCCATTAAACTTTGTTTTAATTAAAAGTTATGCATAATGATCAAAAAATTAAAACTCATTATCAGTATTAAGTAGATTTATTGTATAATTATACACATTATGAATTACAAAATTGTAGAATAATATTAACCCATTATATTATCCTAAAATATGAAAGATCATTTGACTAAAGTTTAATGAGTTATAGTGTTACTAAATGACTATTCTCAGAAAGTTATTAAAATATTACACATTCATTCTAGATAGCTCAATGCTTCTACTCCAGCTCCAGGCTATGACGTACATTACTAATAGCTATTCATACGTTGCCACTATTCTTCCTTCCTTGTATTGTTTGTCAATTAGTTGTATATACATAAGTGATTTTATTCGCCCCGGTTGCCTGAGTGAGACAGCAAGAAGTGAGCTGTAGCCATCTTCTTTCGGCATAGCATCTGTCGGCCGCGACAGCGGGGTCTGCTCACACACCTCACCGCTTACTAATTTGGGATACTGAAATCACTAATAGTGTCACATCTGCGGTAATTTCTGCTTTTTCTACCGAGATGATAAAAATTTCGTCTGTATTGGAACAAATCAACAATAGTATGGTAAAACTCAACGCCGATAACATAAATATCAATAAGTCTCTAAATGAAACCAATACTCGTCTTGGTGAAGTCGAAAAATCCCTGAACTTCTCAACAGAGCGTCAAGATTCATTTGATAGCCGTCTAAAAACAATTGAAGACAATTTATCTTGCTCTAAAGACTTATTGTTGCAAATTAACACGTTAGAACATGAAATAGCTTCAATGGAACAAAACGCCAGGCAATGCAATATCGAGATATGTAATTTATCCGAGCGGCGCGACGAAAATCTAGTGAACATAGTAGGCTGACTAGGCGGTGAGATAAAATGCCTTATACGAGCTTCAGGCGAAAAAACAAGAATACAAATATATATGGGTCAAGCACGGAATTATTCTGGCACGAAAGTCGGACATATCTCCAGTTATTGCTATTAGGAATACCGAGGATCTTGCGAAGATTAGGAAGTGATGGGTGTGGGTGTTTTTATATAGACAATAAGTGTCAATGTATGTTAATACATTGACACTTATTGTCTTTTCTATTCGTAATAAATATCATTTCATTACTACTGCACAACTGACGATGTACCCCCGATTATTAAAAATAAACACTTCATTATTCATTTACTGTGAGTATATGTCTGGTTTAAAATATCACATACCTACCAGTATTGTTGCTTCAAGCGGTAACGAGTTGAATTCCATTGTAGTGCACACTAGGCGGAACACACATAGTACATATTAATATTTATCATTTATCACTTCTGCATACCGTAAATATTCACTTTTACGAGTCACTTTTCAAATGGGCACGCTCACGCACAATATTACACAATATATTGCATATTGATTACTTAATTAACTGCATTATTTTAAAATACTTATTTATATTTTTGTACATAATGGCAGATATCAGTCACGTCTTATGCACACGATACTGTTTTGTGTAGCATATTGTGTGAATATGCACTATCTCATTAAAAACTGCACTCTTCGTTATGGATCGGACCGTACTGTCGATTTATTATCACAATTGTCGCGGTATTAGAACAAAATTAAATACTTTTTAAATGAATGTTCTGGCACATGACTATGATATTATTAAATTGACCGAGACCTGGTTCCACGAAGATATATCTGACAACGAATTTATAGATATGCGTTATAGAATATTTCGATGTGGCAGAGACCGAATTGGCAGCGGTAGACGCGACGGTGGAGACGTGTTGGTGGCTGTGCGTCGCGAGTTAGCTGCAACGCCATTCTCATGCGCTGCCGTCGCCGCTGTCGCGCCCTTTGCGCACTCACCGCTCGTAGACCATATTGTTATTGAGTTGCGGTCACGAAATTACTGTTGTATGCTTAGCGCTGCGTATATTCCACCCAACTTAAATTCGGAAATTTATGAAGAGCTTTTTAATTACCTCTCACATGTATTGCAATGTACGGATGTGAATGAATTTATGATTGTTGGCGACTATAATTTACCAACGTTAGAATGCGCGATTGTGGTACATATTATGAACCTGTTATTTCTAGTACATACTGCCTGCCTAACAAACACTTAATTAACTTTATATCATTACAGAACGGCTACCAGATAAATAAATTTAGGAACAGTAGAAACAAATTACTGAACTTATTTATTACTAATGTTATAGATTACCGTACCACAGCCGCGCCACTATCACTGGTTCCACCCGACGAAAACCATCCCCCCTTTTATGGATTATTACCAATAAATAACTCATATATTTTATCTATGAATAAAAAACCTAGGGTTAAATTTTGTTACAATAAAGCCGATTACAATATTATTAATAATGATATTTCCTGCATTGACTGGAATAAATTGCTCGCTGAACAAAATGCAGAAAGTGCAGTCTCCATTTTTTATGAATAAATATATAATATTATAAAACAACGTATACCTACTAAAACAATAAAGTCCACTAACTTTCCTGTTTGGTTTACGCCAGCCTTAGTGCATATCTTTAAAAACAAAAATAAAGCGTGGATTAATTGATTGATAACAAGTACCAGAATATTTCTGCAGTGCTATTCCCAAAAAACAAAATTTCTAGGCTGTACGCCACGTCGAGTCGTCGACGACACGGCTTTGATAACGACGTTCCTCCCAGCGCTGTCAAAAATCGAATTCCCAAGTAGCCATGTGCTCGACGACGATCGCCCTTCCGTCGCTGTTTCGTAGACGAGTTAGGGATTGAAACATTTTTTTTCACAACATAATCTATTTATCTCGATTATAAGTTTTAAAGGTTTTAAAAATATATTTAAAGTCTACAATTACTTATTTCTAAATATAAAGTAAAATTGTAAACTTATTATCAATAAATTTAATAAAAAAAACATTTAAATATTTATTTTCAAAGGCTAATTCCTCTTTACTCGTATTAACTAGTGAAAAGAAAAAACTGAATGTCACTATTTGACAATAAAATTAAATAATGTTATAGATAACACTGGAGGGCGAGTATTGTAATAAGATTTATCATATTTGTTTCATTCCTTGCGTTTATTTCAATAACAAATATTGTATGTATCGCGATCGTCAAGAAGTTCTCTTCAGAAAGGTTCTGTCTAATCTGCACTACAAATCACAGAAGACAATTTTATAGGGATGAGCTCAAATACCTATTGCAAGCTGTTGAGAACAGGAACTGCTTATCACAACAAACAAGTGTAATAGTGACTGTGTTAAGCGAAAGACTGCTGAATATAGGATCGCCACAACGACCGGACAAGATAAAACAACTTAATTAAATATGAATTAAAATTAATATTTTATATGCAATTGTGTTTATATTTCCATGACATGGACATATTTATGTATAAACGAAAATCTTTATTTGAACTGGGTCAGGGTTTGAATATATGATTTTTTAGGGTACCTACAACGTAGTAGCAATGTGTTGTGAAAATTGCGGCATACTTACATATCGTTATTTTCACAGCTCCGCATTTAGGTAAAGTGGAATATATATTTATGGAAATAAGTGATAGCTGATGCCGATGTACAGAATGTGCGAGCCATTACCAAATAAAACGATCGGAGGAAAGAAAAAATAACAGTAGCAATATTCATATACAACAAGTAAGTTACATAAAAGCAAAACATTAAATCAACTAATTATGTGTGTTTACATATACCTAGTCACCTTGTTCCTAATCATTACATCACTATCACTTCACTATCAGTACATAGTATAAATCAAAATCGCTTCTCGCTGTCTGTCCCTATGTATGCTTATATCTTTGAAACTACGGAACGGATTTTGATGCAATGTCTTATAGTAGATAGAGAAAAAGAGGGAGATTTATATGTATAAAACATGCATAATATAGTAGAGAAACACTGATAATTTTAGAGGTTTCTAAACATACACATAAAATATATAAACATAAACACTTTTCGGGTTTACATTGTAAACCCTAGAAAAACCCTACAAGATAGATCAAAATAATGTATTATAGAACACCTTAGAAAGCTCTCCAAAAAAGTCCGCGATGGTATATGTCTATTTCTTAAGGATAACCCACAATAACATTTTTTTACTTTTTTTTTTACGAGAAATAGGTAATGACTTTAGACAATACAGAATTAATCCTTATCCAATTGAGTACCTTACATACATTGTGAATTTAATATAGATCAATATGGCTCTTTACAGGTAATTTAAATATTTTCGAAGATATTACAGATTCAAGATGCAGGGACATAGCGGTTGCGGCGGCACCGACCGGGGGGCCGGAGGCACGTGCCTATAGCACATAAAGCACTTTATAATTAGCAGTGATCGCACGCGTTTATCGGAGGAAATTAACAGTCTATACTAATATTATAAAGAGGAAAGATTGTTTTGTATATAATGAAAAAACTCAAAAACTAATAGACCGATTTCAAAAATTCCTTTACAAAGCTGCATTATCGCGAAGTAACATAGACTATTTTTTTTTATCCTTATGAAAACTGCGTTTATGTGGATAATGTTTAGTGGAGAAAAGTCCGTGCGAAGCCGGAGCGGGCCGCTAATCTATCTATATAAATAAAAATCATGCAAGAGCATGTCGGACCGTGCTAAGTGTAGGGTTCCACAGCCTTGAACAATTGCATCAGCAGAAGAGTGTATGTTCATGGCAGTTACACCCTTTTGTTGAGAAACGGCAGTTGTTTGTCAATAACTCAATGTTATTATACTCAAAATTATTTTGCATAACATCGGATAATATACCGTATATCCGATGTTATGCAAAATAATTTTAGTTTAAAGTATTTATTAAAGTAGCGCTATCTTTGTAATTTATTTCATATGTTTTGGTTATACGGTGACATTATTATATAGTATACTAGCTGACCCGCGCAACTTCGTCTGCGTAAATTTTCCCTTTTTTTTTACAACATTTTTCATTGCTGCTCCGCTCCTATTGGTCGTAGCGTGATTTTATAACCTATAGCCTTCCTCGATAAATGGGCTATCCAACAATAAAATATTTTTTTAATGCGGCCCAGTAGTTCCTGAGATTATCGCGTTCAAACAAACAAACAAACTCTTAGGGGGATGAAAAATAGATGTTGTCCGATTCTCAGACTTACCCAATATGCACACAAAATTTCATCAAAATCGGTCAAGCCGTTTCGGAGGAGTATGGCAACGAAAACTGTGACACGAGAATTTTATATATTAGATTATAACCTATAGCTTTCCTCGATAAATGGGCTATCCAACAATAAAATATTTTTTCAATGCGGCCCAGTAGTTCCTGAGATTATCGCGTTCAAACAAACAAACAAACTCTTAGGGAGATGAAAAATAGATGTTGTCCGATTCTCAGACCTACCCAATATGCACACAAAATTTCATCAAAATCGGTCAAGCCGTTTCGGAGGAGTATGGCAACGAAAACTGTGACACGAGAATTTTATATATTAGATAAACAAAGAAACATTGTAAAACATTGGCAATTTGAAAAGGGGATTTATTTTTAGTAGTTGCGTGGAAGAAGTTCCACGGCGGAACTAGTGGGATTTTAACCAATAGTTCCACTAACTGAACTTATGGGAAATCTGAATCCCATTAGTTCCGTTAACTTAACTTATGGGAAATCTGATCCCATTAGTTCCGTTAATAAACTACTAACTAAATTTTCCCTGTTTGTGCAACCTTTTTTATTGCTGCTCCACAGCAGCACGTAGTCGTAGCGTGATGTTATATAGCCTATAGCCCTTCTCGATAAATGGTATATCAAACGATAAAATATTTTTTCAATTCGAATCCATAGTTCCTGAGATACGATAATCTCAAGAACTACTGGTACGAATTGAAAAATTCAAACGAACAAATAAACAAACAAACTCTTTAGTTTTATAATATTAGAATAGATGTCTAAAACCTTTCCAAAATTTTCATCGGACTGACCCACTATGCGGCGTTGCCACGGTGACAAAAAACAATTACGAGTATGTGTTCCGCTGGCAAACTAGCGCTCAAGGAGGCTCAAGGCTGGACGGGAGGACGCAGAACTACTCAACGTCGAGCTTGTTGTCATTTTTGACAGATTTGTGTATTCTAAAAAAAAATACAGCGTCGAGCTAGCTTACAGCCTAGCCTACAGCCTCGATTTTGACTGTCAAAATCAAAAGCTATATATTTAGCGCGGACCCGCTGTCAGTATAAGGAAATTACAATTACTGAAGATATTGTGCCTAAATTATAAGTACATAATGGCAATAGCGAAGCCGAAAAACTAATGAAATGTATTTGTTATTCATCATTATAAATTTGGGATAATATATTTTTTTATTTTTTTATTAATAAGACGACTACGAGCAGTAGACAAGCCCTGTGTCGCGGGGGACTTTACAAACATACAAGTCACGGACAAAAAGTACACCCAGACTCGGAAAGGGTCAAGAGGTCGTGGGAATCAAACCCGATGACCTCTTGCAGTTGGACTTACTGCCACCGCGCCACAGAGGCAGTATTAATCCTGTAGGTACCTAACTAGCAAAATAATTATTTGTTTTGCGTGTCACATAATGATTTGTTTTATTTCAATCACCACTGGTTATAAAAGTAACATAATGGTATCCTAAAAGATTTAGGTTGTGGTGACCAATATTTCAGCTTACAACTAGCCAACTACGCAAAAAACACAAAAGTGTCTGTACAAGCTGTATCTGCACATCTGGGTCTTGCACTCTCTATGCCTTCAATCTCTTTGTTTGATGAAGTGGAAATCCGACACGTCTGAACTGAGATAAATATGACCCTTTAACTTTTGAATCATGTGACCAAAAAATATAAAAAAAATCACAAAAGTAGCGCTTAACAAATACTTTAAACTTATTTCGGACATGATCGGATATAAAGGGTCTTTCAACAAAGACGGGTCGATGTTAAAATTGAATAAAACTAGATGTGTGTGAGATATTAACGAAATTTATTTTTTATTTGAAAGGCCCGTTTATGCCATTATGCATGAAATATGACATCGTTCAAATGTCCGCCGCGGCTTCGCATGGTGGCACAAATCCGAGAGGTCCAATTTTGACGCCGCCAGACCAAAATCCGCACCAAACAGTTACTTTTTGTGGATGCATTGCTATCTGGTGAACCTCATGTGGGTTGTGGTCATCCCATATACGGCAATTTTGCTTATTAACAAAACCATTCATCCAAAAATGTGCCTCGTCGCTAAAGATTATTTTTTGGCCAAAATCGGGGTCCTCTTCCAAGCGTTCCGACGCCCATTCAGCGAACACACGGCGTTGTCTATGGTCATTAACTTTGAGCTCCTGGGTCAGTTGGATCTTGTATGGATGCAGACCCAAGTCCCGACGCAAAATTCTCCAAGTTGAAGTCTGCGAAAGGCCGAGTTCTTGTGCACGGCGAGAAATCGACTGCTTCGGAGTCTCCTGAACACTCTCACGTACAGCGGCGATGTTTTCGGCCGATCTGGCGTTCCTTTGACGTAAAGGTGTTGGTTGGTTGTTTACCGAACCGGTCGTCTCGAATTTAGTCACCAATCGTTGGAGAGTAGACTTTGAAGGGCCACCGCGTCTGCCGTAAAATGGGCGCAATGCGCGCAACGTTTTCACTAACGAACACTCATTTTGATAATAAAGTTTTATCATTTGCACATGCTGCTCAACCGTGTAACTTGCCATGGTGATTTGGCATCAGTGACTGAATAAGAAAAAACAGATTTGACAGATGCCGCCAAATCAAAATGGCCGCCACAGATTATTAATATCGACCCGCTCTATTTGAAAGACCCTTTACTGTCATTGAGTTATAGCCGAAAAACTGCTTTTCTTCTCATTTTTGATGCAATTATTTAAGACTGCGGAACCTTGGCTAAGGGCTTGCTCTTGCCCCGTTTTTTTTATTAAATTGTCTATCCTTGAGTAAGTAGGAAATCAAGAAAAATGGTACTTTACGAGGAAATGCATTTTATCAATAATTATTTCTCATTTCTGTGGTTTTGTTGTGAGGAGATTAAATAAACGTTATGCTCTTTATAAAAGAAAAAATCTACCATTTTGGAGTCAAAGTTATGTGGAAATTTAATGTATTAACTTATAGAAATTTATTAGTTGATATTTTCCCTTCGGACCCACGTTACCCCTGGCGATACCCCTGGTGGTATCGTGGGTCTTTTAAAATCAAACGATACCCCCAACTAATAGTGTTGTGTGACATTAATTAATAATAGCTTTGTCATCTAGTAAATTTTATATTTACAAAATACAAAAAGAATTATCAAATTGTAGTTTTAGTATTCTTCCAGTTAAATTTCCTTTATACAATATTTAAAGTACTGTCCTTTATCTTTTTCTTGACTGCCTCTGTGGTGCGGTGGGAGTGTATCCGACTGCTACGCAAGAGGTCGTGGGTTCGATCCCCACCCAGGATAAAACTTTGTGTGATGAGCACGATGGTTTATTCGTTATTTATCTATAATATGTATGTATTTAGAAATATATAAGTATGTTTATCAGTTGTCTGGTTTCCATAGTACAAGCTCTGCTTAGTTTGGGATCAGATAGCCTTGTGTGAGTTGTCCCAAGATATTATTAAGATATTATTATTATATTATTTATACAATATGTAAAGTATGTACGCCGTACAAATTGAAATTTCTTTATTTACAAGTTCTAATTGCACGCTGGTAATGAAATTGTCATTAATGATTTGATTCTTTCTTCTCTTTTTTGGAACCATCTCCATCGTATGAATGTGCTCCAGAACTTTGAGTAATGTCATAATTGTCACAGTATTTTTGTTGATGCGCTTATTAATTTTGGAGTGAGAAACGCCTCGAGAACGTTGGTGGTTCTGTGGCGTTCGCCAAATACGCTTATCATAGTGCAATGCATAGAGGACAAACGTTGATTTTTATTCATATACCTAGATAGATTAGAAACGTGATTACTGATTACATACATATTAGTCACATAGGTTTCAATTTCATTTTTGTTTTATGTAGGTAGGTAACCTATCCTAGTTAATCATATATTTAAATGAATTTACAGCTCAAATACAGAATTCCATGTTATGAATATATAAACACAATTGCATTTTTAAAATAATTTTTAATTCATATTTCATTAAGTTGTTTTTCCAACTTGTTCGGCCGTTGTGACAATCCTTGAGGGAGGCCTTTATTCAGCAGTGGACGTCTTTCAGCTAAAACGAATGAACTAAAGTTATTTTTGTGTCGCTTAACACAGCCACTATTACACATGTTTGTTGTGATAAGTAGGGTGACTACCCTATACGTCTTCAAAACACTATTCATGCTTTTTCATTTTCCAAACGCCCGCTTCTTCTCAATAGGTCGCGATAGGTATTTAAGCTGAGAAAGACTCGCTTCCAACTTTGTTTTGCCTATAAAATTGGCTTCTGCAAGCTGCTACCGCCGGCGAGACAAAACCGTTCTGGAGAGAACTTCTTGACGATCGCGATACATACAATATTTGTTATTTAAATGAACGCAAGGAATAAAACAAATATGATAAATCTTAATACAATACTCGGCCTCCAGTGTTATCTATTTACATGACTTTTTAATTGTCAAAGATTGACATTCGGTTTTTTTTATTTTTCTCCATTTACTTTTACTTTAAAAGAGGTTTTGCCTTTCAAAATGAATAATTTAATGTTTTTTTATATAAATTTGTTGATAATAAGTTTACAATTTTACTTTCTTCTTAGAAATAAGTAATTGTAAACTTTAAATATACTTTTAAAACCTTTAAAACTCATAATCGAGATTAATAGATTATGTTGTGAAAAAAAATGTATCAATCCCTAGCTCGTCTACGAAACAGCGACGAGAGGACGATCGTCGTCGAGCACATGGCTACTTGTGAATAGCGATTTTGACAGCGCTGCTCGGAAGGTCGTTAGCAACGCGGTTTCGTCGACGACTCGACGTGGCGTACAGCCTAGAAATTTAGGTTATGTTCATAGTGTAGCTGATAAACGTTGGTAGTTGATTCTCTGCCGGTGCTGCGGCCAATTATGTACTTTAATGTAGGCACAGTACCTACAACAGTTGTAGTTTCCGCATATTTCCGCGCTAAATATAGCAGCTTTTGAATTTGACAGTTAAAATCGAGGCTGTAAGCTAGGCTGTAAGCTAACTCGACGCTGTAATTTTGATCGGAATACCAAAATCTATAGAAAAATGACAAGAAGCTCAATTTTGCGTAGTTCTGCGCCCTCCCGTCCAGCCTTGAGCGCTAGTTTAACTTATGGGAATACCTAATGAGTTTTTCGTCGCTGTGACAGCGCTGTGGTCGAGGCTGTATGTTTTGTGAATAGCACAGCTGATTATGAAACTTTTGCAATTTATAGAGCTAGATTTAAAAAAGAGTCAGTTAGATGTTATAAAAAATATATGAAATCCGTAGAGAATAGCATCCATAGTAATGTAAAGTACTTTTGGAGGTACATAAAAAGTAAGCAAAAAACTACTGACATTAAAAAAGTCTTAATAAACGGTTCAAACTCAAACTCAAATATCTTTATTTCGTAAAATCAGGTTAATGATTATTTGAAAACGTCAAATTAATACATACTAAAAATTGTATAAAATTATGATTGTTTGAAAAAAAAAAACAAAATGAGGTTAGGTGGCAGTTCCAAGTGTAAAGCTCATGAGAAGAAGCTGGCAAGAAACTCATGTCCCACTCTTTTAAAATCATCAAATTTTATTCATCAATTTTTTTTAGGTTATGAGTCAAACTTTGTTACAATAAGTTCCGGTGTGCCTCAGAGATCGATCTTAGGTCCGTTCCTTTTCACATTATTTATTAATGACATACAACATTGTTTTATGTGACTTTCTCCTATATGCAGATGATTTAAAGGTATTTAATGCCATAGACAATATAGATGACCACATTAAATTTCAATCTGACCTTAGTAGACCTCACTACGTACTGTATCAAAAATAAACTTAAGCTTAGTATAAACAAATGCAAATGAATTACCTATATAAAGAAAAAAATATATTAGTAACTACATTTACAAACTGAACGGTACTAACCTTGACTCGGTTAAATCAATAAGAGATCTAGGTATTTTATTAGATGAAAAACTGCACCTCGATTTACATGTGGATCACATTATAACTAAATCTTATAAGATGTACGGCCTTGTTATGAGATCATGTACAAAATTCAGTCAACCTACTACCTATCTTTGCCTTTACAACGCCTTGATCAGGTCTCAGTTAGAATACGGTGTGTCCGTTTGGAACCCTTACTACGACAAATATACTGCCACCATAGAAAGAGTACAAAAAAAAACATTTACGCACTATGCACTACAGATGCTTCCATAGTCGAACATCATATGGACTACTACTTAAGAAATATAAACTTCTTAAGCTTACTGATAGGCGGAAGCAGCTTGAAGCAATGATACTGAATGATCTTTGCCATAACAGATACGATTGTATTCCTATTATTAATAAACTGAGCTACCGAGTACCTATTAGAACTAACTGTCGCAACCCAACTCAATTAATGCTGATAAACGTTCACCACTGCATCGACTAGTATAGTCCTATAATACACTTTTTAATGAAATCGGTACAGGGGCAACGAGACCTAGCACATTTAAAAAGAAAATTGTTGATGTTCTGTGCAGTAGTAATTAATGAACTCATGCTGTATTAGTATTAAAAATTAGATGATAAATTGTTGTAGAAATGTGTCTTACCGGGAAACTTAATTTTTTTATGTAAAACTAATCATTACACTAGCTGTTAAGTAATTTCTCAACCTCAATACTAATATACGATAATTTCTTGCATTAATATGTGGTAAATGTTGTTGGTGTTGAAATTAGTAAGTGTAATTGTTATTATTCTGTATGTTAATATGTATTTCCACACTGTGAATTAAAAAAAAAAGTGTGACGTTTCCAAATTCATCTGCCTTCTTATTTATTAGTGATTCCACGTACTCAAGTCGAGGTATATATGGGCGCAAATCGCCAAGTACCGGCAATGAAAAATAAATAAAATCTATTTGAATTATCCTAAATCAAACGTAATTATTTAATGCTTTAAAAACATTCTACATTTCATACTAGTTTCCTGTTTACACCGCCATCTGTTGATGATCTCGAAAACTACTTATAACTCTGACGTTAGTGAGATTAAAATTATTTATTATTGTGAAATATATTCTATAAAGTGGCTTACAATTCATAACAATATTTAATTTGAATATTAAGTTGTATTTCAATAATCATTCTGCAGTTATTTTGTAAAGGAAGTCGTAGTTGTCACAACTGTATAAAATAACGGTCATTCTCAAAGATCACGCATTATTGTGCGAGCTGTCGAAGTGAAATAAACCAATTGACATCTAGTGAGTGTTTTCATTTGATATGAACGACTCTCAACAAGAAAACCCTGGCGTAACGCCGACATATACTTCGGGCACCACTCCATTCTTTGGAAGCTTCATTTCCATGTTCTTCTTCTGTATCCTCTTGTCCTTTTTATCTTTCAAGCGACGATTCTGAAACCAAATTTTAACAGTTTTGTCATTATGTTGCAGTTGGTTTACTATAACTTGTCTCTTTTCACGTGTGATGTACTGTTTTGTTTGAAAATATCTTCTAATGATTCTATAAAAACTATGATGTAGTAAAAACTGTACGTTCCTGTTTGCGTTTCACTATTAATTGCCTTGAAGTTTCCGTTTCTTGTTGGTGCAACTGAAACAATGACAATTACCATTTTAACATAACAGACCAAGAAATATAAATAGAAAGAGAAACAGAGTTTTAGAAACAGTCAATAAATGTACAAGATACTTACAGCTTATTTGTGCATAATGTCTCTTCGCCATAAAGTTACAGGGAAGTTTTTGATTTGGTGGATAAAACACTGGTGACGGTACTGAATCGGGCGTGAGTGAAATGTACTGTAAAGATGAAAAATACTGTGAATAAATGTGCAAAGATCCCTATGCAAAGTAAGACAGTTGAAGCTAAAAATTATTTCTACCTAAACTGGGTTGTGAAGGGAAAAGGAGCCATCGGTGTTTTGATTTGCTTGAAAAGGCACACTTGTTTGTATGCGTGCAGAGTGTAGGGCACAAGTATGATCTGAAGCGCATACTGTATTGCTGATTTGACTGTAACAATTGTCAGTCGTTTTCACATCCAGCAACATCTGAAAAAGAGAAAAGACGTTTAGAGTTTTATCCAGCGTTTATAATAATTTAACTTAGAAGAACTTGTTGAAATTTATACGTACTTGTTCATTAGACGGACTTTTATTCTGGCCATAAGACCAGCAATTTTTGCTACTATAGTTCATAGTCAGCTCGTCACAGTAAAAAGCAGGAGTATCTTGGCAAGAATACATGATTACTTTATGTACTGGAACCGAGTGATACATGATTGATTGTTCGTACCACTCTTATACGGTTCACCTTTGCCTAATTACTAATTAGCTACCCCTTCCCTACTCAGGTAATAATTTTAACAATTGGTCACTACTTAATCCCTTAATTAGCCACCCTATTTAGAGTTCAAAATGTAAAAACATGTTTACTTCTTTTTATCAGATTGAGAATAAACTTTTTATGTTTACTTTTGATTGTTTGTGTGTTATGATTTGTTTACTTTTTATGTGTTTTTGTTTTTTTTATCACCCTTGATTTTTATATTGTAATTGGAAGAAAATGGAACTTACAGGAGGATGAAAATGATGCGTCACTTCGATAGCAGCTTCCAGCGCGCCGGTTCAGGCGATATTTCTACCAAGCTTCACGAGAGGAGAGAGTTTGAGGGTTCACCACACAACACCAATATTTTTTTCACTTTTTGGGTTTTTAGCGAAAGCGCGGGCGCACGGAGACACGTGTCACCGGTAAGCGAGCCGATTTTACGAGAGAGAGAGAGAGAGAGGGCGGGGGTAGTCCGAATGAACGGAACAGGAAATGAGTGGTGGTAAGGAAGGAATCGTTTTGGAATAGAAGATCCTTCTCGAAAGAGTTAATGAGTAAAGTGTATTATAGTGTTGCAAGTACGTGTTTATGATTTCAATTTTCAATGGATAAAACAATAATAACAACAAGTACATAGGTATATAAATTAATGCGAATGGCGCTGACAACTCCACCGGGCTAGAGGTTTTCCTCTAAACTAAAACTTTATGAGAACTTAAATTAAATAAATAAGTTTAATTAAAAATACAGTTAAGAAAAAAATGTGAAGTAATTATTGTCCAGGTAGAGGACAAAACCGCACTACCGGGCGTATGTAAGAACCGGAAGCAGTTCGAACCTTCACAGTCCTAACTATATTATCCTTCCCAGGATAAGTCGCATCTATGACACCTAAAGGCCAACAAAGCGGGTGAGCGTTGTTGTCTTTGATAACAACAATCGTACCTATTTCAATAGGCTTCGACGGTGTGTTCCCCTTCTCCCGCTGTTGCACTCCTGACTCCAACGACGCCAGAAGGAATGAGTTATTTTATTAAGAAGTTGATAACGCGATAAGCGATTGTCTGAAATGTCTGTGACATCTTCAGCAGGTAAAAATTTAAGTTGAGTAACGTGTAAAAAATGATTAGGCGTTAAAGCACTAATATCAGACGGGTCAGAGCTTAAAATACTTAGAGGTCGATTATTTAAAAGACATTCAATTTGAACAAGTACGGTACTAAACTCCTCGTATGTTAATATTTGGGAACAAATTACTTTTAAAAGATGAGTTTTGACACAACGAACATTAACTTCGCCGAGTCCATTAAAATGTGGACCATAAGGCGGACTATGTTTAAATCGTACACATTGTTCAGCTAGTTGTTAACCTATGTAATTATTATGAGTTTTGGATTGAATTAAGACGTAAATTTCATTCAATTTGCGCTTTGCGCCAATAAAGTTAGTGCCTCCATCACTATAAATCATAGCAACAGGACCTCTACGAGAAATAAAATGCTTAAAAGCGGCAAGAAATAAATCTGAACTAAGGTCAGAGATTAACTCTAAATGTACTGCCTTAGTTGTTAGACAGACGAACACACTAAGCCTTGCGGCTCTTAATTCCGCGTTTTCGGATATGAGTAACGTAGAAGTCCACAGCAGTATTAACAAACGCTTTCGCTTGTGAAACGCGAAAGTCGGGTAGATCACCCATCGGAGGGTAAGTATTTTGAGGTTTAAGTTTAAAACATATATTACAACTATGCACACGTTGTCTTACAATATTACGAGCAGATAAAATCCAGAATTTTTGTCTAATTATAGATAATAAAAGAGCGGGACCCGTGTGTAAATTAGTTACATGGTAAAAGTCAATTACGAGTGGAGTAAAACGTGATTTAGTTGGAATTAAAGTGGGGTGCTTTTGACCATAATCAAGTTGAGAATGAGTTAACCTTCCACCTACTCTGAGAATATTATTCGAATCCAGAAAAGGATCGAGACTCTTCTTTAATTTTTTATTAGTTAATTTCTTCAGCGAAATATCTACTTTGTACGTAACGTATAAGGAATATTTCCACGGCATCTAAATCCGAAACGGTGATACAACCACGCAAGTTTAGTAACTTGCAGAAACGTTTTATCAAAACAAAGCTACGTAGTAAAATTGAATATTTAGAAATGCGGTCAATTAAAGATTGAATAGGTTGAGGAATTTCTTGCGTTACTTTAACTGAGAGAGCGATATGTTTAGTTTCCATTACTTCCGAATTATTATTATTTAAATTGACCTTAAATGGTTTGATTGGCCACTGATTTAAGGGGAATGAAAACCAATGCGGAGCGTTAAACCAAAGAGTTAAATCTAATAATTGTTTAGGCGTTACGGGACGAGAAACTACATCTGCGGGATTTTCAGTTCCATCGATGTGAAACCATAGGTTTCACATCGATGGAAAGCAGGTTATTTTGAATTAATTTCAACAATGCGATTCGCAACAAACGTATGAAATCTATGCGAGGGCGAGTGGATCCAGGTGAGCGTGACTGTTGAATCAAAAAAAGCAAAAATATTATTAATTTTACAGCGCTTACTTAAAACTTCTACAACTGAGTTGATTAAGTTTGCTAAGAGAAGAGCAGCACATAGCTTTAGGCGAGCTAAGGGCGTATTCTTAAGCGGAGTGACGCGATATTTAGAAGATAGTAAGAGGACTGATCCGTTAACTTCATCGTTAGAGCTAACTCTTATGTAAACAGCGGCACCATAACAGCGCTCACTGGCATCTGCGAACCCGAGCAGAGTGACATGAGAACCAGAGGTGATACCTACATGTCGCGGGAATTTTATTTGTTCGAGATAGGAAAGTTCTTTGTGAAATCTATTAAATTTGTTTTCAATTTGAGCTGGTACAGGATCATCCCAATCAAGGTCATGCTTCCAGCATTCCTAAACTAAAACTTTCATGAATGCGGTAACTGGACCTATAAGACCTAAGTGGTCAAACAGTCGTGCGGTTGCGGATAAAACGGTACGTTTCGTACATTTAAGGGAATTACCATTTATTTTAAATTGGAAAGAGTCTTCTACAGGATTCCACTGCATATCCACAATTTTAGTATTATTATTAGCGTCAGCATCAAATTCAATATTTTGCGGATTTAAATGAGTTGAAGGAATATTATTTAAGAGTTCGGAACTATTAGAGATCCACTTTACAAGGTTGAAACCGCCTGACCTGAACATGGCGACCATTTCTTGATATGTCTGCTCAGCTATTTCAACGCCATCTAGCGAACATACGTAGTCATCCATATACATATGGTTTTCAGCCTCGTAAGCCGCGAGCGGGTATTTATCCCGACTATCAGATGCGAGTTGGCGAACTACTCTCATAGCTAAATAAGGCGAACTTGAGACACCGAAAGAAACGCGGTTAAATTCAAAAGTTGAAATCTCAGAATCTTTATTGAATCTGTATAAAATGCGTTGAAATGCGTGATGATCAGCGGTAAGATTAAGTTGAAAATACATTTTTTCGATGTCTGCAATTACAGCAACGGAAAACATGCGAAGATTAATTAATAAATCGAAAATGTTACTTTGTAGATTCGGACCTACATAAAGGAGATCATTTAGCGATTTACCTGAGCTAGTTTTACAGCTAGCGTCAAGCACGATGCGAGTTTTACTGGACTGTTTATCCGGGCGGTAAACAGCACGATGCGGAATATAATAATGCGGGATATTGAAATAGGGATCTTTGACCTTGGTCAAATAACCTTTGTCAAGATAATCTTGAAGCGTAGCGTTGTAATTAGTTCTGATCTCGGGATCAAATTCTAACTTTCTTTCTAAATTAATGAGGCGGCGCATAGCCGTTAAGTGCGAATTTCCTAAGTCTGTACACGGAGCCCTAAAAGGTAACTGCACTGTATATCTACCTGTTTCATCATTTCAGAGTAAGTTGAATTAAATATTTGTTCACATGCCTGATCATCAGGACTCATGTGAATCTTATTAGGGACGCTTTCCAGCTCCCAAAAGCGTTGCGTGAGCGTGTCTAAGCTACTCGTGTTGGTAACGCACAGAAAAGTTTGCTCTCTTTTATTTTTGTTTATTTGAGCGTGGCGAGCGCGCGAAGTTAAGCGAGGTTGACAATCAGCCCGACCCATGGCTATGTAGCCAAGGGTGGTTTCTACAGCGACGACCGAGGACTCAGGTAAAGTTACCCTTCCACTTCCCAACAAAAGCGGGAAAAGTTCATTGCCGAGGAGGCAATCTATCTCACCGGGAACGTGGAACATGTCATCAGCCATAGGTAAATTACGTAATGGAGCGAGATTTGTGATATCTATGGATATGTTGGGCAAGGCGTCAGTAATACGATCTAAAACCCGAGCGTTAATCGTATAACAACAGCGGTGATCAAAGTGGGAAAATATTTTAAATGTTGTAGTACCAAACGAGGGTATTTTTGCGTGACCTATACCGAGAATAGAAGATTTGTCAGGAGTAATTTCTAAGTTTAAGCGTTTACAGCAAGCCTTTGTAATAAAATGACTCATCGAGCCTGTATCAAGAAAAACACGGAGAGTATAAGGTTTATTATTATTATAAGCGTATACGGAAGCGGTAGGCAACAAAACAGTTGTATTATTTTCAACGCACGAGGTAGCCGAAGTCATTGATAAATAAAGAGCGTTTGAATTTTCGCGCGCAACGTTATCACCTGCCGGAACGGGTGACGTATGGAGTGTCGCGGGCGCGGCAGACAGCGAGCGCGCGCTGTTCGCAGGCGGCGGCGCTGGCGCGGGCGGTGTGCAGAGTGCGGACCGCGCGGAACCATTTTCAACTACCCGATTGTTCGAATTGTTAAAGTTGTCTAGATGTATTAGCGAATGATGTTTACTGTGGCAAATCGAACATGTATTTGTTGACTTGCACATTTTAATATCATGAAAACCTAAGCAATTACGACAAAACTTATGTTTGTTTACAATATATAACCTATCTTTAGCGTTTTGATTGATAAAATGAGAACATCTATAAAGTGGATGTGAATCAGGAGATCCACATACCTTGCAGGAACGCACTGCGGTGTACTGGGTGGTACTCGCGAAGGCTTGGCTATTTTTAGCTTTAGACGAGAATTTATTATTTTCGTTATTATTATTACGAACTTTAGAGGGATTAGAGTGATTACGAAGCGTTATTATTTTACCTTGTTCTTTTAAAAATTGCGAAAGATGATCGAAAGTAGGTATTGCAATATGACTATGTGATTGTTCAAAAAGTTTAACGACCTCTTTATCGAGCTTACTGAGTGCAATATCAGTTATTATAAAATCTGTCAAATCTTTTATGTCTAAGCGACGTAAAGCGGCTTGTGCCGAATGAAACTGCTCAAGAAATGTATCAATAGATTGATAAGGTTTAAATTGAACCATTTGATGTAAATACATGGTACCTTGTACGCGCGTATCTTGATATCTTTCTATTAAAGCACTCCAAATGAGTGGGTAATTATTAGCGGTAGGTATGATACCTGAGCAAACAGTTAATGCCCAAGAGACAACCTATTAAATACTGAACCTTTTCGGCGTCAGTTAGATGCGAATTATCATGAATAAGACTTTTGAAATTTTCATGAAAAGTTGTCCATTTGCTGGGCGTGCCATCAAATGAAACACGTTTTAAAGGTGGTAGTTTACGATTTAAAAACTCGAATTTATTATTACTATTATCATTACTAGTATTTTGAGACTTAAGAATGTTAGATTCTATTGCTTTAATTTTACAATAGATTTCATCAAATGTGGAAAGTGGGGCGTAGGTCGGCTTTGTCGTCGAACAACTTTCTAATAAAGCTAAATTATAAGCATCAAGAGTTTCCATAAAGTTAGTTCTAATTTGCTCAAGGGAGTTAATTCGAGCTAGAAATTGAGATTTTAATAAATTATTTACGGACACTTGTTGGCCCGGATCGTAAATGGATTGCAAAATTTGAAATAAATTTTGTTTTTTCGACTCAATTAATAGAACTTTAGGATCGTCCTCTGTAGAAGTATAGGATTCTTTATCGGATTCCTTATCCTTACTACAGGTGGAAGTCATTTTTATGCGTTGAGAAATTTTAACCGTGTATTAGATAAATGAGTGAATGAATGTGAGCGTGCGTGAACAAAATGGACTTGTCTATGTGCGTTATGTTTTGAAAAATATGCAAAAATATACGTGAGATGAATAAAATATAGTTATAATGTTTTATACAAAGGGTGTTTATATTGAAATAAGATTTTATAAAAACAACTTAGCGTTGATGAGAGATTGAGCCGGAAATGTGCCCTCGTGGGCGCGTCTATCGTGTATCACGTAAACGGGTAATAGCGGATGCGTAATTGTTTCGTTTTTAGCGTTTATAGGTATGCAAATAAATAGATAAATGCGATACTTAAATATGATGTGTGTGATGAATGTAGCGTAGATGCGTAGTAAATATTTATGCGTTTTTTATTGGGTGAGAAGGACCAGAACACTTGAAAGAAAAAGGAACTTAAAGGAGGATGAAAATGATCCCGAAGGGAGGCAAGCTCATGGGACCACCAATATACCCCCTGTATATTGGTGGTCCCAGGAGCTTGCCTCCCTCCGCGCCGCTTGCATCAGTGCGCGGAGGTCTTATACCCGCAGCCGGACTCGTCACCGCGATATCCAGGAGGAGAGCCAGCTTTATGAGGTGTATCGCCAGGCGAGGGACGCCTTTAAGCTGGCTATCTGTCGCGCCAAGGAGAGGGCGAGAGAAGAGATGCTGGAGGGTCTCGACCGTGACCCCTGGGGTCACCCATATCGAGCGGCGCTAAACAAGCTCCGCTCAGCGGCCCCCCCCCTTACCGAGACTCTCCAGCCCAGCTACCTTGCGGAAGTGGTCGAGGGTTTATTCCCGTTGCATGCAGAGCACACGCCCCCGGCGATGGTCTCCGAGGACGAGACCGATGACCGATGACCGGCCGAGTCAACTGTGCCGCCAGTCACCGAAGCGGAGGTAGGCGCGGCTGTTCTTCGAATGCGTTCAAAGAACACCGCCCCCGGGCCGGATGGGATTCCCGCCCGGGTGTTTGCCCTGACTCTCGACCACATGGGGGACCGCCTCAGGGGACTGTTCGACGTGTGCCTGGCGTCCGGACGGTTCCCTGACTGCTGGAAGGCAGGGAAGCTGGTGCTCCTTCCTAATACAATAAATGCATTTTTCAAAGATAGAAAAATTTGAAATCCAGACTCAGGAATCGAACCCGAGACTTCCGTAGCCAAACCGGGGCCAGAAGCTTATGGCCCCGGTTTTAAATTTCGTCGACCCGTCGTGTGTGTGGGCGGCGTCCCTGACCGCCCAGAATAGGGTCCGCTTAGGGAAACCCCAGCGGACCATAGCGGTCAGGGCCATACGTGGATACCGCACGGTGTCTGCAGATGTGGCGTGCGCATTGGCCGGCACCCCCGTGGGATTTGGAGGCGGAAGTGCTGGCCGAAGTGTATCGACGGGCGGTGGCTGGAGGCCCGAGGAGCTACGCGCTTGGCGCGGTGAGGCCACGGGCAGGTGTTCGAACCGTGGAGGCGCTCCAGCCGGTCTTGGAGGAGTGGGCAGGGCGGCAGCACGGGACCCTTTCCTTCCGGCTGGTGCAGGTCCTTTCCGGGCACGGGTGCTTCGGGAAGTACCTGCACGCGATCCCTAGGAGAGAACCGAGTCCCGCCTGCCATCACTGCGACTGCAGTGAGGACTCGGCGCAGCACACCCTCCAACATTGTCCAGCTTGGGAGGAGCAACGTCGAGTTCTCGCCGCAGTGGTCGGAAGTGACCTCTCGCTGCCGGCCGTAGTTCTGTCCATGGTCCGGAGCTAGGGGTCGTGGAATGCGGTCGCATCCTTCTGTGAGGACATCATCTCGCAGAAGGAGGCGGCGGAGCGCGTCAGGGAAGAGAGCTCCCTGGCGGATCCACTCCGTTGCCGGCGAACCGGGCGGCCTCGGCGTGCATATCTGCGCCTGATGCCACCTTAGGTGGGGCTGCGGGCGGGTGTACGGGGTAATCTGCCCCGCCCGCGGCCTTCCGTGGAGGCGCCACGCCCTGTGTGTATCCAGGAGCCGCGTAGGTGTGAAATGCCCGGAACGCTACAACATCGCGTCCGGGCATTGTCACTGGGCGGGCCGCCAACGGTATAACAAATTCCGGCGGCCCGTTCGCGAAGGTGGCGCGCGATACACGGCGAGTTTTTTAGTGGGTGCAAACCCCACACTACCTCCACCGTCTTCCCCGGACGGTGGGGGCGTTCCTCAGAATTTTTTCCCGCCAGACCAAAAAAAAAAAAAATGAAAATGATGCGTCACTTCGATAACAGCCTCCAGCGCGCCGGTTCAGGCGATATTTCTACCAACTACCAATATTTTTTCACTTTTTGGGTTTTTAGCGGGAGCGCGGGCGCACGGAGACACGTGTCACCGGTAAGCGAGCCAATTTTACGAGAGAGAGAGGGCGGGGGTAGTCCGAATGAACGGAACAGGAAATGAGTGGTGGTAAGGAAGGAATCGATTTGGAATAGAAGATCCTTCTCGAAAGAGTTAATGAGTGAAGTGTATTATAGTGTTGCAAGTACGTGTTTATGATTTCAATTTTCAATGGATAAAACAATAATAACAACAAGTACATATATAAAATAATGCGAATGGCGCAGACAGTAATCCTTTATTACGTAGAAGTTAATATTCTACATTGAATAAGATACACTAAATCAGGTAACCTATTATAGTAAAAGCTAACCTATTTATCATGTTGATAGGTATTATTGTCTTGTCTTTTTGTGGTATCTTAAGTTTATTAAAATTCGTGTAGAGTTAAAAGAATTATATATTTACACATCCATTCTCAGACACATTTGATTACATAGGTAATAACAATATTTAACGAGTAAGTTAAGGAGTACATCTACCTGGGACAACGATTAAGGGCAATACTGAAAAATATAGACTTTTTCCATAAAATGTAAAGAAAAAAAAATGGATACAATTTAGATTGTTGAAGTGGAACTGGGCAGAACATATTTGCAGGGCTGACAGCAGCAGATGGACAAGAAAAGTAACAAAGTGGATTGTTCCTACGTCACATCGCGGCGCGCCGAGCGAGTCTTCGGCGGACCGGTTCTACAGCCACGGTTGGCCGCCCGCTCCCCGCTCCGCGCCTCACCGCAAACACTCGCTCACTGCTTTCTACCACGCGCGCACGCATCGGCTATCTGTACCTACCAGCTACCTAAATATAGTCTTTCAAGTCAAGAAGCAGTTTTATTATTCTAGTCAAGGCCACCAGAATCCCACCCCTGGAGCTTGGCATTCAACATATGGTCCTTCGAAAAGAAGATCGCCGTCTTTTTACTGCGTTCGTGACAAATACCGGACTGCCACACGCACCGCCCCGCCCGTGCACATTGCGGACTTAAGGTCACTCCAAGGACAGTCTACGTGGAGGAATATTTTACATACTGAGTGAGTCCGTTCCATGTTCTTCTCAATTCCTTATTAATTCCTGTCTTCTATTGCTTATTTCCAGGAATTTAAAATAGTGCTTTACGGATCAGGCATAGTGATATCTTCATGCGAGCCTATTTAACTTAGCTTAATTCATTTAATCTTTTAATCATACGAATATTTATTTGTTAAGATCATAAATACCTATTTCATTCAAAAAATAAATCTAATAATCTTGTTTACCTACTTAATACGTTGTACGTAATAAAGCAGCATTTTTATTTTTATTGCACCTCATTGTGTAGCTATGCCTATGTTATCTCTCGCTTAATGCGGTTTCTCGCTTAGCACGTCGCATACGGATCAGCTGTGAGATACCGTTAGCTACGCACAGCTGTTTATTTATCTCGTTATAATTTGCTTGACGCACTTCATTTCTACTTTTCTTTCGCCTTATTTGCACGTTAGATCTTTATTTCATCTTAATCATAATTATGTCTGACGCTAAGTTGAGGGAACTGGTGAAGAAGCGTGGCAGCCTTAAAGCAAAGTTAACACATTTTTCTAGTTTCATTAAATTACTGCCTTTAAGCGATTTAAATTCTTTCCAACGCTTAGAATTGCAATGCCGTCTTGATCTTATGGCAATCTTATATAAGGATTTCGACGTGTTACAGACGGAATTGGAGCTGTTGTCGGAGGAAACCGATGTCGTGTACACCGAGCGGGAACAATTTGAGTCGCAGTACTATGCGCAGGTGGGCCACGCGAAGGCATTACTTGCCCTCGCGCGTCCCGCTTCGCCCGCGCTCCCATCCGCCATCTCTGATGACATCAGCCCCGGTCATGGTTCTAGATGCAAGCACGACTTTGTCCGTCTACCAAAGATAGACTTACCTCACTTCAATGGGGACTATCAGCACTGGCTCGAGTTTCGAGATACGTATATTTCTTTAATTCATACAAACGACAGTATACAGTCAATAAACAAATTCCATTACCTACGCGATAATTTCAAAGCAGATAATTACAATATGGCTTGGCAGTTATTAACTGAGAGATACAACAATGAAATCCTTCTCATTAATAATCATTTACAAGAGTTATTTAACTTCAATACTATTCAAAAAGAATCATCTAGCTCCTTACGTAACATGATTGACGTAACAAACAAAAATTTAAGGGCGCTTGACACTCTTGGACAACCTACTCAACACTGGGACACCTTAATCATTTTTATGATGTCGAAAAAACTAGATCCCGTGACTGATCGTGAGTGGGAAGAACATAAAAATAGTTCTAAATCATTTCCAAAATTAGTAGACTTTACAAAATTTTTATCTAACCGAGCTGATTTACTTGAAACTTTAGCATACAAACAAACTTCAAAAATTACAAATAGTTCAACAACAACAACAATAAAATTCAACAACAATAAACATAGAAATTACCTTACAGCAACTCATTCTAAAACTACTGAAAATAATTACAAATATACATGTCCTATATGTTCCCAGAATCACTACTTATTCAGTTGTCAACATTTCAGAAATCTAGATGTTGAATCACGCATTAATAAGGCTTCAGACAGCAATGTTTGTACGAATTGTTTGCGACCTGGACATACAGATAAGCGTTGCAAACTATCGCATTGCAAATATTGCAGTTTAAAACATAATACCCTCTTACATAGGGACTCAACAGACAATCAGTTAGGAGACAACAACGTAGCATTGTCAACTAATACAACTTTATCCTATACAGCACATAACAAAGCCCTCGTACTCTTATCCACAGCTTTGGCGAAGGTGGCCGACGTCAAGGGAAGGCTACACACCGTCAGATTCCTACTGGATAACGGAAGTACCTCCAACTTTATCACCCAAAACCTTTGTAACAAGCTTGGATTGGTAAGACAAAGCACAAGCTCAACCGTCTCAGGCATAAACGGGCTAACTTCGTGTACCTCAGAGAGCTGTAGCTTCACTGTGCAGTCTTGCCATGGTGGATATCGGGCGAACGTAAGCTGTCTTATATTACCTAATATCACGCAAACGCTGCCTGGCACCTATGTGGACAAAAGACATATTTCTATCCCGCCAGGTCTTCAGTTAGCCGATCCCTCTTTTAATATACCTTCAGCTATCGATATTCTTATGGGAGCGGAGGTATTTTGGAACGTCTTAGGTTCCTCTACTATCAATTTAGGCAAAAATCAACCCAAATTGCAGTCATCAAAATTAGATTGGCTTATTTCAGGTTGTGTATCTCAACCTACTCCTCAACAACCTACTATATGTAATTTCCTCTCACAAGAGGAGTCCGATCAGCTCACTCGTTTCTGGGAACTTGATTCTGTGTTGTCTAGTAACTGTTTCTCTTCAGATGAGCAGGCTTGTGAAAAGCTCTTTCAAGAGACGACACAACGTAATGCCAGTGGTCAATTTGTTGTTACCATTCTATTGAAGGACTCACCCGAGTGCTTAGGTGATTCTTACGCGATGGCCAAGCTTAAGTTTCTCTCTCTAGAACGTAGATTCGAGCGTAATCCAGAATTCAAAAATCAGTATTTACAATTCATGCGAGAATATCTTAATTTAAATCATATGTCAGAGAATCCCAAGTCAAAACATTCAAAATTTAATTATTATATGCCTCATCACGGTGTTGTGCGTGATTCTAGTTCAACTACCAAGCTTCGCGTAGTGTTCGATGCTTCGGCCGCCAGCACTTCGGGTAAGTCCTCTAATGACATCCAGTTGGTAGGGCCCACCATACGGGAGGATTTACTATCTATACTACTGAGGTACAGACAGCATACATTTGTTGTAACAGGCGACGTCGAAAAGATGTACCGAGCTATTTTAGTTCAGCCGTCTCAACGCTCTTTACAACAAATCGTCTTCAGGTTTGATTCCTCTGAGCCTTTAAAAACATATACGCTCAGTACACTGAGTTACGGTACTGCTTCAGCACCCTACTTGGCAACAAAGTGTTTAGTGTCGCTTGCCAATCACTGTTCAGACCCTAAGATTAGTGAGTCTATAAGGCGTAACTTTTATATCGACGATTATTTGAATAGTTGGGAATCGATTGAGTCCGTTATAACATTGACTAAAGGTGTCACAAGGGCTCTCGAATCTGCTAAGTTTCACCTTCGTAAGTGGCGATCAAATAATCCAGAAATCCTTAAGGCGATCACTAGCACCAATTCAGAATATTCAAGTAAAAAATTAAATTTAAATGATTTAAATTTAAATAAAACCCTTGGCTTATATTGGGATTGCAATACCGACAATTTGTTCTATTCAGTTTATCTTAAAATTTCAAAGTTTAAAATTACTAAACGTAACATTTTATCGTTAGTAAGTCAGGTGTTTGATCCCCTAGGCCTTGTTGGCCCGTGCATAGTACTATTCAAATTCATCCTACAACAGTTGTGGGTACTAAAATGCAACTGGGATGAAGAAATACCAGTAGAATTAAAATGTCAGTTCTTAGAATTTATAGATTTACTTCCAGCTCTTAATTCTCTTCGTATTCCACGTTGGGTATCTTGCATCAATCTCTCTTTAATTGAACTCCATACTTTTACAGACGCTTCTGAACGTGCTTATATATGCGTTTACGTGAGAACGGTGACAGTTGATGGCACTGCTTGCGTTCGCCTTTTGACTTCCAAGAACAAAGTTGCCCCTATTAAGCCCACAACAATACCACGCTTAGAGTTATGTGGAGCTTTATTAGGTACTCGACTTTACTCGAAGGTACGTAAATCACTCACTCTAGATTTCAAACAATGTTATTTTTGGTGCGACTCGTCGATCGTCCTTGGTTGGCTATCTACACGCCAAGTCGACTCGAACAGTTTGTCCGCAACCGAGTGAGTGAGATTCAAAAGAATACGACCAATCAGACATGGCATTACGTGCCGTCTAAAAGCAACCCAGCCGATCTTGCATCTCGAGGGGTGAAGGCTGATTGCATCAGCGCGTCCGCCATTTGGTGGTCAGGTCCCGATTTTCTGAATCAAACTACTATACAATTTCCTACGTTACCTAACACAAAAGTACATCCACTATCAGAACAATCACTACATACAATTAAAAACAATAATAATTCAACTGACAATAATTTGTTATAAATTTTAATTCACAACTCATCTTCATTTACAAAACTAATCAGAATAATAGCATATATACAAAGATTTACACATAATTGTAGAAAACAGAATGAAATAAAACTAAACAGACCTTACATAACATATACAGAATTACAATCATCACGAAACTTATTATTACAGATTTCTCAGCTGGAAATGTTCCCTGAGGAATATACGAGTACAATTCTTCAAAATAATCAACCCTTACATAAAAAGAATCGATTAATAAGTCTTTTACCTTTCATTCATTCAGACAACTTAATACGCGTAGGTGGGCGTCTTGAGAACTCTAACTACAGTTATGACGTTAAGCATCCCATCCTACTGTGTAGTAAGCATCATCTTACAAAAATTATATTCCTAAAGGAGCACAAAATACTCTTACATGCAGGACCTCAATTACTTCTGGCTCACATCAGACTTACCTACTGGCCTCTAGCAGGCAAGAATCTAGCCAAACAAACAGTTCGTAATTGTGTTCGCTGTACTCGCTTTAAGGCGCAGCCAATCCAGGTCATAATGGGGAACCTGCCTAGCGATAGGATCCAGCTAGAGTTCCCTTTCTTAAATACAGGTCTCGATTACGCCGGGCCAGTGCTTATAGCCGACCACAAGGGCAGAGGTTGTAAATTAATTAAAACTTATATTTGTGTTTTTATGTGCTTCGCAGTCAGAGCCGTTCACCTAGAGTTGGTCTCTGATCTCACTAAAGAGGCGTTTCTAGCTTTCCTTCAGTCGCTTCATCAGCCATCGGGGCAAACCTCGGCGCGTCTATTCCGACAACGGCACCACCTTTGTAGGAGCTTTTAATGAACTGTCACGATTCTTGCAAGCTTCATCTGACGACATAGAGTCAGACATTACAAATCAGGGCATAGAGTTCAAATTTATACCTGTATATAGCCCACATTTCGGTGGCATTTGGGAGGCAGCAGTTAAGTCTACCAAACATTTATTGAGTAAAGTCATGAGCTTAACCCACTTAATGTACGAAGAGCTCTCAACGTGTCTCGTCCAAGTGGAGGCTATTTTAAATTCTAGACCTTTAACATCTCTATCCACAGATCCTTCCGATTTTTCATATCTGTCACCTTCACACTTCCTTATCGGACGAACGCTCACTTCATTTCCTCGTCCGCAAATCATAGACAAGAAATCAGTCAACTGCAGCGCTTCGACCGTATAGAAAAACTAAGGCAACACTTTTGGCATCGTTTTTCTAACGAATACGTCTCTCTTCTGCAGCAGCAGACAAAATGGCAGACAACCGGGGCGGACCTAAAGACCGGAGCCATGGTCTTAGTGAGGGACGCCAACTTGCCCCCTCTTCTATGGCTACTGGGCAGAATAACCGCCGTCAGGCCAGGGTCAGATCCTGGCCTGACGGTCTTAACAGAGTGGCCGACATTCGAACGAAAAAAGGCACTATTACCCGTACCTACAATAATATTTGCGCTCTCCCTATTTAATCTTCAGCGTCTCCAGCGACTTCAAAGTACTTCAACCCGGGGAATCTGTTCCTACGTCACATCGCGGCGCGCCGAGCGAGTCTTCGGCGGACCGGTTCTACAGCCACGGTTGGCCGCCCGCTACCCGCTCCGCGCCTCACCACAGACACTCGCACACCGCTTCCTACCACGCGCGCACGCATCGCCTATCTGTACCTACCAGCTACCTAAATATAGTCTTCCAAGTCAAGAAGCAGTTTTATTATTCTAGTCAAGACCACCAGAATCCCACCCCTGGAGCTTGGCATTCAACAGGATAGCTTGGGAAAATAATAGAAGGCAAGGAGGACCGAAGATGAAGAGATATATTTAGGTAAAAAATGAACTCGACTGTGATTTGAAGGAAAAGGCCTATGCCGCTGAAGCGCTCGCTACCACAAATTAATTGTAAAATGTAATGTAACGTAGTATACACTGTAAAAAGGTAGTTTGAATAAAGGCCTTTTACCCGACTGCGAAAGAAGGAGGGTTACATTTTTTATATTTTATTTTACTATTATTTTATAATAACAGTTTATGCACAATTAGTAAAAGGAATACTAATGGGTGTACGGAGTACGTCATCATAGTCATTTACAATAATTAATCGCAATAAAATTTTAAAGTACGATATATGCCACCAAAGGCCTTACAAACTATCACCAATTCACCCGTGATTTTGTTGGGTCAAGGTCCATCCAAACTTACCAAAAAAAATGTATTGTAATTATAGTATTATAAATTCGAAAGTTTGTGTGAAAGGATTTTGATACAATTTTACAGTGATATAGTTTACACACATAGACTTTAACAAATAAACATAATGCAGGCAAAAGAGTAGTGAAAAAAGATATGAAAAAAGGATTTATTTCAAACTTGTACACATTTTTCTACATTAAAGTTTTGCCAAACTGTAAAACGGTTTGTTGGCAGAGCATGTTCCCTATAGTACAATAAAATTTCTTGTCTATTCTATTATACCCACCCACACGCACATAATACAATATACGTAATGCTACAATATACGTAGGTACTGAGATGTGAGATTGCTAGCTTTGGGGTGCGTAGCCGGGATTATTTCTCCAAGATATGAGGAATCAAACGCTATTTCATTTGCCCAGAAACGATACTATATATTTAACGATTTGTAATCTTATTAATTTACACTTCAATAGTTTTTCAGAACATTCGTCTCGACGCTTCCTTCAATTCTCCCGATTGTTATTTCATTTTCTTCTTCCTCATTATTTCAAACTTTTGGAACGTGAAGACAAACAGTTTACAATTAATGAGGCTTTATGCGAGTGGCCGGTCGAGTTTCCGAAGCATCTGCCACATGCCGGGGCTTTATAATTTTATTTTCTTTTATTATTATTACAATAATTACTTATTTAATAGTTAATATTTAAATAAAATAATAAAATTAATTGTAACACATTGCAAATATATTGTAATTAGTATTTGTATGTCATATTGCCTACAGCTTATAATCTAAAAATTTATGTACACTGTAAAAACATTTATCTATCAATTTAATGAAATTTTACAATATTAACATTGATTGTAAATCAAACAGTCTTTGCAGTGATTCAATAGGTTCTGATGGTTTCCAGCTTGCATTGTTATCTTCGTCATTACTGTCAGAAACACTTGCAGGCGATATTGGTTCGTATATCGGACTGCTGCCACTCTCTGTTGAGTCTTCACCATCGGTTGCTTTGTCATTCGTTAGGAAGTTGTTGACGACACCGTATACATTTTTCATTACGATATCATTAAGCGTGACGTATCCAAATTCATCTGTGTTCTTATTTATTAGTGATTCCACATACTCAAGTCGAGGTATACTTCGGGCACCACTCCATTCATTGGAAGCTTCATTTCCATGTTCTTCTTCAGTCTCCTCTTGTCCTTTTTTTATCTTTGAAGCGACGATTCTAAAACCAAATTTTAACAGTTTTGTCATTAAGTTGCAGTTGGTTTACTATAACTTGCCTCTCTTCACGTGTGATGTACTGTCTTGTTTTGAAAATATCTTCTAATGATTTTAATTGTTCTGTAGTAAAAACTGTACGTTTCCGTTTGCGTTTTACTATCGTCTTAAAGTTTCTGTTTCTTGTTGGTACAACTGAAACAATGAAAATGACCATTTTAACATAACATACCAAGAAATATAAATAGAAAGAAAAACAGAAATTTAGAAACAGTCAATAAATGTAGAAGACACTTACAACTTATTTGTGCATAATGTTTCTTCGCCATAAAGTTACAGGGAAGTTTTGGACTTGGTGGATAAAACACTGGTGACGGTACTGGATCAGGCGTGAGTGGAATGTTCTTTATAGACGAAAAAGACTGTGTGTGAAAGGAGCCATCGGTGAATTGATTGTCTTGAAAAGGCACACTTGTTTGTATGCGTGCAGAGTGTAGGGCAAAAGTATGATCTAAAGCGCATACTGTATTGCTGATTTGACTGTAACAATTGTCAGTCGTTTTCACATCCAGCAACATCTGAAAAAGAGAAAAGACGTTTTGAGTTTTATACAGCTTTTATAATAATTTAAATTATTTATTATAATTTAGTAAGAAGAACTTGCTGAAATTTATACGTACTTGTTCATTAGACGGACTTTTATTCTGGCTATAAGACCAGCAATTTTCGCTACAGTAGTTCATAGTCAGCTCGTCACAGTAAAAAGCAGGAGTATCTTGGCAAGAATACATGATTACTTTATGTACTGAGACCGAGTGATACATGATTGATTGTTCATACCACTTTTATACTGTTCACCCTTACCTAATTACTAATTAGCTACCCCTTCCCTACTCAGGTAATAATTTTAACAATTGATCACTACATAATCCCTTTATTAGCCACCCTATTTAGAGTTCAAAATGTAAAAACATGTTTACTTCTTTTTACCAGATTGAGAGCAAACAGATTTGTTTACTTTTTATGTGTTTTTGTTTTTTTTTATTACCCTTGATTTTTATATTGTAATCCTTTATTACGTAAAAGATAATACTCTAAATTAGAAGTATTTATATTTTTATTAGAAGTAGATATAAAAATTGGAATAAAGGTAACCTATTTATTATGTTGATAAGTATTTTTTGTTGTACTCTTAAGTTTATTAAAACTCGTATAGAGTTCAAAGAATAAAATATTTACAAATCCATTCTCAGACACTTTTGATTATATAGGTGACTATAAAGCTGAGGAGTTTGTTTGAACGTGGTAATCTCAGGAACTACAGGTTCGAATTAAAAAATTCTCTCACTGTTAGATAGCACATTTATCGAGGAAGACTATAGGCTATATACGGTGCGACCAATAAGAGCGGAGCAGCAATGAGAAGTATTGCAAAAATGGGGGAAAATTGTGCGTAGAAGTTGCGCGGGAAAGCTAGTAATATAATAAAATCAAAAGTTTGTGTGAAAGGATTTTTGATAAAATTTTACAGTGACATAGTTTACATACATAATTATACTTTAACAAATAAACATAATGCGGACAAAAGTTAGTCTCTTATACATTTGCAAAGTACCTATATAGTAGTACCTAGTACCAGTTAGAGAGTTTATTCTAGTGAGTTGTGCTTCGTGGTATAAACAAAATGCCCTATTGCAAACTCCGCCACATCATGCACCACTCGTAATCGTTGGTCAATCGAAATGTTCCTTTCGTCTGTCCAGCCCCATAGGGAGCGCTTTAACTATGTCCGACCGGCTCCCGGTCGATGGACAGACGCGGGAAATGGACCGCGCGTGTTTTGTTTTTTATCGATTTACTCGTATTTTAATTGTAATTGATGTTTATTTGTTATTTCTAACTTATTTTCATAATATTTTTTTTTTAATTTATGCCTGTATAAATTTCAGTCAAGATATGAGTTTAAAAAAAGGTACAAGGAGTGTACTTTTAATTTCTGAATAGCAATAAAACAATACAATATTTGCACCTTGTTTTTTGCATATTAATATATCAAGAATAATACTACTAAATACAATAAAAACATCACATACTATAGTATTTTTTTTTTGACTTCACCTGCATTTATAAAAGCGGGCCGCGCGGGTCGCCGCCATACATCAGTCAACAAGCGGTGTCGTTTGTATTTTATCTTCTTCTATACTTATAATAAACCTGTAGAGAGGTCAATTCTGTACATGAAATATATTTCCAAAATAACTATCAGGGGGTGATTAGGGATCGAGACTGATGCCAAAAATGCAATCAGTAAAATTTTTGTCTGTCTGTCTGTCTGTCTGTATAACCGTTATAGAAACAAAAACTACTTGACGGATTTTAACGAAACTTGGTGCAATTATTTTGTCATATTCCTGAGTTGGTTATAGTATACTTTTCATCACGCTACAATCAATAGGAGCAGAGCAGTGAAGGGAAATGTTGGGAAAACGGGAGAAGTTACTCCATTTTTTAAGCTTTCGTCGCGTGTGCAACCTTAATGGTTAAAGCTACACAGAAATCATGTATGACGGAAATGTTCTCCTTAAAATTATCTAAAAAATATCCCACGACAGCATATGTCTATCTTTTATGTTTCACAATATCACGTGTAACTCCCGATAGCTTAGCAGTTCGAAGCTTACTGATTATATTTGTCTACTCTAACGTTTATAACACTCTCAGTCATCCCTAATTAAAAATTAACTATTCCATAAAAAAACAACATAGAAATCGGTTTAGAAACACCAAAGTTATACATGAAATACGCTAATAATAATCCATCGCGCGTGAATACTGAATCATGCTATCTATCTATACCTATACATATAATAAAATTGTAAATTTCACGTGTCTGTACATGGCCGAACTTAGTGAAAAAAAGGTTGAAATTTTGCACGTGCAATCTAATAGATGCGGATTTACACACATTAGGCTATAAATTATCACGCTTTTTCCCATAGGAGCTAAGCAGTAAGGGATAATGTCTGTAGCTATTTTCCGTTGTAAAACAGTAACTACCTGACGGATCTTTATGAAAATTTACAGTTTTATAGTAAACTATCTTTCGCCCGCGGCTCCGCCCGCGTGGATGTCGGTTATCGCGATAAAAACCATCCTATGTCCTTCCCCGGGACTCAAACTATCTCCATACCAAATTTCATCCAAATCGGTTCAGTGGTTTAAGCGTGAAAGCGTAACAGACAGACAGACAGACAGACAGACAGACAGACAGAGTTACTTTCACATTTATAATATTAGTATGGATATGGATACTATACCTAGGACATTATTTTCACTATGAATCATTACGCTAACGTCTATGGGGAACGAGTAGCAACGTATTTTTTGTCGCACCATAATGGTTTATCACAATTTTTTCCACAATTAGAGATTATATTATCTTTAATTGTAACCCATGAAATACATAACTTCACGCTAAAACTGTAAGGAGCTATACACAACATTTTTAAGTTTCATAAGAACAGTTATTTTGACGTAATATGTAGCGAACAGTATAGCCTCGAAGCTATGCTAGCGGTCTTTGACGACGAAGTCTCAGGCTCGAATCTGATATCTGGTTGTATTTTTTTTGTATTTTTTTCATATTGTCTTTGTCCTTTTTTATATTTTTCTCAATGTTATAGTTATTTTTTCGACCTTAGGTACCTTATTTGCTTTGGTTAATATTTTTTTTATATTAAAAATCAAGTCAAATATGCACTTATGTAAGATATTTTAGGTATTGCATGCACTGCTGAGAGTAATGAATTAATCGTAGTAGAAATGAAAAACAATACTTATTACATTACAATTTAACAAGTATTCGATATTTTCCAGAATTGATGTGTTCGTGCTCAAAAAAAAGACATTACACACGTAAAAAAAAACATGTAGCGCCATCTATGAAATTAAATTGGTCACCATGATCAAACAATTACTTATTTGTGAAAACATTTATTAGGGTATAGGTGCTTGCGAAGACGGATTCGTTTCTTACTGAGTGGCAACATTCTCCTATTTATTTAATTAAATAGCTTAAATTAATAAAAAACATTAAGTATTAGAAGAAACTTCACTGGTTTTGAAAGTAGATGGCGTTGTATTCAACAATGTTCTATACTTAGTAAAAGAAGTTTTAAAATAGTATTAAAAAGAAACATATTGCTATCATTTTTAGAAATGTTTGTCAGTCTGTCCATTTGTTTGACCACACACTAAAAGCACTAAAAGGATTAAATAAAAAAAACAGCCTGCCACAAAATATGGAAAAAAAAGAACCTCTACGTTTAATGATGCAGTTGGAGGCACTTTACTAAGTTCATCGAGATTCATTGTTGGCTCCGACTTCATGATTATTATATACGTAGAGGATCTTGTTTACATCTTTTTTGAGCAGGCGGGTTTTATTTTACTCTTATTTAAAGGTCAGCAGCGGCCCATTTATTAATCCATTAGACTTTGTTTTAATTAAAAGTTAAGTATGATGATCAAAAAATTAAAACCCATTATCAGTATTAAGTAGATTCATTATATAATTATACACATTATAAATTACAAAATTGTAGGTATAACATTAACCCATTATATTATCCTAAAATATGAAAAGACCATTTGATTAAAGTTTAATTAGTTATAGTATTACTAAATGACTATTCTCAGAAAGTTATTAAAATATTACACATTCATTCTAGACAGCTCAATGCTTCTACTCCAGCTCCAGGCTATGACGTACATTACTAATAGCTATTCATACGTTGCCACTATTCTTCTTTCATTTGAAAAACTTGCTCCCGTTGCGATCTAAAATGAACGACGAATGAACGTGAGTAGCACCATACTTAGGAGAGCTGAAGTGCAAGACCGTAACCGACATCCACGCGGGCCGAGCCGCGGGCATTAGGTATTATAGGTATAAAAATGAAAGTGATGTCATTCCTTCTCTAATTGATGTTCAACCAAAATCCTTGGACTTAGTAAGCTGAAATTTCGCAGAGAGGTTTCTTGTTCGATCAAAGCAAGGGATGATAAAGAACTTTAGGCAACTCGAGCTTTAAGAGGATAAACGAACTTAACGCGGACGTAGCCGCGAGCAAATGCTGTTTGTAATATATTTTATCTAATAAATCACACTAATATTATAAAGGCGAAAGTTTGTGAGTATGTGAGTGTGTATGTTTGTAACTTCTTCATGCCTAAACGGCCAGAACGAGTTTAATAAAATTTGATACGGAGTTAGCTGACACCCTGGATTAACACATAGGCTAATAAACCGCGGGTAACACCGCGGGGCACAGCTAGTTTGTAAATAAGTTTAAAACTTAACATTACCTAATTGTTTTGAAACTTTCGCGATGTTTACATATATTAGAATATTATAGCCTTAAAATATTTTACACGATTAAGTCTCGACAATAGTCTAATAATAACATTACCTAACTTTAATTCAGAGATTTTAGGTTCAATCGATTTGAAATGATCATTGATGGGTTGTTATGTAGAGGTAACCTAAGCCTTTAGGGAAAACAAGATATTTAAAAATTAAATCATTTATTACTATTAAGTATTTACATTCTCTCATTTAAATTACATACTTAGAAAAAAAAAAACATTTTTTTGCATGAATAAGGTAAAGAAAGTTCTTAAATAAATTATGACACATCTCATTCTGCCTTCACATTGACGTGCAAATTAAAAAAAAAAACATGTTAAAAAATGTTTAATTGTTAAATTTACAGATGTTATTATATATAAAAAATATTAATTATATATAAAAAAAAGCAAAAACATAACACTAATCTTTTTCTATTACAATAATTACTTATTTAATAATTAATAGTTAAATAAAATAATAAAATAAAAAAGTAAAAACATTTATCTATCAATTTAATGAAATTTTACAATATTAACATTGATTGTAAATCAAACAGTCTTCGCAGTGATTCAATAGGTTCTGATGGTTTCCAGCTTGCATTGTTATCTTCGTCATTACTGTCAGAAACACTTGCAGGCGATTTTGGTTCGTATATCGGACTGCTCTGTTGAGTCTTAACCATCGGTTGCTTTGTCATTCGTTAGGAAGTTGTTGACGACACCGTATACATTTTTCATTACGATATCATCAAGCGTGACGTATCCAAATTCATCTGTGTTCTTATTTATTAGTGATTCCACATACTCAAGTCGAGGTATACTTCGGGCACCACTCCATTCATTGGAAGCTTCATTTCCATGTTCTTCTTCAGTCTCCTCTTGTCCTTTTTTATCTTTGAAGCGACGATTCTGAAACCAAATTTTAACAGTTTTGTCATTAAGTTGCAGTTGGTTTACTATAACTTGCCTCTCTTCACGTGTGATGTACTGTCTTGTTTTGAAAATATCTTCTAATGATTCTAATTGTTCTGTAGTAAAAACTGTACGTTTCCGTTTGCGTTTTACTATCGTCTTGAAGTTTCCGTTTCTTGTTGGTACAACTGAAACAATGAAAATGACCATTTTAACATAACATACCAAGAAATATAAATAAAAAGAGAAACAGAAATTTAGAGACAGTCAATAAAAATGTAGAAGACACTTACAACTTATTTGTGCATAATGTTTCTTCGCCATAAAGTTACGGGGAAGTTTTTGACCTGGTGGATAAAACACTGGTGACGGTACTGGATCAGGCGTGAGTGGAATTTTCTGTAAAGACGAAAAAGACTGTGTGTGAAAGGAGCCATCGGTGAATTGATTGTCTTGAAAAGGCACACTTGTTTGTATGCGTGCAGAGTGTAGGGCAAAAGTATGATCTGAAGCGCATACTGTATTGCTGATTTGACTGTAACAATTGTCAGTCGTTTTCACATCCAGCAACATCTGAAAAAGAGAAAAGACGTTTAGAGTTTTATACAGCTTTTATAATAATTTAAATTATTTATTAAAATTTAGTAAGAAGAACTTGCTGAAATTTATACGTACTTGTTCATTAGACGGACTTTTATTCTGGCTATAAGACCAGCAATTTTCGCTACAGTAGTTCATAGTCAGCTCGTCACAGTAAAAAGCAGGAGTATCTTGGCAAGAATACATGATTACTTTATGTACTGGGACCGAGTGATACATGATTGATTGTTCATACCACTTTTATACTGTTCACCCTTACCTAATTACTAATTAGCTACCCCTTCGCTACTCAGGTAATAATTTTAACAATTGATCACTACATAATCCCTTTATTAGCCACCCTATTTAGAGTTCAAAATGTAAAAACATGTTTACTTCTTTTTACCAGATTGAGAGCAAACAGATTTGTTTACTTTTTATGTGATTTTGTTTTTTTTATTACCCTTGATATTTATATTGTAATCCTTTATTACGTAAAAGATAATACTCTAGATTAGAAGTATTTATATTTTTATTAGAAGTAGATATAAACAATTGGAATAAAGGTAACCTATTTATTATGTTGATAAGTATTTTTTGTTGTACTCTTAAGTTTATTAAAACTCGTATAGAGTTCAAAGAATAAAATATTTACAAATCCATTCTCAGACACTTTTGATTATATAGGTGACTATAAAGCTGAGGAGTTTGTTTGAACGTGGTAATCTCAGGAACTACAGGTTCGAATTAAAAAATTCTCTCACTGTTAGATAGCACATTTATCGAGGAAGACTATAGGCTATATACGGTGCGACCAATAAGAGCGGAGCAGCAATGAGAAGTATTGCAAAAATGGAGAAAAATTGTGCGTAGAAGTTGCGCTGGAAAGCTAGTAATATTATAAATTCAAAAGTTTGTGTGAAAGGATTTTTGATAAAATTTTACAGTGACATAGTTTACATACATATACTTTAACAAATAAACATAATGCGGGCAAAAGTTAGTCTCTTATACATTTGCAAAGTACCTATATAGTAGTACCTAGTACCAGTTAGAGAGTTTATTCTAGTGAGTTGTGCTTCGTGGTATAAACAAAATGCCCTATTGCAAACTCCGCCACATGCACCACTCGTAATCGTTGGTCAATCGAAATGTTCCTTTCGTCTGTCCAGCCCCATAGAGGGAGCGCTTTAACTTTGTCCGACTGGATCCCGGTCGATGGACAGATGCGGGAAATGGACCGCGCGTGTTTTGTTTTTATCGATTTACTCGTATTTTAATTGTAATTGATGTTTATTTGTTATTTCTAACTTATTTTCATAATATTTTTTTTTTAATTTATGCCTGTATAAATTTCAGTCAAGATATGAGTTTAAAAAAAGGTACAAGGAGTATACTTTTAATTTCTGAATGGCAATAAAACCATACAATATTTGCACCTTGTTTTTTATTTTATTTACATATTAATATATCAAGAATAAAATACAATAAAAACATCACATACTATAGTATTTTTTTTCCACTTTACCTGCATTTATAAAAGCGGGCCGCGCGGGTCGCCGCCATACATCAGTCAACAAGCGGTGTCGTTTGTATTTTATGTATAATAAACTTTTGTTATTATAAACAAAGGTTTATTTTAAATAATAAGTTAGCTTATCAACTCCACGTAATAAAATCCGCACATCTGTTAATTGAATAGATTTTAAGTGAAAACGGAATAAAGAATGCACTAAAATTTGGGTCGTCAGTCGTCATCAGTCGGTTAGCTTTGAATTATTTTCAGGTAGAAATGTTATTCTAGGTATAAAAACAATACATGTAATAGGTTCTTTTCAAACATATTACAATACTAATAACATGGACGTGTCTAAGAAATATTTTAAATAATGAGCTATAAAACCGCCATAAATTACCTACTTTACCTGCAAAAAATCCATACAAATTTACAAGCCGGTTGCGGCGTACGCTGGCTATATTCAATTGTTTTACTTCGTTTTGTAAAACAAATATACACATTTAACTTTGGATTTATGTAATTAAATGTTAATTAGGGCTTTATATTAAAAACAATGTTAGTACTGTACATGAGGATTTCATTTAAATATGACCAAAATTAAATGCAATATTCCGTTTTTTAGGGGTATGGCCGCACTCAGCGACTCTTTTTACGAAAAATCTTCATTAAAAGTATTTTAATATGAATATAAAATGAAACTAATAAATATTTTCTATTATTTAATTAATTTGTTTGTCGTAAATATCATCAATTTTAAATAAAACACGATCAAAATATTCAAACGGCTGGCCGCCGAACCTCGTATTTTGAACGATATTTTTGCGCCTTTTTTGTTCTGAAAGTAGATGAAATAAAAAAATTTTAAGCATAACCAAAAGAGTAAAATATTTAATAAAACCTTAAATCAGAGCAAGACACTAAAACTATGCTCAGCAACCGTAAACAGCAAAGGATCTATATTCTAGTGAGTTGTGTTTCGTGGTATAAACAAAAATATTTAAAGATTTAGATGAGATGCCCTATTGCAAACTCCGCCACATCATGCACCACTCGTCATCGTTGATCAATCGAAATGTTTGGTTTTTCTACTGTTAGCTATAGCCATTTTTAGGGTTCCGTAGTCAAAATGGCAAAAAGACAGTTTCGTCATGTCCGTCTGTCTGTCTGTCTGTCCGTATGACACAGGCATTTTACTGAAAAGCTACACGATGAATATTGATTAAATTTGGTGGAAAGGTGTCTTGTAGTAGCCGCTGCTTAGTTTGATAGCTAAATAATAATAAAAAAAATATTTTTTGGGGGGCACTCTATACGTGTAGTAGCCGATTTTTTTTATTAGCAAACATCAACGTGTGGCACAACATTTTACAGCTCTTTTAAAAACATTATAAGGTTTTTATAGGTTTCTTTGATAAAGTGATTATTTTTGGAAATAATCGCTCCGAAAGAAGCATAAATTGTCTTAATCCCTTATCTTTTGAAGCGTATAACCAAAAAATATGCAAAAAATAACAAAGCAAAGCTTAATAACTAAAATGATTTCAGATATCATAGGATATACCGTCATTGAGTTATTACCGAAAAACTGCGTTTCTCAACACTCTCTTCGCTGATGCAATTGTTCAAGGCTGAGGAACCCTACACTGAGCATGGTCTGACATGCTCTTGTCGGGTTTCTTTTTGTGCCGATATGTGACGTTTAGAAAAAAAACAAACGGCGGCTGTGAGATGTCAAAAAAAATATGTTGTTTTGAATATTGTAAAGATTTAAAAAAATTGTATAAAATGATTATGACTGTAATACTAAAAAAGTAAGTTAGCATTCTTTCTTAATTTTTAATACTTGGCAATAGCTAAAAGTCAAAAGTTAGTAGTTACATACTAAAAGGATTAAATAAAAAAAACAGCCTGCCAAAAATATGGAAAAAAAGAACCTCTACGTTTAATGATGCAGTTGGAGGCACTTTACTAAGTTCATCGAGATTCATTATTGGCTCCGACTTCATGATTATTATATACGTAGAGGATCTTGTGTACATCTTTTTTGAGCAGGCGGGTTTTATTTTACTCTTATTTAAAGGTCAGCAGCGGCCCATTTATTAATCCATTAGACTTTGTTTTAATTAATAGTTAAGCATGATGATCAAAAAATTAAAACCCATTATCAGTATTAAGTAGATTCATTATATAATTATACACATTATAAATTACAAAATTGTAGGTAAAACATTAACCCATTATATTATCCTAAAATATGAAAAGACCATTTGATTAAAGTTTAATTAGTTATAGTATTACGAAATGACTATTCTCAGAAAGTTATTTAAATATTACACATTCATTCTAGACAGCTCAATGCTTCTACTCCAGCTCCAGGCTATGACGTACATTACTAATAGCTATTCATACGTTGCCACTATTCTTCCTTCATTTGAAAAACTTGCTCCCGTTGCGATCTAAAATGAACGACGAATGAACGTGAGTAGCACCATACTTAGGAGAGCTCAAGTGCAAGACCGTAACCGACATCCACGCGGGCCGAGCCGCGGGCTTTAGGTATTATAGGTATAAAAATGAAAGTGATGTCATTCCTTCTCTAATTAATGTTCAACCAAAATCCTTGGACTTAGTAAGCTGAAATTTCGCAGAGAGGTTTCTTGTTCGATCAAAGCAAGGGATGATAAAGATCTTTAGGCAACTCGAGCTTTAAGAGGATAAACGAACTTAACGCGGACGTAGCCACGAGCAAATACTGTTTGTAATATATTTTATCTATTAAATCACACTAATATTATAAAGGCGAAAGTTTGTGAGTATGTGAGTGTGTATGTTTGTAACTTCTTCATAACTTTAATTCAGAGATTTTAGGTTCAATCGATTTGAAATGATCATTGATGGGTTGTTATGTAGAGGTAACCTAAGCCTTTAGGGAAAACAAGATATTTAAAAATTAAATCATTTATTACTATTAAGTATTTACATTCTCTCATTTAAATTACATACTTTGAAAAAAAAAAAAAACATTTTTTTGCATGAATAAGGTAAAGAAAGTTCTTAAATAAATTATGACACATCGCATTCACATTGACGTGCAAATTAAAAAAAAAAACATGTTAAAAATTTTTTAATTGTTAAATTTACAGATGTTATTATATATAAAAAATATTAATTATATATAAAAAAAAAGCAAAAACATAACACTAATCTTTTTCTATTACAATAATTACTTATTTAATAATTAATAGTTAAATAAAATAATAAAATAAAAAAGTAAAAACATTTATCTATCAATTTAATGAAATTTTACAATATTAACATTGATTGTAAATCAAACAGTCTTCGCAGTGATTCAATAGGTTCTGATGGTTTCCAGCTTGCATTGTTATCTTCGTCATTATTGTCAGAAACACTTGCAGGCGATATTGGTTCGTATATCGGACTGCTGCCACTCTCTGTTGAGTCTTCACCATCGGTTGCTTTGTCATTCGTTAGGAAGTTGTTGACGACACCGTATACATTTTTCATTACGATATCATCAAGCGTGACGTATCCAAATTCATCTGTGTTCTTATTTATTAGTGATTCCACATACTCAAGTCGAGGTATACTTCGGGCACCACTCCATTCATTGGAAGCTTCATTTCCATGTTCTTCTTCAGTCTCCTCTTGTCCTTTTTTATCTTTGAAGCGACGATTCTGAAACCAAATTTTAACAGTTTTGTCATTAAGTTGCAGTTGGTTTACTATAACTTGCCTCTCTTCACGTGTGATGTACTGTCTTGTTTTGAAAATATCTTCTAATGATTCTAATTGTTCTGTAGTAAAAACTGTACGTTTCCGTTTGCGTTTTACTATCGTCTTGAAGTTTCCGTTTCTTGTTGGTACAACTGAAACAATGAAAATGACCATTTTAACATAACATACCAAGAAATATAAATAAAAAGAGAAACAGAAATTTAGAGACAGTCAATAAATGTAGAAGACACTTACAACTTATTTGTGCATAATGTTTCTTCGCCATAAAGTTACGGGGAAGTTTTTGACCTGGTGGATAAAACACTGGTGACGGTACTGGATCAGGCGTGAGTGGAATGTTCTGTAAAGACGAAAAAGACTGTGTGTGAAAGGAGCCATCGGTGAATTGATTGTCTTGAAAAGGCACACTTGTTTGTATGCGTGCAGAGTGTAGAGCAAAAGTATGATCTGAAGCGCATACTGTATTGCTGATTTGACTGTAACAATTGTCAGTCGTTTTCACATCCAGCAACATCTGAAAAAGAGAAAAGACGTTTAGAGTTTTATACAGCTTTTATAATAATTTAAATTATTTATTATAATTTAGTTAGAAGAACTTGCTGAAATTTATACGTACTTGTTCATTAGACGGACTTTTATTCTGGCTATAAGACCAGCAATTTTCGCTACAGTAGTTCATAGTCAGCTCGTCACAGTAAAAAGCAGGAGTATCTTGGCAAGAATACATGATTACTTTATGTACTGGGACCGAGTGATACATGATTGATTGTTCATACCACTTTTATACTGTTCACCCTTACCTAATTACTAATTAGCTACCCCTTCCCTACTCAGGTAATAATTTTAACAATTGGTCACTACATAATCCCTTTATTAGCCACCCTATTTAGAGTTCAAAATGTAAAAACATGTTTACTTCTTTTTACCAGATTGAGAGCAAACAGATTTGTTTACTTTTTATGTGTTTTTGTTTTTTTTTATTACCCTTGATTTTTATATTGTAATCCTTTATTACGTAAAAGATAATACTCTAGATTAGAAGTATTTATTTTTTTATTAGAAGTAGATATAAAAAATTGGAATAAAGGTAACCTATTTATTATGTTGATAAGTATTTTTTGTTGTACTCTTAAGTTTATTAAAACTCGTATAGAGTTCAAAGAATTAAATATTTACAAATCCATTCTCAGACACTTTTGATTATATAGGTGACTATAAAGCTGAGGAGTTTGTTTGAACGTGGTAATCTCAGGAACTACAGGTTCGAATTAAAAAATTCTCTCACTGTTAGATAGCACATTTATCGAGGAAGACTATAGGCTATATACGGTGCGACCAATAAGAGCGGAGTAGCAATGAGAAGTATTGCAAAAATGGAGAAAAATTGTGCGTAGAAGTTGCGCGGGAAAGCTAGTAATATTATAAATTCAAAAGTTTGTGTGAAAGGATTTTTGATAAAATTTTACAGTGACATAGTTTACATACATATACTTTAACAGATAAACAAAATGCGGGCAAAAGTTAGTCTCTTATACATTTGCAAAGTACCTATATAGTAGTACCTAGTACCAGTTAGAGAGTTTATTCTAGTGAGTTGTGCTTCGTGGTATAAACAAAATGCCCTATTGCAAACTCCGCCACATCATGCACCACTCGTAATCGTTGGTCAATCGAAATGTTCCTTTCGTCTGTCCAGCCCCATAGGGAGCGCTTTAACTATGTCCGACCGGCTCCCGGTCGATGGACAGACGCGGGAAATGGACCGCGCGTGTTTTGTTTTTTATCGATTTACTCGTATTTTAATTGTAATTGATGTTTATTTGTTATTTCTAACTTATTTTCATAATATATATTTTTTTAATTTATGCCTGTATAAATTTCAGTCAAGATATGAGTTTACAAAAAAGGTACAAGGAGTGTACTTTTAATTTCTAAATAGCAATAAAACAATACAATATTTGCACCTTGTTTTTTATTTTATTTACATATTAATATATCAAGAATAAAATACAATAAAAACATCACATACTATAGTATTTTTTTCCACTTTACCTGCATTTATAAAAGCGGGCCGCGCGGGTCGCCGCCATACATCAGTCAACAAGCGGTGTCGTTTGTATTTTATGTATAATAAACTATTGTTATTATAAACAAAGGTTTATTTTAAATAATAAGTTAGCTTATCAACTACACGTAATAAAATCCGCACATCTGTTAATTGAATAGATTTTAAGTGAAAAAGGAATAGAGAATGCACTAAAATTTGGGTCGTCAGTCGTCATCAGTCGGTTAGCTTTGAATTATTTTCAGGTAGAAATGTTATTCTAGGTATAAAAACAATACATATAGTAGGTTCTTTTCAAACCTAACTACATATTACAATACTAATAACATGCACGTGTCTAAGAAATATTTTAAATAATGAGCTATAAAAACCGCCATAAATTACCTACTTTACCTGCAAAAAATCCATACAAATCCCTCGTCTGTCCACCGACCGGGAGCCGGTTGCGGCGCACACTGGCTATATTCAATTGTTTTATTTCGTTTTGTAAAACAAATATACACATTTAACTTTGGATTTATGTAATACGAACGATATTTTTGCGCCTTTTTTGTTCTGAAAGTAGATGAAATAAAAAAATTTTAAGCATGACCAAAAGAGTAAAATATTTAATAAAACCTTAAATCAGAGCAAGACACTAAAACTATGCTCAGCAACCGTAAACAGCAAAGGATCTATATTCTAGTGAGTTGTGTTTCGTGGTATAAACAAAAATATTTAAAGATTTAGATGAGATGCCCTATTGCAAACTCCGCCACATCATGCACCACTCGTCATCGTTGGTCAATCGAAATGTTTGGTTTTTCTATTGTTAGCTATAGCCATTTTTAAGGTTCCGTAGTCAAAATGGCAAAAAGACAGTTTCGTCATGTCCGTCCGTCTGTCTGTCTGTCCGTATGACACAGGCATTGTACTGAAAAGCTACACGATGAATATTGATTAAATTTGGTGGAAAGGTGTCTTGTAGTAGCCGCTGCTTAGTTTGATAGCTAAATAATAATAAAAAAAATATTTTTTGGGGGGCACTCCATACGTGTAGTAGCCGATTTTTTTTTATTAGCAAACATCAACGTGTGGCACAACATTTTACAGCTCTTTTAAAAACATTATAAGGTTTTTATAGGTTTCTTTGATAAAGTGAATATTTTTGGAAATAATCGCTCCGAAAGAAGCATAAATTGTCTTAATCCCTTATCTTTTGAAGCGTATAACCAAAAAATATGCAAAAAATAACAAAGCAAAGCTTAATAACTAAAATGATTTCAGATATCATAGGATATACCGTCATTGAGTTATTACCGAAAAACTGCGTTTCTCAACACTCTCTTCGCTGATGCAATTGTTCAAGGCTGAGGAACCCTACACTGAGCATGGTCTGACATGCTCTTGTCGGGTTTCTTTTTGTGCCGATATGTGACGTTTAGAAAAAAAACAAACGGCGGCTGTGAGATGTCAAAAAAAATATGTTGTTTTGAATATTGTAAAGATTTAAAAAAATTGTATAAAATGATTATGACTGTAATACTAAAAAAGTAAGTTAGCATTCTTTCTTAATTTTTAATACTTGGCAATAGCTAAAAGTCAAAAGTTAGTAGTTACATACTAAAAGGATTAAATAAAAAAAACAGCCTGCCAAAAATATGGAAAAAAAAGAACCTCTACGTTTAATGATGCAGTTGGAGGCACTTTACTAAGTTCATCGAGATTCATTATTGGCTCCGACTTCATGATTATTATATACGTAGAGGATCTTGTGTACATCTTTTTTGAGCAGGCGGGTTTTATTTTACTCTTATTTAAAGGTCAGCAGCGGCCCATTTATTAATCCATTAGACTTTGTTTTAATTAATAGTTAAGCATGATGATCAAAAAATTAAAACCCATTATCAGTATTAAGTAGATTCATTATATAATTATACACATTATAAATTACAAAATTGTAGGTAAAACATTAACCCATTATATTATCCTAAAATATGAAAAGACCATTTGATTAAAGTTTAATTAGTTATAGTATTACGAAATGACTATTCTCAGAAAGTTATTTAAATATTACACATTCATTCTAGACAGCTCAATGCTTCTACTCCAGCTCCAGGCTATGACGTACATTACTAATAGCTATTCATACGTTGCCACTATTCTTCCTTCATTTGAAAAACTTGCTCCCGTTGCGATCTAAAATGAACGACGAATGAACGTGAGTAGCACCATACTTAGGAGAGCTCAAGTGCAAGACCGTAACCGACATCCACGCGGGCCGAGCCGCGGGCATTAGGTATTATAGGTATAAAAATGAAAGTGATGTCATTCCTTCTCTAATTGATGTTCAACCAAAATCCTTGGACTTAGTAAGCTGAAATTTCGCAGAGAGGTTTCTTGTTCGATCAAAGCAAGGGATGATAAAGAACTTTAGGCAACTCGAGCTTTAAGAGGATAAACGAACTTAACGCGGACGTAGCCACGAGCAAATACTGTTTGTAATATATTTTATCTATTAAATCACACTAATATTATAAAGGCGAAAGTTTGTGAGTATGTGAGTGTGTATGTTTGTAACTTCTTCATGCCTAAACAGCCGGAGCGATTTTAATAAAATTTGATACGGAGTTAGCTGACACCCTGGATTAACACATAGGCTAATAAACCGCGGGTAACACCGCGGAGCACAGCTAGTTTGTAAATTAATTTAAAACTTAACATTACCTAATTGTTTTGAAACTTTCGCGATGTTTACATATATTAGAATATTATAGCCTTAAAATATTTTACACGATTAAGTCTCGACAATAGTCTAATAATAACATTACCTAACTTTAATTCAGAGATTTTAGGTTCAATCGATTTGAAATGATCATTGATGGGTTGTTATGTAGAGGTAACCTAAGCCTTTAGGGAAAACAAGATATTTGAAAATTAAATCATTTATTACTATTAAGTATTTACATTCTCTCATTTAAATTACATACTTTGAAAAAAAAAAAAACATTTTTTTGCATGAATAAGGTAAAGAAAGTTCTTAAATAAATTATGACACATCGCATTCACATTGACGTGCAAATTAAAAAAAAAAAACATGTTAAAAATGTTTTAATTGTTAAATTTACAGATGTTATTATATATAAAAAATATTAATTATATATAAAAAAAAAGCAAAAACATAACACTAATCTTTTTCTATTACAATAATTACTTATTTAATAATTAATAGTTAAATAAAATAATAAAATAAAAAAGTAAAAACATTTATCTATCAATTTAATGAAATTTTACAATATTAACATTGATTGTAAATCAAACAGTCTTCGCAGTGATTCAATAGGTTCTGATGGTTTCCAGCTTGCATTGTTATCTTCGTCATTATTGTCAGAAACACTTGCAGGCGATATTGGTTCGTATATCGGACTGCTGCCACTCTCTGTTGAGTCTTCACCATCGGTTGCTTTGTCATTCGTTAGGAAGTTGTTGACGACACCGTATACATTTTTCATTACGATATCATCAAGCGTGACGTATCCAAATTCATCTGTGTTCTTATTTATTAGTGATTCCACATACTCAAGTCGAGGTATACTTCGGGCACCACTCCATTCATTGGAAGCTTCATTTCCATGTTCTTCTTCAGTCTCCTCTTGTCCTTTTTTATCTTTGAAGCGACGATTCTGAAACCAAATTTTAACAGTTTTGTCATTAAGTTGCAGTTGGTTTACTATAACTTGCCTCTCTTCACGTGTGATGTACTGTCTTGTTTTGAAAATATCTTCTAATGATTCTAATTGTTCTGTAGTAAAAACTGTACGTTTCCGTTTGCGTTTTACTATCGTCTTGAAGTTTCCGTTTCTTGTTGGTACAACTGAAACAATGAAAATGACCATTTTAACATAACATACCAAGAAATATAAATAAAAAGAGAAACAGAAATTTAGAGACAGTCAATAAATGTAGAAGACACTTACAACTTATTTGTGCATAATGTTTCTTCGCCATAAAGTTACGGGGAAGTTTTTGACCTGGTGGATAAAACACTGGTGACGGTACTGGATCAGGCGTGAGTGGAATGTTCTGTAAAGACGAAAAAGACTGTGTGTGAAAGGAGCCATCGGTGAATTGATTGTCTTGAAAAGGCACACTTGTTTGTATGCTTTTTTTTTTTTTTTTTTTTTTTAGATAAAAAAGACAACTCCCGCAGTAGGGTACAAGCCCTGTGTTACGGGGGACTTTACAAACATACAAGTCACGGACACAAATTACACCCAGACCCGGAACAACAATTTGTGGATCACACAAAGTGGTGTCCCGTGTGGGAATCGAACCCACGACCTCTTGCGTAGCAGTCGGATACACTCCCACCGCGCCACAGAGGCAGTCTGCGAGAGGCAGTATGCGTGCAGAGTGTAGGGCAAAAGTATGATCTGAAGCGCATACTGTATTGCTGATTTGACTGTAACAATTGTCAGTCGTTTTTACATCCAGCAACATCTGAAAAAGAGAAAAGACGTTTAGAGTTTTATACAGCTTTTATAATAATTTAAATTATTTATTAAAATTTAGTAAGAAGAACTTGCTGAAATTTATACGTACTTGTTCATTAGACGGACTTTTATTCTGGCTATAAGACCAGCAATTTTCGCTACAGTAGTTCATAGTCAGCTCGTCACAGTAAAAAGCAGGAGTATCTTGGCAAGAATACATGATTACTTTATGTACTGGGACCGAGTGATACATGATTGATTGTTCATACCACTTTTATACTGTTCACCCTTACCTAATTACTAATTAGCTACCCCTTCGCTACTCAGGTAATAATTTTAACAATTGGTCACTACATAATCCCTTTATTAGCCACCCTATTTAGAGTTCAAAATGTAAAAACATGTTAACTTCTTTTTACCAGATTGAGAGCAAACAGATTTGTTTACTTTTTATGTGATCTTGTTTTTTTTATTACCCTTGATTTTTATATTGTAATCCTTTATTACGTAAAAGATAATACTCTAGATTAGAAGTATTTATATTTTTATTAGAAGTAGATATAAACAATTGGAATAAAGGTAACCTATTTATTATGTTGATAAGTATTTTTTGTTGTACTCTTAAGTTTATTAAAACTCGTATAGAGTTCAAAGAATCAAATATTTACAAATCCATTCTCAGACACTTTTGATTATATAGGTGACTATAAAGCTGAGGAGTTTGTTTGAACGTGGTAATCTCAGGAACTACAGGTTCGAATTAAAAAATTCTCTCACTGTTAGATAGCACATTTATCGAGGAAGACTATAGGCTATATACGGTGCGACCAATAAGAGCGGAGCAGCAATGAGAAGTATTGCAAAAATGGAGAAAAATTGTGCGTAGAAGTTGCGCTGGAAAGCTAGTAATATTATAAATTTAAAAGTTTGTGTGAAAGGATTTTTGATAAAATTTTACAGTGACATAGTTTACATACATATACTTTAACAAATAAACATAATGCGGGCAAAAGTTAGTCTCTTATACATTTGCAAAGTACCTATATAGTAGTACCTAGTACCAGTTAGAGAGTTTATTCTAGTGAGTTGTGCTTCGTGGTATAAACAAAATGCCCTATTGCAAACTCCGCCACATGCACCACTCGTAATCGTTGGTCAATCGAAATGTTCCTTTCGTCTGTCCAGCCCCATAGAGGGAGCGCTTTAACTTTGTCCGACTGGATCCCGGTCGATGGACAGATGCGGGAAATGGACCGCGCGTGTTTTGTTTTTATCGATTTGCTCGTATTTTAATTGTAATTGATGTTTATTTGTTATTTCTAACTTATTTTCATAATATTTTTTTTTTAATTTATGCCTGTATAAATTTCAGTCAAGATATGAGTTTAAAAAAAGGTACAAGGAGTGTACTTTTAATTTCTGAATGGCAATAAAACCATACAATATTTGCACCTTGTTTTTTATTTTATTTACATATTAATATATCAAGAATAAAATACAATAAAAACATCACATACTATAGTATTTTTTTTCCACTTTACCTGCATTTATAAAAGCGGGCCGCGCGGGTCGCCGCCATACATCAGTCAACAAGCGGTGTCGTTTGTATTTTATGTATAAAAAACTATTGTTATTATAAACATAGGTTTATTTTAAATAATAAGTTAGCTTATCAACTCCACGTAATAAAATCCGCACATCTGTTAATTGAATAGATTTTAAGTGAAAACGGAATAAAGAATGCACTAAAATTTGGGTCGTCAGTCGTCATCAGTCGGTTAGCTTTGAATTATTTTCAGGTAGAAATGTTATTCTAGGTATAAAAACAATACATGTAATAGGTTCTTTTCAAACATATTACAATACTAATAACATGGACGTGTCTAAGAAATATTTTAAATAATGAGCTATAAAACCGCCATAAATTACCTACTTTACCTGCAAAAAATCCATACAAATTTACAAGCCGGTTGCGGCGTACGCTGGCTATATTCAATTGTTTTACTTCGTTTTGTAAAACAAATATACACATTTAACTTTGGATTTATGTAATTAAATGTTAATTAGGGCTTTATATTAAAAACAATGTTAGTACTGTACATGAGGATTTCATTTAAATATGACCAAAATTAAATGCAATATTCCGTTTTTTAGGGGTATGGCCGCACTCAGCGACTCTTTTTACGAAAAATCTTCATTAAAAGTATTTTAATATGAATATAAAATGAAACTAATAAATATTTTCTATTATTTAATTAATTTGTTTGTCGTAAATATCATCAATTTTAAATAAAACACGATCAAAATATTCAAACGGCTGGCCGCCGAACCTCGTATTTTGAACGATATTTTTGCGCCTTTTTTGTTCTGAAAGTAGATGAAATAAAAAAATTTTAAGCATAACCAAAAGAGTAAAATATTTAATAAAACCTTAAATCAGAGCAAGACACTAAAACTATGCTCAGCAACCGTAAACAGCAAAGGATCTATATTCTAGTGAGTTGTGTTTCGTGGTATAAACAAAAATATTTAAAGATTTAGATGAGATGCCCTATTGCAAACTCCGCCACATCATGCACCACTCGTCATCGTTGATCAATCGAAATGTTTGGTTTTTCTACTGTTAGCTATAGCCATTTTTAGGGTTCCGTAGTCAAAATGGCAAAAAGACAGTTTCGTCATGTCCGTCTGTCTGTCTGTCTGTCCGTATGACACAGGCATTTTACTGAAAAGCTACACGATGAATATTGATTAAATTTGGTGGAAAGGTGTCTTGTAGTAGCCGCTGCTTAGTTTGATAGCTAAATAATAATAAAAAAAATATTTTTTGGGGGGCACTCTATACGTGTAGTAGCCGATTTTTTTTATTAGCAAACATCAACGTGTGGCACAACATTTTACAGCTCTTTTAAAAACATTATAAGGTTTTTATAGGTTTCTTTGATAAAGTGATTATTTTTGGAAATAATCGCTCCGAAAGAAGCATAAATTGTCTTAATCCCTTATCTTTTGAAGCGTATAACCAAAAAATATGCAAAAAATAACAAAGCAAAGCTTAATAACTAAAATGATTTCAGATATCATAGGATATACCGTCATTGAGTTATTACCGAAAAACTGCGTTTCTCAACACTCTCTTCGCTGATGCAATTGTTCAAGGCTGAGGAACCCTACACTGAGCATGGTCTGACATGCTCTTGTCGGGTTTCTTTTTGTGCCGATATGTGACGTTTAGAAAAAAAACAAACGGCGGCTGTGAGATGTCAAAAAAAATATGTTGTTTTGAATATTGTAAAGATTTAAAAAAATTGTATAAAATGATTATGACTGTAATACTAAAAAAGTAAGTTAGCATTCTTTCTTAATTTTTAATACTTGGCAATAGCTAAAAGTCAAAAGTTAGTAGTTACATACTAAAAGGATTAAATAAAAAAAACAGCCTGCCAAAAATATGGAAAAAAAAGAACCTCTACGTTTAATGATGCAGTTGGAGGCACTTTACTAAGTTCATCGAGATTCATTATTGGCTCCGACTTCATGATTATTATATACGTAGAGGATCTTGTGTACATCTTTTTTGAGCAGGCGGGTTTTATTTTACTCTTATTTAAAGGTCAGCAGCGGCCCATTTATTAATCCATTAGACTTTGTTTTAATTAATAGTTAAGCATGATGATCAAAAAATTAAAACCCATTATCAGTATTAAGTAGATTCATTATATAATTATACACATTATAAATTACAAAATTGTAGGTAAAACATTAACCCATTATATTATCCTAAAATATGAAAAGACCATTTGATTAAAGTTTAATTAGTTATAGTATTACGAAATGACTATTCTCAGAAAGTTATTTAAATATTACACATTCATTCTAGACAGCTCAATGCTTCTACTCCAGCTCCAGGCTATGACGTACATTACTAATAGCTATTCATACGTTGCCACTATTCTTCCTTCATTTGAAAAACTTGCTCCCGTTGCGATCTAAAATGAACGACGAATGAACGTGAGTAGCACCATACTTAGGAGAGCTCAAGTGCAAGACCGTAACCGACATCCACGCGGGCCGAGCCGCGGGCATTAGGTATTATAGGTATAAAAATGAAAGTGATGTCATTCCTTCTCTAATTGATGTTCAACCAAAATCCTTGGACTTAGTAAGCTGAAATTTCGCAGAGAGGTTTCTTGTTCGATCAAAGCAAGGGATGATAAAGAACTTTAGGCAACTCGAGCTTTAAGAGGATAAACGAACTTAACGCGGACGTAGCCACGAGCAAATACTGTTTGTAATATATTTTATCTATTAAATCACACTAATATTATAAAGGCGAAAGTTTGTGAGTATGTGAGTGTGTATGTTTGTAACTTCTTCATGCCTAAACGGCCGGAGCGATTTTAATAAAATTTGATACGGAGTTAGCTGACACCCTGGATTAACACATAGGCTAATAAACCGCGGGTAACACCGCGGAGCACAGCTAGTTTGTAAATTAATTTAAAACTTAACATTACCTAATTGTTTTGAAACTTTCGCGATGTTTACATATATTAGAATATTATAGCCTTAAAATATTTTACACGATTAAGTCTCGACAATAGTCTAATAATAACATTACCTAACTTTAATTCAGAGATTTTAGGTTCAATCGATTTGAAATGATCATTGATGGGTTGTTATGTAGAGGTAACCTAAGCCTTTAGGGAAAACAAGATATTTAAAAATTAAATCATTTATTACTATTAAGTATTTACATTCTCTCATTTAAATTACATACTTTGAAAAAAAAAAAAACATTTTTTTGCATGAATAAGGTAAAGAAAGTTCTTAAATAAATTATGACACATCGCATTCACATTGACGTGCAAATTAAAAAAAAACATGTTAAAAATTTTTTAATTGTTAAATTTACAGATGTTATTATATATAAAAAATATTAATTATATATATAAAAAAAAAGCAAAAACATAACACTAATCTTTTTCTATTACAATAATTACTTATTTAATAATTAATAGTTAAATAAAATAATAAAATAAAAAAGTAAAAACATTTATCTATCAATTTAATGAAATTTTACAATATTAACATTGATTGTAAATCAAACAGTCTTCGCAGTGATTCAATAGGTTCTGATGGTTTCCAGCTTGCATTGTTATCTTCGTCATTATTGTCAGAAACACTTGCAGGCGATATTGGTTCGTATATCGGACTGCTGCCACTCTCTGTTGAGTCTTCACCATCGGTTGCTTTGTCATTCGTTAGGAAGTTGTTGACGACACCGTATACATTTTTCATTACGATATCATCAAGCGTGACGTATCCAAATTCATCTGTGTTCTTATTTATTAGTGATTCCACATACTCAAGTCGAGGTATACTTCGGGCACCACTCCATTCATTGGAAGCTTCATTTCCATGTTCTTCTTCAGTCTCCTCTTGTCCTTTTTTATCTTTGAAGCGACGATTCTGAAACCAAATTTTAACAGTTTTGTCATTAAGTTGCAGTTGGTTTACTATAACTTGCCTCTCTTCACGTGTGATGTACTGTCTTGTTTTGAAAATATCTTCTAATGATTCTAATTGTTCTGTAGTAAAAACTGTACGTTTCCGTTTGCGTTTTACTATCGTCTTGAAGTTTCCGTTTCTTGTTGGTACAACTGAAACAATGAAAATGACCATTTTAACATAACATACCAAGAAATATAAATAAAAAGAGAAACAGAAATTTAGAGACAGTCAATAAATGTAGAAGACACTTACAACTTATTTGTGCATAATGTTTCTTCGCCATAAAGTTACGGGGAAGTTTTTGACCTGGTGGATAAAACACTGGTGACGGTACTGGATCAGGCGTGAGTGGAATGTTCTGTAAAGACGAAAAAGACTGTGTGTGAAAGGAGCCATCGGTGAATTGATTGTCTTGAAAAGGCACACTTGTTTGTATGCGTGCAGAGTGTAGAGCAAAAGTATGATCTGAAGCGCATACTGTATTGCTGATTTGACTGTAACAATTGTCAGTCGTTTTCACATCCAGCAACATCTGAAAAAGAGAAAAGACGTTTAGAGTTTTATACAGCTTTTATAATAATTTAAATTATTTATTATAATTTAGTTAGAAGAACTTGCTGAAATTTATACGTACTTGTTCATTAGACGGACTTTTATTCTGGCTATAAGACCAGCAATTTTCGCTACAGTAGTTCATAGTCAGCTCGTCACAGTAAAAAGCAGGAGTATCTTGGCAAGAATACATGATTACTTTATGTACTGGGACCGAGTGATACATGATTGATTGTTCATACCACTTTTATACTGTTCACCCTTACCTAATTACTAATTAGCTACCCCTTCCCTACTCAGGTAATAATTTTAACAATTGGTCACTACATAATCCCTTTATTAGCCACCCTATTTAGAGTTCAAAATGTAAAAACATGTTTACTTCTTTTTACCAGATTGAGAGCAAACAGATTTGTTTACTTTTTATGTGTTTTTGTTTTTTTTTATTACCCTTGATTTTTATATTGTAATCCTTTATTACGTAAAAGATAATACTCTAGATTAGAAGTATTTATTTTTTTATTAGAAGTAGATATAAAAAATTGGAATAAAGGTAACCTATTTATTATGTTGATAAGTATTTTTTGTTGTACTCTTAAGTTTATTAAAACTCGTATAGAGTTCAAAGAATTAAATATTTACAAATCCATTCTCAGACACTTTTGATTATATAGGTGACTATAAAGCTGAGGAGTTTGTTTGAACGTGGTAATCTCAGGAACTACAGGTTCGAATTGAAAAATTCTCTCACTGTTAGATAGCACATTTATCGAGGAAGACTATAGGCTATATACGGTGCGACCAATAAGAGCGGAGCAGCAATGAGAAGTATTGCAAAAATGGAGAAAAATTGTGCGTAGAAGTTGCGCGGGAAAGCTAGTAATATTATAAATTCAAAAGTTTGTGTGAAAGGATTTTTGATAAAATTTTACAGTGACATAGTTAACATACATATACTTTAACAAATAAACATAATGCGGGCAAAAGTTAGTCTCTTATACATTTGCAAAGTACCTATATAGTAGTACCTAGTACCAGTTAGAGAGTTTATTCTAGTGAGTTGTGCTTCGTGGTATAAACAAAATGCCCTATTGCAAACTCCGCCACATCATGCACCACTCGTAATCGTTGGTCAATCGAAATGTTCCTTTCGTCTGTCCAGCCCCATAGGGAGCGCTTTAACTATGTCCGACCGGCTCCCGGTCGATGGACAGACGCGGGAAATGGACCGCGCGTGTTTTGTTTTTTATCGATTTACTCGTATTTTAATTGTAATTGATGTTTATTTGTTATTTCTAACTTATTTTCATAATATATATTTTTTTAATTTATGCCTGTATAAATTTCAGTCAAGATATGAGTTTAAAAAAAAGGTACAAGGAGTGTACTTTTAATTTCTGAATAGCAATAAAACAATACAATATTTGCACCTTGTTTTTTATTTTATTTACATATTAATATATCAAGAATAAAATACAATAAAAACATCACATACTATAGTATTTTTTTCCACTTTACCTGCATTTATAAAAGCGGGCCGCGCGGGTCGCCGCCATACATCAGTCAACAAGCGGTGTCGTTTGTATTTTATGTATAATAAACTATTGTTATTATAAACAAAGGTTTATTTTAAATAATAAGTTAGCTTATCAACTACACGTAATAAAATCCGCACATCTGTTAATTGAATAGATTTTAAGTGAAAAAGGAATAGAGAATGCACTAAAATTTGGGTCGTCAGTCGTCATCAGTCGGTTAGCTTTGAATTATTTTCAGGTAGAAATGTTATTCTAGGTATAAAAACAATACATATAGTAGGTTCTTTTCAAACCTAACTACATATTACAATACTAATAACATGCACGTGTCTAAGAAATATTTTAAATAATGAGCTATAAAAACCGCCATAAATTACCTACTTTACCTGCAAAAAATCCATACAAATCCCTCGTCTGTCCACCGACCGGGAGCCGGTTGCGGCGCACACTGGCTATATTCAATTGTTTTATTTCGTTTTGTAAAACAAATATACACATTTAACTTTGTGTGATGAGCACGATGGTTTATTCTGTGTCTGGGTGTTATTTATCTATAATATGTATGTATTTAGAAATATATAAGTATGTTTATCAGTTGTCTGGTTTCCATAGTACAAGCTCTGCTTAGTTTGGGATCAGATAGCGTTGTGTGAGTTGTCCCAAGATATTATTATTATTATTATTATTATTATTTATGTAATACGAACGATATTTTTGCGCCTTTTTTGTTCTGAAAGTAGATGAAATAAAACAATTTTAAGCATGACCAAAAGAGTAAAATATTTAATAAAACCTTAAATCAGAGCAAGACACTAAAACTATGCTCAGCAACCGTAAACAGCAAAGGATCTATATTCTAGTGAGTTGTGTTTCGTGGTATAAACAAAAATATTTAAAGATATAGATGAGATGCCCTATTGCAAACTCCGCCACATCATGCGGGTGCTTCCGTATTCTACCCACCTTTTCATCCCACAAATATTTTATTCCGATTTTTACCCAAAACTTATTACGTTTTAAACCCACAGTTTTAAAATCAAATTTTTTTTTACGTATTCTACCTAAAATATATTCCGGTGTCTACCCACTTCAATTAACTAAGCTTTTGGTACAGACAGCACAATAATTAAAACTATTTAAAATCACAAATATATTTACGAAATGCCTCGAGTAACTATATCTTTGACGTGAGTAGCAGGTTACAGCAGTCAGGCAAAACGAAAAAGGGTTTTCAATATCATTTTGCTAGGCAGGTAAATCAAAAAAGGGTTTATAATATCATTTTGCTTTCTCTGTCTATCTCATTGCGTCGAAGAAGGGTTAATCTGTGATTTTACTATAGTATAAGAAATGTAGATAGCATAATAAGCATTGGTCATTGTTTGTAAAAAAATATCTTCATTAACAGAGATTTTTAAACTTAGGCTTTCATCAATATACCTATTGACAAAAATGTGATTTGCTTTGTGTAATTTTATAATTGTAACGAATCTGTGATATTACTAAAGTTAAGGAAATGTAGATAGATACCTACAGAATTTTGTTTTAGTAGAAAATAAGTCTAATATTATTCTATTTTACATTGCGATACATAAATCTTGATTATCAATTTATAAGTAGGTACAGATTTATACATTTAGTCTTTTTGTTTTGAAATGATTTAAATTTTAAGATTTTTTGTATAATCTGTTATTGTTTATTTACAACATTGGTTTTTGTTAAGCCGTTCAACTATAAATTAAACTAATCAGTTATCAAATCTCTTTTCACGAGTCCTAATTGGTCGACTGTAAACTTAGGACAGTCAATCAGAGCCCTTAACAAGTGATTATGACACGTGCCTTGTTAATCAACAAGGCGTTTTAGAAACCATTGTTATATGACAGTTTAATTTAAATTAATTTATTACAAAATAATATAAGTACCTATTATATGTTTAAATACTTTTAAGAAAATCAATAACATTGTTTTCTTTTGCTGGCGTTACAAAACCAATATTCTATAGCTTTATATGTATTTTACTTTTCATTTGGGTTGAAAACGGATTTAATATTTTGCTGCGGGTAGAAAACGGAATTATATTAATAAATTTTTACTCGTGGGTAGAAAATGTAGGTAGAATACGGAAGCACCCCATCATGCACCACTCGTCATCGTTGGTCAATCGAAATGTTTGGTTTTTCTATTGTTAGCTATAGCCATTTTTAAGGTTCCGTAGTCAAAATGGCAAAAAGACAGTTTCGTCATGTCCGTCCGTCTGTCTGTCTGTCCGTATGACACAGGCATTGTACTGAAAAGCTACACGATGAATATTGATTAAATTTGGTGGAAAGGTGTCTTGTAGTAGCCGCTGCTTAGTTTGATAGCTAAATAATAATAAAAAAAATATTTTTTGGGGGGCACTCCATACGTGTAGTAGCCGATTTTTTTTTATTAGCAAACATCAACGTGTGGCACAACATTTTACAGCTCTTTTAAAAAAATTATAAGGTTTTTATAGGTTTCTTTGATAAAGTGAATATTTTTGGAAATAATCGCTCCGAAAGAAGCATAAATTGTCTTAATCCCTTATCTTTTGAAGCGTATAACCAAAAAATATGCAAAAAATAACAAAGCAAAGCTTAATAACTAAAATGATTTCAGATATCATAGGATATACCGTCATTGAGTAATTACCGAAAAACTGCGTTTCTCAACACTCTCTTCGCTGATGCAATTGTTCAAGGCTGAGGAACCCTACACTGAGCATGGTCTGACATGCTCTTGTCGGGTTTCTTTTTGTGCCGATATGTGACGTTTAGAAAAAATACAAACGGCGGCTGTGAGATGTCAAAAAAAAAACATGTTGTTTTGAATATTGTAAGGATTTAAAAAAATTGTATAAAATGATTATGACTGTAATACTAAAAAAGTAAGTTAGCATTCTTTCTTAATTTTTAATACTTGGCAATAGCTCAAAGTCAAAAGTTAGTAGTTACATATTAAAAGCACTAAAAGGATTAAATAAAAAAAACAGCCTGCCAAAAATATGGAAAAAAAAGAACCTCTACGTTTATTGATGCAGTTGGAGGCACTTTACTAAGTTCATCGAGATTCATTATTGGCTCCGACTTCATGATTATTATATACGTAGAGGATCTTGTGTACATCTTTTTTGAGCAGGCGGGTTTTATTTTACTCTTATTTAAAGGTCAGCAGCGGCCCATTTATTAATCCATTAGACTTTGTTTTAATTAATAGTTAAGCATGATGATCAAAAAATTAAAACCCATTATCAGTATTAAGTAGATTCATTATATAATTATACACATTATAAATTACAAAATTGTAGGTAAAACATTAACCCATTATATTATCCTAAAATATGAAAAGACCATTTGATTAAAGTTTAATTAGTTATAGTATTACGAAATGACTATTCTCAGAAAGTTATTTAAATATTACACATTCATTCTAGACAGCTCAATGCTTCTACTCCAGCTCCAGGCTATGACGTACATTACTAATAGCTATTCATACGTTGCCACTATTCTTCCTTCATTTGAAAAACTTGCTCCCGTTGCGATCTAAAATGAACGACGAATGAACGTGAGTAGCACCATACTTAGGAGAGCTCAAGTGCAAGACCGTAACCGACATCCACGCGGGCCGAGCCGCGGGCTTTAGGTATTATAGGTATAAAAATGAAAGTGATGTCATTCCTTCTCTAATTGATGTTCAACCAAAATCCTTGGACTTAGTAAGCTGAAATTTCGCAGAGAGGTTTCTTGTTCGATCAAAGCAAGGGATGATAAAGATCTTTAGGCAACTCGAGCTTTAAGAGGATAAACGAACTTAACGCGGACGTAGCCACGAGCAAATACTGTTTGTAATATATTTTATCTATTAAATCACACTAATATTATAAAGGCGAAAGTTTGTGAGTATGTGAGTGTGTATGTTTGTAACTTCTTCATAACTTTAATTCAGAGATTTTAGGTTCAATCGATTTGAAATGATCATTGATGGGTTGTTATGTAGAGGTAACCTAAGCCTTTAGGGAAAACAAGATATTTAAAAATTAAATCATTTATTACTATTAAGTATTTACATTCTCTCATTTAAATTACATACTTTGAAAAAAAAAAAAAACATTTTTTTGCATGAATAAGGTAAAGAAAGTTCTTAAATAAATTATGACACATCGCATTCACATTGACGTGCAAATTAAAAAAAAAAACATGTTAAAAATTTTTTAATTGTTAAATTTACAGATGTTATTATATATAAAAAATATTAATTATATATAAAAAAAAAGCAAAAACATAACACTAATCTTTTTCTATTACAATAATTACTTATTTAATAATTAATAGTTAAATAAAATAATAAAATAAAAAAGTAAAAACATTTATCTATCAATTTAATGAAATTTTACAATATTAACATTGATTGTAAATCAAACAGTCTTCGCAGTGATTCAATAGGTTCTGATGGTTTCCAGCTTGCATTGTTATCTTCGTCATTATTGTCAGAAACACTTGCAGGCGATATTGGTTCGTATATCGGACTGCTGCCACTCTCTGTTGAGTCTTCACCATCGGTTGCTTTGTCATTCGTTAGGAAGTTGTTGACGACACCGTATACATTTTTCATTACGATATCATCAAGCGTGACGTATCCAAATTCATCTGTGTTCTTATTTATTAGTGATTCCACATACTCAAGTCGAGGTATACTTCGGGCACCACTCCATTCATTGGAAGCTTCATTTCCATGTTCTTCTTCAGTCTCCTCTTGTCCTTTTTTATCTTTGAAGCGACGATTCTGAAACCAAATTTTAACAGTTTTGTCATTAAGTTGCAGTTGGTTTACTATAACTTGCCTCTCTTCACGTGTGATGTACTGTCTTGTTTTGAAAATATCTTCTAATGATTCTAATTGTTCTGTAGTAAAAACTGTACGTTTCCGTTTGCGTTTTACTATCGTCTTGAAGTTTCCGTTTCTTGTTGGTACAACTGAAACAATGAAAATGACCATTTTAACATAACATACCAAGAAATATAAATAAAAAGAGAAACAGAAATTTAGAGACAGTCAATAAATGTAGAAGACACTTACAACTTATTTGTGCATAATGTTTCTTCGCCATAAAGTTACGGGGAAGTTTTTGACCTGGTGGATAAAACACTGGTGACGGTACTGGATCAGGCGTGAGTGGAATGTTCTGTAAAGACGAAAAAGACTGTGTGTGAAAGGAGCCATCGGTGAATTGATTGTCTTGAAAAGGCACACTTGTTTGTATGCGTGCAGAGTGTAGAGCAAAAGTATGATCTGAAGCGCATACTGTATTGCTGATTTGACTGTAACAATTGTCAGTCGTTTTCACATCCAGCAACATCTGAAAAAGAGAAAAGACGTTTAGAGTTTTATACAGCTTTTATAATAATTTAAATTATTTATTATAATTTAGTTAGAAGAACTTGCTGAAATTTATACGTACTTGTTCATTAGACGGACTTTTATTCTGGCTATAAGACCAGCAATTTTCGCTACAGTAGTTCATAGTCAGCTCGTCACAGTAAAAAGCAGGAGTATCTTGGCAAGAATACATGATTACTTTATGTACTGGGACCGAGTGATACATGATTGATTGTTCATACCACTTTTATACTGTTCACCCTTACCTAATTACTAATTAGCTACCCCTTCCCTACTCAGGTAATAATTTTAACAATTGGTCACTACATAATCCCTTTATTAGCCACCCTATTTAGAGTTCAAAATGTAAAAACATGTTTACTTCTTTTTACCAGATTGAGAGCAAACAGATTTGTTTACTTATTATGTGTTTTTGTTTTTTTTTATTACCCTTGATTTTTATATTGTAATCCTTTATTACGTAAAAGATAATACTCTAGATTAGAAGTATTTATATTTTTATTAGAAGTAGATATAAAAAATTGGAATAAAGGTAACCTATTTATTATGTTGATAAGTATTTTTTGTTGTACTCTTAAGTTTATTAAAACTCGTATAGAGTTCAAAGAATTAAATATTTACAAATCCATTCTCAGACACTTTTGATTATATAGGTGACTATAAAGCTGAGGAGTTTGTTTGAACGTGGTAATCTCAGGAACTACAGGTTCGAATTGAAAAATTCTCTCACTTTTAGATAGCACATTTATCGAGGAAGACTATAGGCTATATACGGTGCGACCAATAAGAGCGGAGCAGCAATGAGAAGTATTGCAAAAATGGAGAAAAATTGTGCGTAGAAGTTGCGCGGGAAAGCTAGTAATATTATAAATTCAAAAGTTTGTGTGAAAGGATTTTTGATAAAATTTTACAGTGACATAGTTTACATACATATACTTTAACAAATAAACATAATGCGGGCAAAAGTTAGTCTCTTATACATTTGCAAAGTACCTATATAGTAGTACCTAGTACCAGTTAGAGAGTTTATTCTAGTGAGTTGTGCTTCGTGGTATAAACAAAATGCCCTATTGCAAACTCCGCCACATCATGCACCACTCGTAATCGTTGGTCAATCGAAATGTTCCTTTCGTCTGTCCAGCCCCATAGGGAGCGCTTTAACTATGTCCGACCGGCTCCCGGTCGATGGACAGACGCGGGAAATGGACCGCGCGTGTTTTGTTTTTTATCGATTTACTCGTATTTTAATTGTAATTGATGTTTATTTGTTATTTCTAACTTATTTTCATAATATATATTTTTTTAATTTATGCCTGTATAAATTTTAGTCAAGATATGAGTTTAAAAAAAAGGTACAAGGAGTGTACTTTTAATTTCTGAATAGCAATAAAACAATACAATATTTGCACCTTGTTTTTTATTTTATTTACATATTAATATATCAAGAATAAAATACAATAAAAACATCACATACTATAGTATTTTTTTTCCACTTTACCTGCATTTATAAAAGCGGGCCGCGCGGGTCGCCGCCATACATCAGTCAACAAGCGGTGTCGTTTGTATTTTATGTATAATAAACTATTGTTATTATAAACAAAGGTTTATTTTAAATAATAAGTTAGCTTATCAACTACACGTAATAAAATCCGCACATCTGTTAATTGAATAGATTTTAAGTGAAAAAGGAATAGAGAATGCACTAAAATTTGGGTCGTCAGTCGTCATCAGTCGGTTAGCTTTGAATTATTTTCAGGTAGAAATGTTATTCTAGGTATAAAAACAATACATATAGTAGGTTCTTTTCAAACCTAACTACATATTACAATACTAATAACATGCACGTGTCTAAGAAATATTTTAAATAATGAGCTATAAAAACCGCCATAAATTACCTACTTTACCTGCAAAAAATCCATACAAATCCCTCGTCTGTCCACCGACCGGGAGCCGGTTGCGGCGCACACTGGCTATATTCAATTGTTTTATTTCGTTTTGTAAAACAAATATACACATTTAACTTTGGATTTATGTAATACGAACGATATTTTTGCGCCTTTTTTGTTCTGAAAGTAGATGAAATAAAAAAATTTTAAGCATGACCAAAAGAGTAAAATATTTAATAAAACCTTAAATCAGAGCAAGACACTAAAACTATGCTCAGCAACCGTAAACAGCAATGGATCTATATTCTAGTGAGTTGTGTTTCGTGGTATAAACAAAAATATTTAAAGATTTAGATGAGATGCCCTATTGCAAACTCCGCCACATCATGCACCACTCGTCATCGTTGGTCAATCGAAATGTTTGGTTTTTCTATTGTTAGCTATAGCCATTTTTAAGGTTCCGTAGTCAAAATGGCAAAAAGACAGTTTCGTCATGTCCGTCCGTCTGTCTGTCTGTCCGTATGACACAGGCATTGTACTGAAAAGCTACACGATGAATATTGATTAAATTTGGTGGAAAGGTGTCTTGTAGTAGCCGCTGCTTAGTTTGATAGCTAAATAATAATAAAAAAAATATTTTTTGGGGGGCACTCCATACGTGTAGTAGCCGATTTTTTTTTATTAGCAAACATCAACGTGTGGCACAACATTTTACAGCTCTTTTAAAAACATTATAAGGTTTTTATAGGTTTCTTTGATAAAGTGAATATTTTTGGAAATAATCGCTCCGAAAGAAGCATAAATTGTCTTAATCCCTTATCTTTTGAAGCGTATAACCAAAAAATATGCAAAAAATAACAAAGCAAAGCTTAATAACTAAAATGATTTCAGATATCATAGGATATACCGTCATTGAGTTATTACCGAAAAACTGCGTTTCTCAACACTCTCTTCGCTGATGCAATTGTTCAAGGCTGAGGAACCCTACACTGAGCATGGTCTGACATGCTCTTGTCGGGTTTCTTTTTGTGCCGATATGTGACGTTTAGAAAAAATACAAACGGCGGCTGTGAGATGTCAAAAAAAAAAACATGTTGTTTTGAATATTGTAAGGATTTAAAAAAATTGTATAAAATGATTATGACTGTAATACTAAAAAAGTAAGTTAGCATTCTTTCTTAATTTTTAATACTTGGCAATAGCTAAAAGTCAAAAGTTAGTAGTTACATACTAAAAGGATTAAATAAAAAAAACAGCCTGCCAAAAATATGGAAAAAAAAGAACCTCTACGTTTAATGATGCAGTTGGAGGCACTTTACTAAGTTCATCGAGATTCATTATTGGCTCCGACTTCATGATTATTATATACGTAGAGGATCTTGTGTACATCTTTTTTGAGCAGGCGGGTTTTATTTTACTCTTATTTAGAGGTCAGCAGCGGCCCATTTATTAATCCATTAGACTTTGTTTTAATTAATAGTTAAGCATGATGATCAAAAAATTAAAACCCATTATCAGTATTAAGTAGATTGATTATATAATTATACACATTATAAATTACAAAATTGTAGGTAAAACATTAACCCATTATATTATCCTAAAATATGAAAAGACCATTTGATTAAAGTTTAATTAGTTATAGTATTACGAAATGACTATTCTCAGAAAGTTATTTAAATATTACACATTCATTCTAGACAGCTCAATGCTTCTACTCCAGCTCCAGGCTATGACGTACATTACTAATAGCTATTCATACGTTGCCACTATTCTTCCTTCATTTGAAAAACTTGCTCCCGTTGCGATCTAAAATGAACGACGAATGAACGTGAGTAGCACCATACTTAGGAGAGCTCAAGTGCAAGACCGTAACCGACATCCACGCGGGCCGAGCCGCGGGCATTAGGTATTATAGGTATAAAAATGAAAGTGATGTCATTCCTTCTCTAATTGATGTTCAACCAAAATCCTTGGACTTAGTAAGCTGAAATTTCGCAGAGAGGTTTCTTGTTCGATCAAAGCAAGGGATGATAAAGAACTTTAGGCAACTCGAGCTTTAAGAGGATAAACGAACTTAACGCGGACGTAGCCACGAGCAAATACTGTTTGTAATATATTTTATCTATTAAATCACACTAATATTATAAAGGCGAAAGTTTGTGAGTATGTGAGTGTGTATGTTTGTAACTTCTTCATGCCTAAACAGCCGGAGCGATTTTAATAAAATTTGATACGGAGTTAGCTGACACCCTGGATTAACACATAGGCTAATAAACCGCGGGTAACACCGCGGAGCACAGCTAGTTTGTAAATTAATTTAAAACTTAACATTACCTAATTGTTTTGAAACTTTCGCGATGTTTACATATATTAGAATATTATAGCCTTAAAATATTTTACACGATTAAGTCTCGACAATAGTCTAATAATAACATTACCTAACTTTAATTCAGAGATTTTAGGTTCAATCGATTTGAAATGATCATTGATGGTTGTTATGTAGAGGTAACCTAAGCCTTTAGGGAAAACAAGATATTTAAAAATTAAATCATTTATTACTTTTAAGTATTTACATTCTCTCATTTAAATTACATACTTTGAAAAAAAAAAAAAACATTTTTTTGCATGAATAAGGTAAAGAAAGTTCTTAAATAAATTATGACACATCGCATTCACATTGACGTGCAAATTAAAAAAAAACATGTTAAAAATTTTTTAATTGTTAAATTTACAGATGTTATTATAAGTATATAAAAAATATTAATTATATATAAAAAAAAGCAAAAACATAACACTAATCTTTTTCTATTACAATAATTACTTATTTAATAATTAATAGTTAAATAAAATAATAAAATAAAAAAGTAAAAACATTTATCTATCAATTTAATGAAATTTTACAATATTAACATTGATTGTAAATCAAACAGTCTTCGCAGTGATTCAATAGGTTCTGATGGTTTCCAGCTTGCATTGTTATCTTCGTCATTATTGTCAGAAACACTTGCAGGCGATATTGGTTCGTATATCGGACTGCTGCCACTCTCTGTTGAGTCTTCACCATCGGTTGCTTTGTCATTCGTTAGGAAGTTGTTGACGACACCGTATACATTTTTCATTACGATATCATCAAGCGTGACGTATCCAAATTCATCTGTGTTCTTATTTATTAGTGATTCCACATACTCAAGTCGAGGTATACTTCGGGCACCACTCCATTCATTGGAAGCTTCATTTCCATGTTCTTCTTCAGTCTCCTCTTGTCCTTTTTTATCTTTGAAGCGACGATTCTGAAACCAAATTTTAACAGTTTTGTCATTAAGTTGCAGTTGGTTTACTATAACTTGCCTCTCTTCACGTGTGATGTACTGTCTTGTTTTGAAAATATCTTCTAATGATTCTAATTGTTCTGTAGTAAAAACTGTACGTTTCCGTTTGCGTTTTACTATCGTCTTGAAGTTTCCGTTTCTTGTTGGTACAACTGAAACAATGAAAATGACCATTTTAACATAACATACCAAGAAATATAAATAAAAAGAGAAACAGAAATTTAGAGACAGTCAATAAATGTAGAAGACACTTACAACTTATTTGTGCATAATGTTTCTTCGCCATAAAGTTACGGGGAAGTTTTTGACCTGGTGGATAAAACACTGGTGACGGTACTGGATCAGGCGTGAGTGGAATGTTCTGTAAAGACGAAAAAGACTGTGTGTGAAAGGAGCCATCGGTGAATTGATTGTCTTGAAAAGGCACACTTGTTTGTATGCGTGCAGAGTGTAGAGCAAAAGTATGATCTGAAGCGCATACTGTATTGCTGATTTGACTGTAACAATTGTCAGTCGTTTTCACATCCAGCAACATCTGAAAAAGAGAAAAGACGTTTAGAGTTTTATACAGCTTTTATAATAATTTAAATTATTTATTATAATTTAGTTAGAAGAACTTGCTGAAATTTATACTTACTTGTTCATTAGACGGACTTTTATTCTGGCTATAAGACCAGCAATTTTCGCTACAGTAGTTCATAGTCAGCTCGTCACAGTAAAAAGCAGGAGTATCTTGGCAAGAATACATGATTACTTTATGTACTGGGACCGAGTGATACATGATTGATTGTTCATACCACTTTTATACTGTTCACCCTTACCTAATTACTAATTAGCTACCCCTTCCCTACTCAGGTAATAATTTTAACAATTGGTCACTACATAATCCCTTTATTAGCCACCCTATTTAGAGTTCAAAATGTAAAAACATGTTTACTTCTTTTTACCAGATTGAGAGCAAACAGATTTGTTTACTTATTATGTGTTTTTGTTTTTTTTATTACCCTTGATTTTTATATTGTAATCCTTTATTACGTAAAAGATAATACTCTAGATTAGAAGTATTTATATTTTTATTAGAAGTAGATATAAAAAATTGGAATAAAGGTAACCTATTTATTATGTTGATAAGTATTTTTTGTTGTACTCTTAAGTTTACTAAAACTCGTATAGAGTTCAAAGAATTAAATATTTACAAATCCATTCTCAGACACTTTTGATTATATAGGTGACTATAAAGCTGAGGAGTTTGTTTGAACGTGGTAATCTCAGGAACTACAGGTTCGAATTGAAAAATTCTCTCACTGTTAGATAGCACATTTATCGAGGAAGACTATAGGCTATATACGGTGCGACCAATAAGAGCGGAGCAGCAATGAGAAGTATTGCAAAAATGGAGAAAAATTGTGCGTAGATGTTGCGCGGGAAAGCTAGTAATATTATAAATTCAAAAGTTTGTGTGAAAGGATTTTTGATAAAATTTTACAGTGACATAGTTTACATACATATACTTTAACAAATAAACATAATGCGGGCAAAAGTTAGTCTCTTATACATTTGCAAAGTACCTATATAGTAGTACCTAGTACCAGTTAGAGAGTTTATTCTAGTGAGTTGTGCTTCGTGGTATAAACAAAATGCCCTATTGCAAACTCCGCCACATCATGCACCACTCGTAATCGTTGGTCAATCGAAATGTTCCTTTCGTCTGTCCAGCCCCATAGGGAGCGCTTTAACTATGTCCGACCGGCTCCCGGTCGATGGACCGCGCGTGTTTTGTTTTTTATCGATTTACTCGTATTTTAATTGTAATTGATGTTTATTTGTTATTTCTAACTTATTTTCATAATATATATTTTTTTAATTTATGCCTGTATAAATTTCAGTCAAGATATGAGTTTAAAAAAAAGGTACAAGGAGTGTACTTTTAATTTCTGAATAGCAATAAAACAATACAATATTTGCACCTTGTTTTTTATTTTATTTACATATTAATATATCAAGAATAAAATACAATAAAAACATCACATACTATAGTATTTTTTTCCACTTTACCTGCATTTATAAAAGCGGGCCGCGCGGGTCGCCGCCATACATCAGTCAACAAGCGGTGTCGTTTGTATTTTATGTATAATAAACTATTGTTATTATAAACAAAGGTTTATTTTAAATAATAAGTTAGCTTATCAACTACACGTAATAAAATCCGCACATCTGTTAATTGAATAGATTTTAAGTGAAAAAGGAATAGAGAATGCACTAAAATTTGGGTCGTCAGTCGTCATCAGTCGGTTAGCTTTGAATTATTTTCAGGTAGAAATGTTATTCTAGGTATAAAAACAATACATATAGTAGGTTCTTTTCAAACCTAACTACATATTACAATACTAATAACATGCACGTGTCTAAGAAATATTTTAAATAATGAGCTATAAAAACCGCCATAAATTACCTACTTTACCTGCAAAAAATCCATACAAATCCCTCGTCTGTCCACCGACCGGGAGCCGGTTGCGGCGCACACTGGCTATATTCAATTGTTTTATTTCGTTTTGTAAAACAAATATACACATTTAACTTTGGATTTATGTAATACGAACGATATTTTTGCGCCTTTTTTGTTCTGAAAGTAGATGAAATAAAACAATTTTAAGCATGACCAAAAGAGTAAAATATTTAATAAAACCTTAAATCAGAGCAAGACACTAAAACTATGCTCAGCAACCGTAAACAGCAAAGGATCTATATTCTAGTGAGTTGTGTTTCGTGGTATAAACAAAAATATTTAAAGATATAGATGAGATGCCCTATTGCAAACTCCGCCACATCATGCACCACTCGTCATCGTTGGTCAATCGAAATGTTTGGTTTTTCTATTGTTAGCTATAGCCATTTTTAAGGTTCCGTAGTCAAAATGGCAAAAAGACAGTTTCGTCATGTCCGTCCGTCTGTCTGTCTGTCCGTATGACACAGGCATTGTACTGAAAAGCTACACGATGAATATTGATTAAATTTGGTGGAAAGGTGTCTTGTAGTAGCCGCTGCTTAGTTTGATAGCTAAATAATAATAAAAAAAATATTTTTTGGGGGGCACTCCATACGTGTAGTAGCCGATTTTTTTTTATTAGCAAACATCAACGTGTGGCACAACATTTTACAGCTCTTTTAAAAACATTATAAGGTTTTTATAGGTTTCTTTGATAAAGTGAATATTTTTGGAAATAATCGCTCCGAAAGAAGCATAAATTGTCTTAATCCCTTATCTTTTGAAGCGTATAACCAAAAAATATGCAAAAAATAACAAAGCAAAGCTTAATAACTAAAATGATTTCAGATATCATAGGATATACCGTCATTGAGTTATTACCGAAAAACTGCGTTTCTCAACACTCTCTTCGCTGATGCAATTGTTCAAGGCTGAGGAACCCTACACTGAGCATGGTCTGACATGCTCTTGTCGGGTTTCTTTTTGTGCCGATATGTGACGTTTAGAAAAAATACAAACGGCGGCTGTGAGATGTCAAAAAAAAAAACATGTTGTTTTGAATATTGTAAGGATTTAAAAAAATTGTATAAAATGATTATGACTGTAATACTAAAAAAGTAAGTTAGCATTCTTTCTTAATTTTTAATACTTGGCAATAGCTAAAAGTCAAAAGTTAGTAGTTACATACTAAAAGGATTAAATAAAAAAAACAGCCTGCCAAAAATATGGAAAAAAAAGAACCTCTACGTTTAATGATGCAGTTGGAGGCACTTTACTAAGTTCATCGAGATTCATTATTGGCTCCGACTTCATGATTATTATATACGTAGAGGATCTTGTGTACATCTTTTTTGAGCAGGCGGGTTTTATTTTACTCTTATTTAAAGGTCAGCAGCGGCCCATTTATTAATCCATTAGACTTTGTTTTAATTAATAGTTAAGCATGATGATCAAAAAATTAAAACCCATTATCAGTATTAAGTAGATTCATTATATAATTATACACATTATAAATTACAAAATTGTAGGTAAAACATTAACCCATTATATTATCCTAAAATATGAAAAGACCATTTGATTAAAGTTTAATTAGTTATAGTATTACGAAATGACTATTCTCAGAAAGTTATTTAAATATTACACATTCATTCTAGACAGCTCAATGCTTCTACTCCAGCTCCAGGCTATGACGTACATTACTAATAGCTATTCATACGTTGCCACTATTCTTCCTTCATTTGAAAAACTTGCTCCCGTTGCGATCTAAAATGAACGACGAATGAACGTGAGTAGCACCATACTTAGGAGAGCTCAAGTGCAAGACCGTAACCGACATCCACGCGGGCCGAGCCGCGGGCATTAGGTATTATAGGTATAAAAATGAAAGTGATGTCATTCCTTCTCTAATTGATGTTCAACCAAAATCCTTGGACTTAGTAAGCTGAAATTTCGCAGAGAGGTTTCTTGTTCGATCAAAGCAAGGGATGATAAAGATCTTTAGGCAACTCGAGCTTTAAGAGGATAAACGAACTTAACGCGGACGTAGCCACGAGCAAATACTGTTTGTAATATATTTTATCTATTAAATCACACTAATATTATAAAGGCGAAAGTTTGTGAGTATGTGAGTGTGTATGTTTGTAACTTCTTCATAACTTTAATTCAGAGATTTTAGGTTCAATCGATTTGAAATGATCATTGATGGGTTGTTATGTAGAGGTAACCTAAGCCTTTAGGGAAAACAAGATATTTAAAAATTAAATCATTTATTACTATTAAGTATTTACATTTTCTCATTTAAATTACATACTTTGAAAAAAAAAAAAACATTTTTTTGCATGAATAAGGTAAAGAAAGTTCTTAAATAAATTATGACACATCGCATTCACATTGACGTGCAAATTAAAAAAAAACATGTTAAAAATTTTTTAATTGTTAAATTTACAGATGTTATTATATATAAAAAATATTAATTATATATAAAAAAAAGCAAAAACATAACACTAATCTTTTTCTATTACAATAATTACTTATTTAATAATTAATAGTTAAATAAAATAATAAAATAAAAAAGTAAAAACATTTATCTATCAATTTAATGAAATTTTACAATATTAACATTGATTGTAAATCAAACAGTCTTCGCAGTGATTCAATAGGTTCTGATGGTTTCCAGCTTGCATTGTTATCTTCGTCATTATTGTCAGAAACACTTGCAGGCGATATTGGTTCGTATATCGGACTGCTGCCACTCTCTGTTGAGTCTTCACCATCGGTTGCTTTGTCATTCGTTAGGAAGTTGTTGACGACACCGTATACATTTTTCATTACGATATCATCAAGCGTGACGTATCCAAATTCATCTGTGTTCTTATTTATTAGTGATTCCACATACTCAAGTCGAGGTATACTTCGGGCACCACTCCATTCATTGGAAGCTTCATTTCCATGTTCTTCTTCAGTCTCCTCTTGTCCTTTTTTATCTTTGAAGCGACGATTCTGAAACCAAATTTTAACAGTTTTGTCATTAAGTTGCAGTTGGTTTACTATAACTTGCCTCTCTTCACGTGTGATGTACTGTCTTGTTTTGAAAATATCTTCTAATGATTCTAATTGTTCTGTAGTAAAAACTGTACGTTTCCGTTTGCGTTTTACTATCGTCTTGAAGTTTCCGTTTCTTGTTGGTACAACTGAAACAATGAAAATGACCATTTTAACATAACATACCAAGAAATATAAATAAAAAGAGAAACAGAAATTTAGAGACAGTCAATAAATGTAGAAGACACTTACAACTTATTTGTGCATAATGTTTCTTCGCCATAAAGTTACGGGGAAGTTTTTGACCTGGTGGATAAAACACTGGTGACGGTACTGGATCAGGCGTGAGTGGAATGTTCTGTAAAGACGAAAAAGACTGTGTGTGAAAGGAGCCATCGGTGAATTGATTGTCTTGAAAAGGCACACTTGTTTGTATGCGTGCAGAGTGTAGAGCAAAAGTATGATCTGAAGCGCATACTGTATTGCTGATTTGACTGTAACAATTGTCAGTCGTTTTCACATCCAGCAACATCTGAAAAAGAGAAAAGACGTTTAGAGTTTTATACAGCTTTTATAATAATTTAAATTATTTATTATAATTTAGTTAGAAGAACTTGCTGAAATTTATACGTACTTGTTCATTAGACGGACTTTTATTCTGGCTATAAGACCAGCAATTTTCGCTACAGTAGTTCATAGTCAGCTCGTCACAGTAAAAAGCAGGAGTATCTTGGCAAGAATACATGATTACTTTATGTACTGGGACCGAGTGATACATGATTGATTGTTCATACCACTTTTATACTGTTCACCCTTACCTAATTACTAATTAGCTACCCCTTCCCTACTCAGGTAATAATTTTAACAATTGGTCACTACATAATCCCTTTATTAGCCACCCTATTTAGAGTTCAAAATGTAAAAACATGTTTACTTCTTTTTACCAGATTGAGAGCAAACAGATTTGTTTACTTATTATGTGTTTTTGTTTTTTTTTATTACCCTTGATTTTTATATTGTAATCCTTTATTACGTAAAAGATAATACTCTAGATTAGAAGTATTTATATTTTTATTAGAAGTAGATATAAAAAATTGGAATAAAGGTAACCTATTTATTATGTTGATAAGTATTTTTTGTTGTACTCTTAAGTTTATTAAAACTCGTATAGAGTTCAAAGAATTAAATATTTACAAATCCATTCTCAGACACTTTTGATTATATAGGTGACTATAAAGCTGAGGAGTTTGTTTGAACGTGGTAATCTCAGGAACTACAGGTTCGAATTGAAAAATTCTCTCACTTTTAGATAGCACATTTATCGAGGAAGACTATAGGCTATATACGGTGCGACCAATAAGAGCGGAGCAGCAATGAGAAGTATTGCAAAAATGGAGAAAAATTGTGCGTAGAAGTTGCGCGGGAAAGCTAGTAATATTATAAATTCAAAAGTTTGTGTGAAAGGATTTTTGATAAAATTTTACAGTGACATAGTTTACATACATATACTTTAACAAATAAACATAATGCGGGCAAAAGTTAGTCTCTTATACATTTGCAAAGTACCTATATAGTAGTACCTAGTACCAGTTAGAGAGTTTATTCTAGTGAGTTGTGCTTCGTGGTATAAACAAAATGCCCTATTGCAAACTCCGCCACATCATGCACCACTCGTAATCGTTGGTCAATCGAAATGTTCCTTTCGTCTGTCCAGCCCCATAGGGAGCGCTTTAACTATGTCCGACCGGCTCCCGGTCGATGGACAGACGCGGGAAATGGACCGCGCGTGTTTTGTTTTTTATCGATTTACTCGTATTTCAATTGTAATTGATGTTTATTTGTTATTTCTAACTTATTTTCATAATATATAGTTTTTTAATTTATGCCTGTATAAATTTCAGTCAAGATATGAGTTTAAAAAAAAGGTACAAGGAGTGTACTTTTAATTTCTGAATAGCAATAAAACAATACAATATTTGCACCTTGTTTTTTATTTTATTTACATATTAATATATCAAGAATAAAATACAATAAAAACATCACATACTATAGTATTTTTTTTCCACTTTACCTGCATTTATAAAAGCGGGCCGCGCGGGTCGCCGCCATACATCAGTCAACAAGCGGTGTCGTTTGTATTTTATGTATAATAAACTATTGTTATTATAAACAAAGGTTTATTTTAAATAATAAGTTAGCTTATCAACTACACGTAATAAAATCCGCACATCTGTTAATTGAATAGATTTTAAGTGAAAAAGGAATAGAGAATGCACTAAAATTTGGGTCGTCAGTCGTCATCAGTCGGTTAGCTTTGAATTATTTTCAGGTAGAAATGTTATTCTAGGTATAAAAACAATACATATAGTAGGTTCTTTTCAAACCTAACTACATATTACAATACTAATAACATGCACGTGTCTAAGAAATATTTTAAATAATGAGCTATAAAAACCGCCATAAATTACCTACTTTACCTGCAAAAAATCCATACAAATCCCTCGTCTGTCCACCGACCGGGAGCCGGTTGCGGCGCACACTGGCTATATTCAATTGTTTTATTTCGTTTTGTAAAACAAATATACACATTTAACTTTGGATTTATGTAATACGAACGATATTTTTGCGCCTTTTTTGTTCTGAAAGTAGATGAAATAAAAAAATTTTAAGCATGACCAAAAGAGTAAAATATTTAATAAAACCTTAAATCAGAGCAAGACACTAAAACTATGCTCAGCAACCGTAAACAGCAAAGGATCTATATTCTAGTGAGTTGTGTTTCGTGGTATAAACAAAAATATTTAAAGATTTAGATGAGATGCCCTATTGCAAACTCCGCCACATCATGCACCACTCGTCATCGTTGGTCAATCGAAATGTTTGGTTTTTCTATTGTTAGCTATAGCCATTTTTAGGGTTCCGTAGTCAAAATGGCAAAAAGACAGTTTCGTCATGTCCGTCCGTCTGTCTGTCTGTCCGTATGACACAGGCATTGTACTGAAAAGCTACACGATGAATATTGATTAAATTTGGTGGAAAGGTGTCTTGTAGTAGCCGCTGCTTAGTTTGATAGCTAAATAATAATAAAAAAAATATTTTTTGGGGGGCACTCCATACGTGTAGTAGCCGATTTTTTTTTATTAGCAAACATCAACGTGTGGCACAACATTTTACAGCTCTTTTAAAAACATTATAAGGTTTTTATAGGTTTCTTTGATAAAGTGAATATTTTTGGAAATAATCGCTCCGAAAGAAGCATAAATTGTCTTAATCCCTTATCTTTTGAAGCGTATAACCAAAAAATATGCAAAAAATAACAAAGCAAAGCTTAATAACTAAAATGATTTCAGATATCATAGGATATACCGTCATTGAGTTATTACCGAAAAACTGCGTTTCTCAACACTCTCTTCGCTGATGCAATTGTTCAAGGCTGAGGAACCCTACACTGAGCATGGTCTGACATGCTCTTGTCGGGTTTCTTTTTGTGCCGATATGTGACGTTTAGAAAAAATACAAACGGCGGCTGTGAGATGTCAAAAAAAAAAACATGTTGTTTTGAATATTGTAAGGATTTAAAAAAATTGTATAAAATGATTATGACTGTAATACTAAAAAAGTAAGTTAGCATTCTTTCTTAATTTTTAATACTTGGCAATAGCTCAAAGTCAAAAGTTAGTAGTTACATATTAAAAGCACTAAAAGGATTAAATAAAAAAAACAGCCTGCCAAAAATATGGAAAAAAAAGAACCTCTACGTTTATTGATGCAGTTGGAGGCACTTTACTAAGTTCATCGAGATTCATTATTGGCTCCGACTTCATGATTATTATATACGTAGAGGATCTTGTGTACATCTTTTTTGAGCAGGCGGGTTTTATTTTACTCTTATTTAAAGGTCAGCAGCGGCCCATTTATTAATCCATTAGACTTTGTTTTAATTAATAGTTAAGCATGATGATCAAAAAATTAAAACCCATTATCAGTATTAAGTAGATTCATTATATAATTATACACATTATAAATTACAAAATTGTAGGTAAAACATTAACCCATTATATTATCCTAAAATATGAAAAGACCATTTGATTAAAGTTTAATTAGTTATAGTATTACGAAATGACTATTCTCAGAAAGTTATTTAAATATTACACATTCATTCTAGACAGCTCAATGCTTCTACTCCAGCTCCAGGCTATGACGTACATTACTAATAGCTATTCATACGTTGCCACTATTCTTCCTTCATTTGAAAAACTTGCTCCCGTTGCGATCTAAAATGAACGACGAATGAACGTGAGTAGCACCATACTTAGGAGAGCTCAAGTGCAAGACCGTAACCGACATCCACGCGGGCCGAGCCGCGGGCTTTAGGTATTATAGGTATAAAAATGAAAGTGATGTCATTCCTTCTCTAATTGATGTTCAACCAAAATCCTTGGACTTAGTAAGCTGAAATTTCGCAGAGAGGTTTCTTGTTCGATCAAAGCAAGGGATGATAAAGATCTTTAGGCAACTCGAGCTTTAAGAGGATAAACGAACTTAACGCGGACGTAGCCACGAGCAAATACTGTTTGTAATATATTTTATCTATTAAATCACACTAATATTATAAAGGCGAAAGTTTGTGAGTATGTGAGTGTGTATGTTTGTAACTTCTTCATGCCTAAACGGCCGGAGCGATTTTAATAAAATTTGATACGGAGTTAGCTGACACCCTGGATTAACACATAGGCTAATAAACCGCGGGTAACACCGCGGAGCACAGCTAGTTTGTAAATTAATTTAAAACTTAACATTACCTAATTGTTTTGAAACTTTCGCGATGTTTACTTATATTAGAATATTATAGCCTTAAAATATTTTACACGATTAAGTCTCGACAGTCTAATAATAACATTACCTAACTTTAATTCAGAGATTTTAGGTTCAATCGATTTGAAATGATCATTGATGGGTTGTTATGTAGAGGTAACCTAAGCCTTTAGGGAAAACAAGATATTTAAAAATTAAATCATTTATTACTATTAAGTATTTACATTCTCTCATTTAAATTACATACTTAGAAAAAAAAAACATTTTTTTGCATGAATAAGGTAAAGAAAGTTCTTAAATAAATTATGACACATCGCATTCACATTGACGTGCAAATTAAAAAAAAAAAACATGTTAAAAATTTTTTAATTGTTAAATTTACAGATGTTATTATATATAAAAAATATTAATTATATATAAAAAAAGCAAAAACATAACACTAATCTTTTTCTATTACAATAATTACTTATTTAATAATTAATAGTTAAATAAAATAATAAAATAAAAAAGTAAAAACATTTATCTATCAATTTAATGAAATTTTACAATATTAACATTGATTGTAAATCAAACAGTCTTCGCAGTGATTCAATAGGTTCTGATGGTTTCCAGCTTGCATTGTTATCTTCGTCATTATTGTCAGAAACACTTGCAGGCGATATTGGTTCGTATATCGGACTGCTGCCACTCTCTGTTGAGTCTTCACCATCGGTTGCTTTGTCATTCGTTAGGAAGTTGTTGACGACACCGTATACATTTTTCATTACGATATCATCAAGCGTGACGTATCCAAATTCATCTGTGTTCTTATTTATTAGTGATTCCACATACTCAAGTCGAGGTATACTTCGGGCACCACTCCATTCATTGGAAGCTTCATTTCCATGTTCTTCTTCAGTCTCCTCTTGTCCTTTTTTATCTTTGAAGCGACGATTCTGAAACCAAATTTTAACAGTTTTGTCATTAAGTTGCAGTTGGTTTACTATAACTTGCCTCTCTTCACGTGTGATGTACTGTCTTGTTTTGAAAATATCTTCTAATGATTCTAATTGTTCTGTAGTAAAAACTGTACGTTTCCGTTTGCGTTTTACTATCGTCTTGAAGTTTCCGTTTCTTGTTGGTACAACTGAAACAATGAAAATGACCATTTTAACATAACATACCAAGAAATATAAATAAAAAGAGAAACAGAAATTTAGAGACAGTCAATAAATGTAGAAGACACTTACAACTTATTTGTGCATAATGTTTCTTCGCCATAAAGTTACGGGGAAGTTTTTGACCTGGTGGATAAAACACTGGTGACGGTACTGGATCAGGCGTGAGTGGAATGTTCTGTAAAGAGACGAAAAAGACTGTGTGTGAAAGGAGCCATCGGTGAATTGATTGTCTTGAAAAGGCACACTTGTTTGTATGCGTGCAGAGTGTAGAGCAAAAGTATGATCTGAAGCGCATACTGTATTGCTGATTTGACTGTAACAATTGTCAGTCGTTTTCACATCCAGCAACATCTGAAAAAGAGAAAAGACGTTTAGAGTTTTATACAGCTTTTATAATAATTTAAATTATTTATTATAATTTAGTTAGAAGAACTTGCTGAAATTTATACGTACTTGTTCATTAGACGGACTTTTATTCTGGCTATAAGACCAGCAATTTTCGCTACAGTAGTTCATAGTCAGCTCGTCACAGTAAAAAGCAGGAGTATCTTGGCAAGAATACATGATTACTTTATGTACTGGGACCGAGTGATACATGATTGATTGTTCATACCACTTTTATACTGTTCACCCTTACCTAATTACTAATTAGCTACCCCTTCCCTACTCAGGTAATAATTTTAACAATTGGTCACTACATAATCCCTTTATTAGCCACCCTATTTAGAGTTCAAAATGTAAAAACATGTTTACTTCTTTTTACCAGATTGAGAGCAAACAGATTTGTTTACTTTTTATGTGTTTTTGTTTTTTTTTATTACCCTTGATTTTTATATTGTAATCCTTTATTACGTAAAAGATAATACTCTAGATTAGAAGTATTTATTTTTTTATTAGAAGTAGATATAAAAAATTGGAATAAAGGTAACCTATTTATTATGTTGATAAGTATTTTTTGTTGTACTCTTAAGTTTATTAAAACTCGTATAGAGTTCAAAGAATTAAATATTTACAAATCCATTCTCAGACACTTTTGATTATATAGGTGACTATAAAGCTGAGGAGTTTGTTTGAACGTGGTAATCTCAGGAACTACAGGTTCGAATTAAAAAATTCTCTCACTGTTAGATAGCACATTTATCGAGGAAGACTATAGGCTATATACGGTGCGACCAATAAGAGCGGAGTAGCAATGAGAAGTATTGCAAAAATGGAGAAAAATTGTGCGTAGAAGTTGCGCGGGAAAGCTAGTAATATTATAAATTCAAAAGTTTGTGTGAAAGGATTTTTGATAAAATTTTACAGTGACATAGTTTACATACATATACTTTAACAGATAAACAAAATGCGGGCAAAAGTTAGTCTCTTATACATTTGCAAAGTACCTATATAGTAGTACCTAGTACCAGTTAGAGAGTTTATTCTAGTGAGTTGTGCTTCGTGGTATAAACAAAATGCCCTATTGCAAACTCCGCCACATCATGCACCACTCGTAATCGTTGGTCAATCGAAATGTTCCTTTCGTCTGTCCAGCCCCATAGGGAGCGCTTTAACTATGTCCGACCGGCTCCCGGTCGATGGACAGACGCGGGAAATGGACCGCGCGTGTTTTGTTTTTTATCGATTTACTCGTATTTTAATTGTAATTGATGTTTATTTGTTATTTCTAACTTATTTTCATAATATATATTTTTTTAATTTATGCCTGTATAAATTTCAGTCAAGATATGAGTTTACAAAAAAGGTACAAGGAGTGTACTTTTAATTTCTAAATAGCAATAAAACAATACAATATTTGCACCTTGTTTTTTATTTTATTTACATATTAATATATCAAGAATAAAATACAATAAAAACATCACATACTATAGTATTTTTTTCCACTTTACCTGCATTTATAAAAGCGGGCCGCGCGGGTCGCCGCCATACATCAGTCAACAAGCGGTGTCGTTTGTATTTTATGTATAATAAACTATTGTTATTATAAACAAAGGTTTATTTTAAATAATAAGTTAGCTTATCAACTACACGTAATAAAATCCGCACATCTGTTAATTGAATAGATTTTAAGTGAAAAAGGAATAGAGAATGCACTAAAATTTGGGTCGTCAGTCGTCATCAGTCGGTTAGCTTTGAATTATTTTCAGGTAGAAATGTTATTCTAGGTATAAAAACAATACATATAGTAGGTTCTTTTCAAACCTAACTACATATTACAATACTAATAACATGCACGTGTCTAAGAAATATTTTAAATAATGAGCTATAAAAACCGCCATAAATTACCTACTTTACCTGCAAAAAATCCATACAAATCCCTCGTCTGTCCACCGACCGGGAGCCGGTTGCGGCGCACACTGGCTATATTCAATTGTTTTATTTCGTTTTGTAAAACAAATATACACATTTAACTTTGGATTTATGTAATACGAACGATATTTTTGCGCCTTTTTTGTTCTGAAAGTAGATGAAATAAAAAAATTTTAAGCATGACCAAAAGAGTAAAATATTTAATAAAACCTTAAATCAGAGCAAGACACTAAAACTATGCTCAGCAACCGTAAACAGCAAAGGATCTATATTCTAGTGAGTTGTGTTTCGTGGTATAAACAAAAATATTTAAAGATTTAGATGAGATGCCCTATTGCAAACTCCGCCACATCATGCACCACTCGTCATCGTTGGTCAATCGAAATGTTTGGTTTTTCTATTGTTAGCTATAGCCATTTTTAAGGTTCCGTAGTCAAAATGGCAAAAAGACAGTTTCGTCATGTCCGTCCGTCTGTCTGTCTGTCCGTATGACACAGGCATTGTACTGAAAAGCTACACGATGAATATTGATTAAATTTGGTGGAAAGGTGTCTTGTAGTAGCCGCTGCTTAGTTTGATAGCTAAATAATAATAAAAAAAATATTTTTTGGGGGGCACTCCATACGTGTAGTAGCCGATTTTTTTTTATTAGCAAACATCAACGTGTGGCACAACATTTTACAGCTCTTTTAAAAACATTATAAGGTTTTTATAGGTTTCTTTGATAAAGTGAATATTTTTGGAAATAATCGCTCCGAAAGAAGCATAAATTGTCTTAATCCCTTATCTTTTGAAGCGTATAACCAAAAAATATGCAAAAAATAACAAAGCAAAGCTTAATAACTAAAATGATTTCAGATATCATAGGATATACCGTCATTGAGTTATTACCGAAAAACTGCGTTTCTCAACACTCTCTTCGCTGATGCAATTGTTCAAGGCTGAGGAACCCTACACTGAGCATGGTCTGACATGCTCTTGTCGGGTTTCTTTTTGTGCCGATATGTGACGTTTAGAAAAAAAACAAACGGCGGCTGTGAGATGTCAAAAAAAATATGTTGTTTTGAATATTGTAAAGATTTAAAAAAATTGTATAAAATGATTATGACTGTAATACTAAAAAAGTAAGTTAGCATTCTTTCTTAATTTTTAATACTTGGCAATAGCTAAAAGTCAAAAGTTAGTAGTTACATACTAAAAGGATTAAATAAAAAAAACAGCCTGCCAAAAATATGGAAAAAAAAGAACCTCTACGTTTAATGATGCAGTTGGAGGCACTTTACTAAGTTCATCGAGATTCATTATTGGCTCCGACTTCATGATTATTATATACGTAGAGGATCTTGTGTACATCTTTTTTGAGCAGGCGGGTTTTATTTTACTCTTATTTAAAGGTCAGCAGCGGCCCATTTATTAATCCATTAGACTTTGTTTTAATTAATAGTTAAGCATGATGATCAAAAAATTAAAACCCATTATCAGTATTAAGTAGATTCATTATATAATTATACACATTATAAATTACAAAATTGTAGGTAAAACATTAACCCATTATATTATCCTAAAATATGAAAAGACCATTTGATTAAAGTTTAATTAGTTATAGTATTACGAAATGACTATTCTCAGAAAGTTATTTAAATATTACACATTCATTCTAGACAGCTCAATGCTTCTACTCCAGCTCCAGGCTATGACGTACATTACTAATAGCTATTCATACGTTGCCACTATTCTTCCTTCATTTGAAAAACTTGCTCCCGTTGCGATCTAAAATGAACGACGAATGAACGTGAGTAGCACCATACTTAGGAGAGCTCAAGTGCAAGACCGTAACCGACATCCACGCGGGCCGAGCCGCGGGCATTAGGTATTATAGGTATAAAAATGAAAGTGATGTCATTCCTTCTCTAATTGATGTTCAACCAAAATCCTTGGACTTAGTAAGCTGAAATTTCGCAGAGAGGTTTCTTGTTCGATCAAAGCAAGGGATGATAAAGAACTTTAGGCAACTCGAGCTTTAAGAGGATAAACGAACTTAACGCGGACGTAGCCACGAGCAAATACTGTTTGTAATATATTTTATCTATTAAATCACACTAATATTATAAAGGCGAAAGTTTGTGAGTATGTGAGTGTGTATGTTTGTAACTTCTTCATGCCTAAACAGCCGGAGCGATTTTAATAAAATTTGATACGGAGTTAGCTGACACCCTGGATTAACACATAGGCTAATAAACCGCGGGTAACACCGCGGAGCACAGCTAGTTTGTAAATTAATTTAAAACTTAACATTACCTAATTGTTTTGAAACTTTCGCGATGTTTACATATATTAGAATATTATAGCCTTAAAATATTTTACACGATTAAGTCTCGACAATAGTCTAATAATAACATTACCTAACTTTAATTCAGAGATTTTAGGTTCAATCGATTTGAAATGATCATTGATGGGTTGTTATGTAGAGGTAACCTAAGCCTTTAGGGAAAACAAGATATTTAAAAATTAAATCATTTATTACTATTAAGTATTTACATTCTCTCATTTAAATTACATACTTTGAAAAAAAAAAAAACATTTTTTTGCATGAATAAGGTAAAGAAAGTTCTTAAATAAATTATGACACATCGCATTCACATTGACGTGCAAATTAAAAAAAAAAAACATGTTAAAAATGTTTTAATTGTTAAATTTACAGATGTTATTATATATAAAAAATATTAATTATATATAAAAAAAAAGCAAAAACATAACACTAATCTTTTTCTATTACAATAATTACTTATTTAATAATTAATAGTTAAATAAAATAATAAAATAAAAAAGTAAAAACATTTATCTATCAATTTAATGAAATTTTACAATATTAACATTGATTGTAAATCAAACAGTCTTCGCAGTGATTCAATAGGTTCTGATGGTTTCCAGCTTGCATTGTTATCTTCGTCATTATTGTCAGAAACACTTGCAGGCGATATTGGTTCGTATATCGGACTGCTGCCACTCTCTGTTGAGTCTTCACCATCGGTTGCTTTGTCATTCGTTAGGAAGTTGTTGACGACACCGTATACATTTTTCATTACGATATCATCAAGCGTGACGTATCCAAATTCATCTGTGTTCTTATTTATTAGTGATTCCACATACTCAAGTCGAGGTATACTTCGGGCACCACTCCATTCATTGGAAGCTTCATTTCCATGTTCTTCTTCAGTCTCCTCTTGTCCTTTTTTATCTTTGAAGCGACGATTCTGAAACCAAATTTTAACAGTTTTGTCATTAAGTTGCAGTTGGTTTACTATAACTTGCCTCTCTTCACGTGTGATGTACTGTCTTGTTTTGAAAATATCTTCTAATGATTCTAATTGTTCTGTAGTAAAAACTGTACGTTTCCGTTTGCGTTTTACTATCGTCTTGAAGTTTCCGTTTCTTGTTGGTACAACTGAAACAATGAAAATGACCATTTTAACATAACATACCAAGAAATATAAATAAAAAGAGAAACAGAAATTTAGAGACAGTCAATAAATGTAGAAGACACTTACAACTTATTTGTGCATAATGTTTCTTCGCCATAAAGTTACGGGGAAGTTTTTGACCTGGTGGATAAAACACTGGTGACGGTACTGGATCAGGCGTGAGTGGAATGTTCTGTAAAGACGAAAAAGACTGTGTGTGAAAGGAGCCATCGGTGAATTGATTGTCTTGAAAAGGCACACTTGTTTGTATGCGTGCAGAGTGTAGAGCAAAAGTATGATCTGAAGCGCATACTGTATTGCTGATTTGACTGTAACAATTGTCAGTCGTTTTCACATCCAGCAACATCTGAAAAAGAGAAAAGACGTTTAGAGTTTTATACAGCTTTTATAATAATTTAAATTATTTATTATAATTTAGTTAGAAGAACTTGCTGAAATTTATACGTACTTGTTCATTAGACGGACTTTTATTCTGGCTATAAGACCAGCAATTTTCGCTACAGTAGTTCATAGTCAGCTCGTCACAGTAAAAAGCAGGAGTATCTTGGCAAGAATACATGATTACTTTATGTACTGGGACCGAGTGATACATGATTGATTGTTCATACCACTTTTATACTGTTCACCCTTACCTAATTACTAATTAGCTACCCCTTCCCTACTCAGGTAATAATTTTAATAATTGGTCACTACATAATCCCTTTATTAGCCACCCTATTTAGAGTTCAAAATGTAAAAACATGTTTACTTCTTTTTACCAGATTGAGAGCAAACAGATTTGTTTACTTATTATGTGTTTTTGTTTTTTTTTATTACCCTTGATTTTTATATTGTAATCCTTTATTACGTAAAAGATAATACTCTAGATTAGAAGTATTTATATTTTTATTAGAAGTAGATATAAACAATTGGAATAAAGGTAACCTATTTATTATGTTGATAAGTATTTTTTGTTGTACTCTTAAGTTTATTAAAACTCGTATAGAGTTCAAAGAATCAAATATTTACAAATCCATTCTCAGACACTTTTGATTATATAGGTGACTATAAAGCTGAGGAGTTTGTTTGAACGTGGTAATCTCAGGAACTACAGGTTCGAATTGAAAAATTCTCTCACTTTTAGATAGCACATTTATCGAGGAAGACTATAGGCTATATACGGTGCGACCAATAAGAGCGGAGCAGCAATGAGAAGTATTGCAAAAATGGAGAAAAATTGTGCGTAGAAGTTGCGCGGGAAAGCTAGTAATATTATAAATTCAAAAGTTTGTGTGAAAGGATTTTTGATAAAATTTTACAGTGACATAGTTTACATACATATACTTTAACAAATAAACATAATGCGGGCAAAAGTTAGTCTCTTATACATTTGCAAAGTACCTATATAGTAGTACCTAGTACCAGTTAGAGAGTTTATTCTAGTGAGTTGTGCTTCGTGGTATAAACAAAATGCCCTATTGCAAACTCCGCCACATCATGCACCACTCGTAATCGTTGGTCAATCGAAATGTTCCTTTCGTCTGTCCAGCCCCATAGGGAGCGCTTTAACTATGTCCGACCGGCTCCCGGTCGATGGACAGACGCGGGAAATGGACCGCGCGTGTTTTGTTTTTTATCGATTTACTCGTATTTTAATTGTAATTGATGTTTATTTGTTATTTCTAACTTATTTTCATAATATATATTTTTTTAATTTATGCCTGTATAAATTTCAGTCAAGATATGAGTTTAAAAAAAAGGTACAAGGAGTGTACTTTTAATTTCTGAATAGCAATAAAACAATACAATATTTGCACCTTGTTTTTTATTTTATTTACATATTAATATATCAAGAATAAAATACAATAAAAACATCACATACTATAGTATTTTTTTCCACTTTACCTGCATTTATAAAAGCGGGCCGCGCGGGTCGCCGCCATACATCAGTCAACAAGCGGTGTCGTTTGTATTTTATGTATAATAAACTATTGTTATTATAAACAAAGGTTTATTTTAAATAATAAGTTAGCTTATCAACTACACGTAATAAAATCCGCACATCTGTTAATTGAATAGATTTTAAGTGAAAAAGGAATAGAGAATGCACTAAAATTTGGGTCGTCAGTCGTCATCAGTCGGTTAGCTTTGAATTATTTTCAGGTAGAAATGTTATTCTAGGTATAAAAACAATACATATAGTAGGTTATTTTCAAACCTAACTACATATTACAATACTAATAACATGCACGTGTCTAAGAAATATTTTAAATAATGAGCTATAAAAACCGCCATAAATTACCTACTTTACCTGCAAAAAATCCATACAAATCCCTCGTCTGTCCACCGACCGGGAGCCGGTTGCGGCGCACACTGGCTATATTCAATTGTTTTATTTCGTTTTGTAAAACAAATATACACATTTAACTTTGGATTTATGTAATACGAACGATATTTTTGCGCCTTTTTTGTTCTGAAAGTAGATGAAATAAAAAAATTTTAAGCATGACCAAAAGAGTAAAATATTTAATAAAACCTTAAATCAGAGCAAGACACTAAAACTATGCTCAGCAACCGTAAACAGCAAAGGATCTATATTCTAGTGAGTTGTGTTTCGTGGTATAAACAAAAATATTTAAAGATTTAGATGAGATGCCCTATTGCAAACTCCGCCACATCATGCACCACTCGTCATCGTTGGTCAATCGAAATGTTTGGTTTTTCTATTGTTAGCTATAGCCATTTTTAAGGTTCCGTAGTCAAAATGGCAAAAAGACAGTTTCGTCATGTCCGTCCGTCTGTCTGTCTGTCCGTATGACACAGGCATTGTACTGAAAAGCTACACGATGAATATTGATTAAATTTGGTGGAAAGGTGTCTTGTAGTAGCCGCTGCTTAGTTTGATAGCTAAATAATAATAAAAAAAATATTTTTTGGGGGGCACTCCATACGTGTAGTAGCCGATTTTTTTTTATTAGCAAACATCAACGTGTGGCACAACATTTTACAGCTCTTTTAAAAACATTATAAGGTTTTTATAGGTTTCTTTGATAAAGTGAATATTTTTGGAAATAATCGCTCCGAAAGAAGCATAAATTGTCTTAATCCCTTATCTTTTGAAGCGTATAACCAAAAAATATGCAAAAAATAACAAAGCAAAGCTTAATAACTAAAATGATTTCAGATATCATAGGATATACCGTCATTGAGTTATTACCGAAAAACTGCGTTTCTCAACACTCTCTTCGCTGATGCAATTGTTCAAGGCTGAGGAACCCTACACTGAGCATGGTCTGACATGCTCTTGTCGGGTTTCTTTTTGTGCCGATATGTGACGTTTAGAAAAAATACAAACGGCGGCTGTGAGATGTCAAAAAAAAAACATGTTGTTTTGAATATTGTAAGGATTTAAAAAAATTGTATAAAATGATTATGACTGTAATACTAAAAAAGTAAGTTAGCATTCTTTCTTAATTTTTAATACTTGGCAATAGCTCAAAGTCAAAAGTTAGTAGTTACATATTAAAAGCACTAAAAGGATTAAATAAAAAAAACAGCCTGCCAAAAATATGGAAAAAAAAGAACCTCTACGTTTAATGATGCAGTTGGAGGCACTTTACTAAGTTCATCGAGATTCATTATTGGCTCCGACTTCATGATTATTATATACGTAGAGGATCTTGTGTACATCTTTTTTGAGCAGGCGGGTTTTATTTTACTCTTATTTAAAGGTCAGCAGCGGCCCATTTATTAATCCATTAGACTTTGTTTTAATTAATAGTTAAGCATGATGATCAAAAAATTAAAACCCATTATCAGTATTAAGTAGATTCATTATATAATTATACACATTATAAATTACAAAATTGTAGGTAAAACATTAACCCATTATATTATCCTAAAATATGAAAAGACCATTTGATTAAAGTTTAATTAGTTATAGTATTACGAAATGACTATTCTCAGAAAGTTATTTAAATATTACACATTCATTCTAGACAGCTCAATGCTTCTACTCCAGCTCCAGGCTATGACGTACATTACTAATAGCTATTCATACGTTGCCACTATTCTTCCTTCATTTGAAAAACTTGCTCCCGTTGCGATCTAAAATGAACGACGAATGAACGTGAGTAGCACCATACTTAGGAGAGCTCAAGTGCAAGACCGTAACCGACATCCACGCGGGCCGAGCCGCGGGCTTTAGGTATTATAGGTATAAAAATGAAAGTGATGTCATTCCTTCTCTAATTGATGTTCAACCAAAATCCTTGGACTTAGTAAGCTGAAATTTCGCAGAGAGGTTTCTTGTTCGATCAAAGCAAGGGATGATAAAGATCTTTAGGCAACTCGAGCTTTAAGAGGATAAACGAACTTAACGCGGACGTAGCCACGAGCAAATACTGTTTGTAATATATTTTATCTATTAAATCACACTAATATTATAAAGGCGAAAGTTTGTGAGTATGTGAGTGTGTATGTTTGTAACTTCTTCATAACTTTAATTCAGAGATTTTAGGTTCAATCGATTTGAAATGATCATTGATGGGTTGTTATGTAGAGGTAACCTAAGCCTTTAGGGAAAACAAGATATTTAAAAATTAAATCATTTATTACTATTAAGTATTTACATTCTCTCATTTAAATTACATACTTTGAAAAAAAAAAAAACATTTTTTTGCATGAATAAGGTAAAGAAAGTTCTTAAATAAATTATGACACATCGCATTCACATTGACGTGCAAATTAAAAAAAAACATGTTAAAAATTTTTTAATTGTTAAATTTACAGATGTTATTATATATAAAAAATATTAATTATATATAGAAAAAAGCAAAAACATAACACTAATCTTTTTCTATTACAATAATTACTTATTTAATAATTAATAGTTAAATAAAATAATAAAATAAAAAAAGTAAAAACATTTATCTATCAATTTAATGAAATTTTACAATATTAACATTGATTGTAAATCAAACAGTCTTCGCAGTGATTCAATAGGTTCTGATGGTTTCCAGCTTGCATTGTTATCTTCGTCATTATTGTCAGAAACACTTGCAGGCGATATTGGTTCGTATATCGGACTGCTGCCACTCTCTGTTGAGTCTTCACCATCGGTTGCTTTGTCATTCGTTAGGAAGTTGTTGACGACACCGTATACATTTTTCATTACGATATCATCAAGCGTGACGTATCCAAATTCATCTGTGTTCTTATTTATTAGTGATTCCACATACTCAAGTCGAGGTATACTTCGGGCACCACTCCATTCATTGGAAGCTTCATTTCCATGTTCTTCTTCAGTCTCCTCTTGTCCTTTTTTATCTTTGAAGCGACGATTCTGAAACCAAATTTTAACAGTTTTGTCATTAAGTTGCAGTTGGTTTACTATAACTTGCCTCTCTTCACGTGTGATGTACTGTCTTGTTTTGAAAATATCTTCTAATGATTCTAATTGTTCTGTAGTAAAAACTGTACGTTTCCGTTTGCGTTTTACTATCGTCTTGAAGTTTCCGTTTCTTGTTGGTACAACTGAAACAATGAAAATGACCATTTTAACATAACATACCAAGAAATATAAATAAAAAGAGAAACAGAAATTTAGAGACAGTCAATAAATGTAGAAGACACTTACAACTTATTTGTGCATAATGTTTCTTCGCCATAAAGTTACGGGGAAGTTTTTGACCTGGTGGATAAAACACTGGTGACGGTACTGGATCAGGCGTGAGTGGAATGTTCTGTAAAGAGACGAAAAAGACTGTGTGTGAAAGGAGCCATCGGTGAATTGATTGTCTTGAAAAGGCACACTTGTTTGTATGCGTGCAGAGTGTAGAGCAAAAGTATGATCTGAAGCGCATACTGTTTTGCTGATTTGACTGTAACAATTGTCAGTCGTTTTCACATCCAGCAACATCTGAAAAAGAGAAAAGACGTTTAGAGTTTTATACAGCTTTTATAATAATTTAAATTATTTATTATAATTTAGTTAGAAGAACTTGCTGAAATTTATACGTACTTGTTCATTAGACGGACTTTTATTCTGGCTATAAGACCAGCAATTTTCGCTACAGTAGTTCATAGTCAGCTCGTCACAGTAAAAAGCAGGAGTATCTTGGCAAGAATACATGATTACTTTATGTACTGGGACCGAGTGATACATGATTGATTGTTCATACCACTTTTATACTGTTCACCCTTACCTAATTACTAATTAGCTACCCCTTCCCTACTCAGGTAATAATTTTAACAATTGGTCACTACATAATCCCTTTATTAGCCACCCTATTTAGAGTTCAAAATGTAAAAACATGTTTACTTCTTTTTACCAGATTGAGAGCAAACAGATTTGTTTACTTATTATGTGTTTTTGTTTTTTTTTATTACCCTTGATTTTTATATTGTAATCCTTTATTACGTAAAAGATAATACTCTAGATTAGAAGTATTTATATTTTTATTAGAAGTAGATATAAAAAATTGGAATAAAGGTAACCTATTTATTATGTTGATAAGTATTTTTTGTTGTACTCTTAAGTTTATTAAAACTCGTATAGAGTTCAAAGAATTAAATATTTACAAATCCATTCTCAGACACTTTTGATTATATAGGTGACTATAAAGCTGAGGAGTTTGTTTGAACGTGGTAATCTCAGGAACTACAGGTTCGAATTGAAAAATTCTCTCACTTTTAGATAGCACATTTATCGAGGAAGACTATAGGCTATATACGGTGCGACCAATAAGAGCGGAGCAGCAATGAGAAGTATTGCAAAAATGGAGAAAAATTGTGCGTAGAAGTTGCGCGGGAAAGCTAGTAATATTATAAATTCAAAAGTTTGTGTGAAAGGATTTTTGATAAAATTTTACAGTGACATAGTTTACATACATATACTTTAACAAATAAACATAATGCGGGCAAAAGTTAGTCTCTTATACATTTGCAAAGTACCTATATAGTAGTACCTAGTACCAGTTAGAGAGTTTATTCTAGTGAGTTGTGCTTCGTGGTATAAACAAAATGCCCTATTGCAAACTCCGCCACATCATGCACCACTCGTAATCGTTGGTCAATCGAAATGTTCCTTTCGTCTGTCCAGCCCCATAGGGAGCGCTTTAACTATGTCCGACCGGCTCCCGGTCGATGGACAGACGCGGGAAATGGACCGCGCGTGTTTTGTTTTTTATCGATTTACTCGTATTTTAATTGTAATTGATGTTTATTTGTTATTTCTAACTTATTTTCATAATATATATTTTTTTAATTTATGCCTGTATAAATTTCAGTCAAGATATGAGTTTAAAAAAAAGGTACAAGGAGTGTACTTTTAATTTCTGAATAGCAATAAAACAATACAATATTTGCACCTTGTTTTTTATTTTATTTACATATTAATATATCAAGAATAAAATACAATAAAAACATCACATACTATAGTATTTTTTTTCCACTTTACCTGCATTTATAAAAGCGGGCCGCGCGGGTCGCCGCCATACATCAGTCAACAAGCGGTGTCGTTTGTATTTTATGTATAATAAACTATTGTTATTATAAACAAAGGTTTATTTTAAATAATAAGTTAGCTTATCAACTACACGTAATAAAATCCGCACATCTGTTAATTGAATAGATTTTAAGTGAAAAAGGAATAGAGAATGCACTAAAATTTGGGTCGTCAGTCGTCATCAGTCGGTTAGCTTTGAATTATTTTCAGGTAGAAATGTTATTCTAGGTATAAAAACAATACATATAGTAGGTTCTTTTCAAACCTAACTACATATTACAATACTAATAACATGCACGTGTCTAAGAAATATTTTAAATAATGAGCTATAAAAACCGCCATAAATTACCTACTTTACCTGCAAAAAATCCATACAAATCCCTCGTCTGTCCACCGACCGGGAGCCGGTTGCGGCGCACACTGGCTATATTCAATTGTTTTATTTCGTTTTGTAAAACAAATATACACATTTAACTTTGGATTTATGTAATACGAACGATATTTTTGCGCCTTTTTTGTTCTGAAAGTAGATGAAATAAAAAAAATTTAAGCATGACCAAAAGAGTAAAATATTTAATAAAACCTTAAATCAGAGCAAGACACTAAAACTATGCTCAGCAACCGTAAACAGCAAAGGATCTATATTCTAGTGAGTTGTGTTTCGTGGTATAAACAAAAATATTTAAAGATTTAGATGAGATGCCCTATTGCAAACTCCGCCACATCATGCACCACTCGTCATCGTTGGTCAATCGAAATGTTTGGTTTTTCTATTGTTAGCTATAGCCATTTTTAAGGTTCCGTAGTCAAAATGGCAAAAAGACAGTTTCGTCATGTCCGTCCGTCTGTCTGTCTGTCCGTATGACACAGGCATTGTACTGAAAAGCTACACGATGAATATTGATTAAATTTGGTGGAAAGGTGTCTTGTAGTAGCCGCTGCTTAGTTTGATAGCTAAATAATAATAAAAAAAATATTTTTTGGGGGGCACTCCATACGTGTAGTAGCCGATTTTTTTTTATTAGCAAACATCAACGTGTGGCACAACATTTTACAGCTCTTTTAAAAACATTATAAGGTTTTTATAGGTTTCTTTGATAAAGTGAATATTTTTGGAAATAATCGCTCCGAAAGAAGCATAAATTGTCTTAATCCCTTATCTTTTGAAGCGTATAACCAAAAAATATGCAAAAAATAACAAAGCAAAGCTTAATAACTAAAATGATTTCAGATATCATAGGATATACCGTCATTGAGTTATTACCGAAAAACTGCGTTTCTCAACACTCTCTTCGCTGATGCAATTGTTCAAGGCTGAGGAACCCTACACTGAGCATGGTCTGACATGCTCTTGTCGGGTTTCTTTTTGTGCCGATATGTGACGTTTAGAAAAAATACAAACGGCGGCTGTGAGATGTCAAAAAAAAAAACATGTTGTTTTGAATATTGTAAGGATTTAAAAAAATTGTATAAAATGATTATGACTGTAATACTAAAAAAGTAAGTTAGCATTCTTTCTTAATTTTTAATACTTGGCAATAGCTAAAAGTCAAAAGTTAGTAGTTACATACTAAAAGGATTAAATAAAAAAAACAGCCTGCCAAAAATATGGAAAAAAAAGAACCTCTACGTTTAATGATGCAGTTGGAGGCACTTTACTAAGTTCATCGAGATTCATTATTGGCTCCGACTTCATGATTATTATATACGTAGAGGATCTTGTGTACATCTTTTTTGAGCAGGCGGGTTTTATTTTACTCTTATTTAAAGGTCAGCAGCGGCCCATTTATTAATCCATTAGACTTTGTTTTAATTAATAGTTAAGCATGATGATCAAAAAATTAAAACCCATTATCAGTATTAAGTAGATTCATTATATAATTATACACATTATAAATTACAAAATTGTAGGTAAAACATTAACCCATTATATTATCCTAAAATATGAAAAGACCATTTGATTAAAGTTTAATTAGTTATAGTATTACGAAATGACTATTCTCAGAAAGTTATTTAAATATTACACATTCATTCTAGACAGCTCAATGCTTCTACTCCAGCTCCAGGCTATGACGTACATTACTAATAGCTATTCATACGTTGCCACTATTCTTCCTTCATTTGAAAAACTTGCTCCCGTTGCGATCTAAAATGAACGACGAATGAACGTGAGTAGCACCATACTTAGGAGAGCTCAAGTGCAAGACCGTAACCGACATCCACGCGGGCCGAGCCGCGGGCTTTAGGTATTATAGGTATAAAAATGAAAGTGATGTCATTCCTTCTCTAATTGATGTTCAACCAAAATCCTTGGACTTAGTAAGCTGAAATTTCGCAGAGAGGTTTCTTGTTCGATCAAAGCAAGGGATGATAAAGAACTTTAGGCAACTCGAGCTTTAAGAGGATAAACGAACTTAACGCGGACGTAGCCACGAGCAAATACTGTTTGTAATATATTTTATCTATTAAATCACACTAATATTATAAAGGCGAAAGTTTGTGAGTATGTGAGTGTGTATGTTTGTAACTTCTTCATAACTTTAATTCAGAGATTTTAGGTTCAATCGATTTGAAATGATCATTGATGGGTTGTTATGTAGAGGTAACCTAAGCCTTTAGGGAAAACAAGATATTTAAAAATTAAATCATTTATTACTATTAAGTATTTACATTCTCTCATTTAAATTACATACTTTGAAAAAAAAAAAAAAACATTTTTTTGCATGAATAAGGTAAAGAAAGTTCTTAAATAAATTATGACACATCGCATTCACATTGACGTGCAAATTAAAAAAAAAAACATGTTAAAAATTTTTTAATTGTTAAATTTACAGATGTTATTATATATAAAAAATATTAATTATATATAAAAAAAAAGCAAAAACATAACACTAATCTTTTTCTATTACAATAATTACTTATTTAATAATTAATAGTTAAATAAAATAATAAAATAAAAAAGTAAAAACATTTATCTATCAATTTAATGAAATTTTACAATATTAACATTGATTGTAAATCAAACAGTCTTCGCAGTGATTCAATAGGTTCTGATGGTTTCCAGCTTGCATTGTTATCTTCGTCATTATTGTCAGAAACACTTGCAGGCGATATTGGTTCGTATATCGGACTGCTGCCACTCTCTGTTGAGTCTTCACCATCGGTTGCTTTGTCATTCGTTAGGAAGTTGTTGACGACACCGTATACATTTTTCATTACGATATCATCAAGCGTGACGTATCCAAATTCATCTGTGTTCTTATTTATTAGTGATTCCACATACTCAAGTCGAGGTATACTTCGGGCACCACTCCATTCATTGGAAGCTTCATTTCCATGTTCTTCTTCAGTCTCCTCTTGTCCTTTTTTATCTTTGAAGCGACGATTCTGAAACCAAATTTTAACAGTTTTGTCATTAAGTTGCAGTTGGTTTACTATAACTTGCCTCTCTTCACGTGTGATGTACTGTCTTGTTTTGAAAATATCTTCTAATGATTCTAATTGTTCTGTAGTAAAAACTGTACGTTTCCGTTTGCGTTTTACTATCGTCTTGAAGTTTCCGTTTCTTGTTGGTACAACTGAAACAATGAAAATGACCATTTTAACATAACATACCAAGAAATATAAATAAAAAGAGAAACAGAAATTTAGAGACAGTCAATAAATGTAGAAGACACTTACAACTTATTTGTGCATAATGTTTCTTCGCCATAAAGTTACGGGGAAGTTTTTGACCTGGTGGATAAAACACTGGTGACGGTACTGGATCAGGCGTGAGTGGAATGTTCTGTAAAGACGAAAAAGACTGTGTGTGAAAGGAGCCATCGGTGAATTGATTGTCTTGAAAAGGCACACTTGTTTGTATGCGTGCAGAGTGTAGAGCAAAAGTATGATCTGAAGCGCATACTGTATTGCTGATTTGACTGTAACAATTGTCAGTCGTTTTCACATCCAGCAACATCTGAAAAAGAGAAAAGACGTTTAGAGTTTTATACAGCTTTTATAATAATTTAAATTATTTATTATAATTTAGTTAGAAGAACTTGCTGAAATTTATACGTACTTGTTCATTAGACGGACTTTTATTCTGGCTATAAGACCAGCAATTTTCGCTACAGTAGTTCATAGTCAGCTCGTCACAGTAAAAAGCAGGAGTATCTTGGCAAGAATACATGATTACTTTATGTACTGGGACCGAGTGATACATGATTGATTGTTCATACCACTTTTATACTGTTCACCCTTACCTAATTACTAATTAGCTACCCCTTCCCTACTCAGGTAATAATTTTAATAATTGGTCACTACATAATCCCTTTATTAGCCACCCTATTTAGAGTTCAAAATGTAAAAACATGTTTACTTCTTTTTACCAGATTGAGAGCAAACAGATTTGTTTACTTATTATGTGTTTTTGTTTTTTTTTATTACCCTTGATTTTTATATTGTAATCCTTTATTACGTAAAAGATAATACTCTAGATTAGAAGTATTTATATTTTTATTAGAAGTAGATATAAAAAATTGGAATAAAGGTAACCTATTTATTATGTTGATAAGTATTTTTTGTTGTACTCTTAAGTTTATTAAAACTCGTATAGAGTTCAAAGAATTAAATATTTACAAATCCATTCTCAGACACTTTTGATTATATAGGTGACTATAAAGCTGAGGAGTTTGTTTGAACGTGGTAATCTCAGGAACTACAGGTTCGAATTGAAAAATTCTCTCACTTTTAGATAGCACATTTATCGAGGAAGACTATAGGCTATATACGGTGCGACCAATAAGAGCGGAGCAGCAATGAGAAGTATTGCAAAAATGGAGAAAAATTGTGCGTAGAAGTTGCGCGGGAAAGCTAGTAATATTATAAATTCAAAAGTTTGTGTGAAAGGATTTTTGATAAAATTTTACAGTGACATAGTTTACATACATATACTTTAACAAATAAACATAATGCGGGCAAAAGTTAGTCTCTTATACATTTGCAAAGTACCTATATAGTAGTACCTAGTACCAGTTAGAGAGTTTATTCTAGTGAGTTGTGCTTCGTGGTATAAACAAAATGCCCTATTGCAAACTCCGCCACATCATGCACCACTCGTAATCGTTGGTCAATCGAAATGTTCCTTTCGTCTGTCCAGCCCCATAGGGAGCGCTTTAACTATGTCCGACCGGCTCCCGGTCGATGGACAGACGCGGGAAATGGACCGCGCGTGTTTTGTTTTTTATCGATTTACTCGTATTTTAATTGTAATTGATGTTTATTTGTTATTTCTAACTTATTTTCATAATATATATTTTTTTAATTTATGCCTGTATAAATTTCAGTCAAGATATGAGTTTAAAAAAAAGGTACAAGGAGTGTACTTTTAATTTCTGAATAGCAATAAAACAATACAATATTTGCACCTTGTTTTTTATTTTATTTACATATTAATATATCAAGAATAAAATACAATAAAAACATCACATACTATAGTATTTTTTTCCACTTTACCTGCATTTATAAAAGCGGGCCGCGCGGGTCGCCGCCATACATCAGTCAACAAGCGGTGTCGTTTGTATTTTATGTATAATAAACTATTGTTATTATAAACAAAGGTTTATTTTAAATAATAAGTTAGCTTATCAACTACACGTAATAAAATCCGCACATCTGTTAATTGAATAGATTTTAAGTGAAAAAGGAATAGAGAATGCACTAAAATTTGGGTCGTCAGTCGTCATCAGTCGGTTAGCTTTGAATTATTTTCAGGTAGAAATGTTATTCTAGGTATAAAAACAATACATATAGTAGGTTCTTTTCAAACCTAACTACATATTACAATACTAATAACATGCACGTGTCTAAGAAATATTTTAAATAATGAGCTATAAAAACCGCCATAAATTACCTACTTTACCTGCAAAAAATCCATACAAATCCCTCGTCTGTCCACCGACCGGGAGCCGGTTGCGGCGCACACTGGCTATATTCAATTGTTTTATTTCGTTTTGTAAAACAAATATACACATTTAACTTTGGATTTATGTAATACGAACGATATTTTTGCGCCTTTTTTGTTCTGAAAGTAGATGAAATAAAAAAATTTTAAGCATGACCAAAAGAGTAAAATATTTAATAAAACCTTAAATCAGAGCAAGACACTAAAACTATGCTCAGCAACCGTAAACAGCAAAGGATCTATATTCTAGTGAGTTGTGTTTCGTGGTATAAACAAAAATATTTAAAGATTTAGATGAGATGCCCTATTGCAAACTCCGCCACATCATGCACCACTCGTCATCGTTGGTCAATCGAAATGTTTGGTTTTTCTATTGTTAGCTATAGCCATTTTTAGGGTTCCGTAGTCAAAATGGCAAAAAGACAGTTTCGTCATGTCCGTCCGTCTGTCTGTCTGTCCGTATGACACAGGCATTGTACTGAAAAGCTACACGATGAATATTGATTAAATTTGGTGGAAAGGTGTCTTGTAGTAGCCGCTGCTTAGTTTGATAGCTAAATAATAATAAAAAAAATATTTTTTGGGGGGCACTCCATACGTGTAGTAGCCGATTTTTTTTTATTAGCAAACATCAACGTGTGGCACAACATTTTACAGCTCTTTTAAAAACATTATAAGGTTTTTATAGGTTTCTTTGATAAAGTGAATATTTTTGGAAATAATCGCTCCGAAAGAAGCATAAATTGTCTTAATCCCTTATCTTTTGAAGCGTATAACCAAAAAATATGCAAAAAATAACAAAGCAAAGCTTAATAACTAAAATGATTTCAGATATCATAGGATATACCGTCATTGAGTTATTACCGAAAAACTGCGTTTCTCAACACTCTCTTCGCTGATGCAATTGTTCAAGGCTGAGGAACCCTACACTGAGCATGGTCTGACATGCTCTTGTCGGGTTTCTTTTTGTGCCGATATGTGACGTTTAGAAAAAATACAAACGGCGGCTGTGAGATGTCAAAAAAAAAAACATGTTGTTTTGAATATTGTAAGGATTTAAAAAAATTGTATAAAATGATTATGACTGTAATACTAAAAAAGTAAGTTAGCATTCTTTCTTAATTTTTAATACTTGGCAATAGCTCAAAGTCAAAAGTTAGTAGTTACATATTAAAAGCACTAAAAGGATTAAATAAAAAAAACAGCCTGCCAAAAATATGGAAAAAAAAGAACCTCTACGTTTATTGATGCAGTTGGAGGCACTTTACTAAGTTCATCGAGATTCATTATTGGCTCCGACTTCATGATTATTATATACGTAGAGGATCTTGTGTACATCTTTTTTGAGCAGGCGGGTTTTATTTTACTCTTATTTAAAGGTCAGCAGCGGCCCATTTATTAATCCATTAGACTTTGTTTTAATTAATAGTTAAGCATGATGATCAAAAAATTAAAACCCATTATCAGTATTAAGTAGATTCATTATATAATTATACACATTATAAATTACAAAATTGTAGGTAAAACATTAACCCATTATATTATCCTAAAATATGAAAAGACCATTTGATTAAAGTTTAATTAGTTATAGTATTACGAAATGACTATTCTCAGAAAGTTATTTAAATATTACACATTCATTCTAGACAGCTCAATGCTTCTACTCCAGCTCCAGGCTATGACGTACATTACTAATAGCTATTCATACGTTGCCACTATTCTTCCTTCATTTGAAAAACTTGCTCCCGTTGCGATCTAAAATGAACGACGAATGAACGTGAGTAGCACCATACTTAGGAGAGCTCAAGTGCAAGACCGTAACCGACATCCACGCGGGCCGAGCCGCGGGCTTTAGGTATTATAGGTATAAAAATGAAAGTGATGTCATTCCTTCTCTAATTGATGTTCAACCAAAATCCTTGGACTTAGTAAGCTGAAATTTCGCAGAGAGGTTTCTTGTTCGATCAAAGCAAGGGATGATAAAGATCTTTAGGCAACTCGAGCTTTAAGAGGATAAACGAACTTAACGCGGACGTAGCCACGAGCAAATACTGTTTGTAATATATTTTATCTATTAAATCACACTAATATTATAAAGGCGAAAGTTTGTGAGTATGTGAGTGTGTATGTTTGTAACTTCTTCATGCCTAAACGGCCGGAGCGATTTTAATAAAATTTGATACGGAGTTAGCTGACACCCTGGATTAACACATAGGCTAATAAACCGCGGGTAACACCGCGGAGCACAGCTAGTTTGTAAATTAATTTAAAACTTAACATTACCTAATTGTTTTGAAACTTTCGCGATGTTTACTTATATTAGAATATTATAGCCTTAAAATATTTTACACGATTAAGTCTCGACAGTCTAATAATAACATTACCTAACTTTAATTCAGAGATTTTAGGTTCAATCGATTTGAAATGATCATTGATGGGTTGTTATGTAGAGGTAACCTAAGCCTTTAGGGAAAACAAGATATTTAAAAATTAAATCATTTATTACTATTAAGTATTTACATTCTCTCATTTAAATTACATACTTAGAAAAAAAAAACATTTTTTTGCATGAATAAGGTAAAGAAAGTTCTTAAATAAATTATGACACATCGCATTCACATTGACGTGCAAATTAAAAAAAAAAAACATGTTAAAAATTTTTTAATTGTTAAATTTACAGATGTTATTATATATAAAAAATATTAATTATATATAAAAAAAGCAAAAACATAACACTAATCTTTTTCTATTACAATAATTACTTATTTAATAATTAATAGTTAAATAAAATAATAAAATAAAAAAGTAAAAACATTTATCTATCAATTTAATGAAATTTTACAATATTAACATTGATTGTAAATCAAACAGTCTTCGCAGTGATTCAATAGGTTCTGATGGTTTCCAGCTTGCATTGTTATCTTCGTCATTATTGTCAGAAACACTTGCAGGCGATATTGGTTCGTATATCGGACTGCTGCCACTCTCTGTTGAGTCTTCACCATCGGTTGCTTTGTCATTCGTTAGGAAGTTGTTGACGACACCGTATACATTTTTCATTACGATATCATCAAGCGTGACGTATCCAAATTCATCTGTGTTCTTATTTATTAGTGATTCCACATACTCAAGTCGAGGTATACTTCGGGCACCACTCCATTCATTGGAAGCTTCATTTCCATGTTCTTCTTCAGTCTCCTCTTGTCCTTTTTTATCTTTGAAGCGACGATTCTGAAACCAAATTTTAACAGTTTTGTCATTAAGTTGCAGTTGGTTTACTATAACTTGCCTCTCTTCACGTGTGATGTACTGTCTTGTTTTGAAAATATCTTCTAATGATTCTAATTGTTCTGTAGTAAAAACTGTACGTTTCCGTTTGCGTTTTACTATCGTCTTGAAGTTTCCGTTTCTTGTTGGTACAACTGAAACAATGAAAATGACCATTTTAACATAACATACCAAGAAATATAAATAAAAAGAGAAACAGAAATTTAGAGACAGTCAATAAATGTAGAAGACACTTACAACTTATTTGTGCATAATGTTTCTTCGCCATAAAGTTACGGGGAAGTTTTTGACCTGGTGGATAAAACACTGGTGACGGTACTGGATCAGGCGTGAGTGGAATGTTCTGTAAAGAGACGAAAAAGACTGTGTGTGAAAGGAGCCATCGGTGAATTGATTGTCTTGAAAAGGCACACTTGTTTGTATGCGTGCAGAGTGTAGAGCAAAAGTATGATCTGAAGCGCATACTGTTTTGCTGATTTGACTGTAACAATTGTCAGTCGTTTTCACATCCAGCAACATCTGAAAAAGAGAAAAGACGTTTAGAGTTTTATACAGCTTTTATAATAATTTAAATTATTTATTATAATTTAGTTAGAAGAACTTGCTGAAATTTATACGTACTTGTTCATTAGACGGACTTTTATTCTGGCTATAAGACCAGCAATTTTCGCTACAGTAGTTCATAGTCAGCTCGTCACAGTAAAAAGCAGGAGTATCTTGGCAAGAATACATGATTACTTTATGTACTGGGACCGAGTGATACATGATTGATTGTTCATACCACTTTTATACTGTTCACCCTTACCTAATTACTAATTAGCTACCCCTTCCCTACTCAGGTAATAATTTTAACAATTGGTCACTACATAATCCCTTTATTAGCCACCCTATTTAGAGTTCAAAATGTAAAAACATGTTTACTTCTTTTTACCAGATTGAGAGCAAACAGATTTGTTTACTTATTATGTGTTTTTGTTTTTTTTTATTACCCTTGATTTTTATATTGTAATCCTTTATTACGTAAAAGATAATACTCTAGATTAGAAGTATTTATATTTTTATTAGAAGTAGATATAAAAAATTGGAATAAAGGTAACCTATTTATTATGTTGATAAGTATTTTTTGTTGTACTCTTAAGTTTATTAAAACTCGTATAGAGTTCAAAGAATTAAATATTTACAAATCCATTCTCAGACACTTTTGATTATATAGGTGACTATAAAGCTGAGGAGTTTGTTTGAACGTGGTAATCTCAGGAACTACAGGTTCGAATTGAAAAATTCTCTCACTGTTAGATAGCACATTTATCGAGGAAGACTATAGGCTATATACGGTGCGACCAATAAGAGCGGAGCAGCAATGAGAAGTATTGCAAAAATGGAGAAAAATTGTGCGTAGAAGTTGCGCGGGAAAGCTAGTAATATTATAAATTCAAAAGTTTGTGTGAAAGGATTTTTGATAAAATTTTACAGTGACATAGTTAACATACATATACTTTAACAAATAAACATAATGCGGGCAAAAGTTAGTCTCTTATACATTTGCAAAGTACCTATATAGTAGTACCTAGTACCAGTTAGAGAGTTTATTCTAGTGAGTTGTGCTTCGTGGTATAAACAAAATGCCCTATTGCAAACTCCGCCACATCATGCACCACTCGTAATCGTTGGTCAATCGAAATGTTCCTTTCGTCTGTCCAGCCCCATAGGGAGCGCTTTAACTATGTCCGACCGGCTCCCGGTCGATGGACAGACGCGGGAAATGGACCGCGCGTGTTTTGTTTTTTATCGATTTACTCGTATTTTAATTGTAATTGATGTTTATTTGTTATTTCTAACTTATTTTCATAATATATATTTTTTTAATTTATGCCTGTATAAATTTCAGTCAAGATATGAGTTTAAAAAAAAGGTACAAGGAGTGTACTTTTAATTTCTGAATAGCAATAAAACAATACAATATTTGCACCTTGTTTTTTATTTTATTTACATATTAATATATCAAGAATAAAATACAATAAAAACATCACATACTATAGTATTTTTTTCCACTTTACCTGCATTTATAAAAGCGGGCCGCGCGGGTCGCCGCCATACATCAGTCAACAAGCGGTGTCGTTTGTATTTTATGTATAATAAACTATTGTTATTATAAACAAAGGTTTATTTTAAATAATAAGTTAGCTTATCAACTACACGTAATAAAATCCGCACATCTGTTAATTGAATAGATTTTAAGTGAAAAAGGAATAGAGAATGCACTAAAATTTGGGTCGTCAGTCGTCATCAGTCGGTTAGCTTTGAATTATTTTCAGGTAGAAATGTTATTCTAGGTATAAAAACAATACATATAGTAGGTTCTTTTCAAACCTAACTACATATTACAATACTAATAACATGCACGTGTCTAAGAAATATTTTAAATAATGAGCTATAAAAACCGCCATAAATTACCTACTTTACCTGCAAAAAATCCATACAAATCCCTCGTCTGTCCACCGACCGGGAGCCGGTTGCGGCGCACACTGGCTATATTCAATTGTTTTATTTCGTTTTGTAAAACAAATATACACATTTAACTTTGGATTTATGTAATACGAACGATATTTTTGCGCCTTTTTTGTTCTGAAAGTAGATGAAATAAAAAAAATTTAAGCATGACCAAAAGAGTAAAATATTTAATAAAACCTTAAATCAGAGCAAGACACTAAAACTATGCTCAGCAACCGTAAACAGCAAAGGATCTATATTCTAGTGAGTTGTGTTTCGTGGTATAAACAAAAATATTTAAAGATTTAGATGAGATGCCCTATTGCAAACTCCGCCACATCATGCACCACTCGTCATCGTTGGTCAATCGAAATGTTTGGTTTTTCTATTGTTAGCTATAGCCATTTTTAAGGTTCCGTAGTCAAAATGGCAAAAAGACAGTTTCGTCATGTCCGTCCGTCTGTCTGTCTGTCCGTATGACACAGGCATTGTACTGAAAAGCTACACGATGAATATTGATTAAATTTGGTGGAAAGGTGTCTTGTAGTAGCCGCTGCTTAGTTTGATAGCTAAATAATAATAAAAAAAATATTTTTTGGGGGGCACTCCATACGTGTAGTAGCCGATTTTTTTTTATTAGCAAACATCAACGTGTGGCACAACATTTTACAGCTCTTTTAAAAACATTATAAGGTTTTTATAGGTTTCTTTGATAAAGTGAATATTTTTGGAAATAATCGCTCCGAAAGAAGCATAAATTGTCTTAATCCCTTATCTTTTGAAGCGTATAACCAAAAAATATGCAAAAAATAACAAAGCAAAGCTTAATAACTAAAATGATTTCAGATATCATAGGATATACCGTCATTGAGTTATTACCGAAAAACTGCGTTTCTCAACACTCTCTTCGCTGATGCAATTGTTCAAGGCTGAGGAACCCTACACTGAGCATGGTCTGACATGCTCTTGTCGGGTTTCTTTTTGTGCCGATATGTGACGTTTAGAAAAAATACAAACGGCGGCTGTGAGATGTCAAAAAAAAAAACATGTTGTTTTGAATATTGTAAGGATTTAAAAAAATTGTATAAAATGATTATGACTGTAATACTAAAAAAGTAAGTTAGCATTCTTTCTTAATTTTTAATACTTGGCAATAGCTAAAAGTCAAAAGTTAGTAGTTACATACTAAAAGGATTAAATAAAAAAAACAGCCTGCCAAAAATATGGAAAAAAAAGAACCTCTACGTTTAATGATGCAGTTGGAGGCACTTTACTAAGTTCATCGAGATTCATTATTGGCTCCGACTTCATGATTATTATATACGTAGAGGATCTTGTGTACATCTTTTTTGAGCAGGCGGGTTTTATTTTACTCTTATTTAAAGGTCAGCAGCGGCCCATTTATTAATCCATTAGACTTTGTTTTAATTAATAGTTAAGCATGATGATCAAAAAATTAAAACCCATTATCAGTATTAAGTAGATTCATTATATAATTATACACATTATAAATTACAAAATTGTAGGTAAAACATTAACCCATTATATTATCCTAAAATATGAAAAGACCATTTGATTAAAGTTTAATTAGTTATAGTATTACGAAATGACTATTCTCAGAAAGTTATTTAAATATTACACATTCATTCTAGACAGCTCAATGCTTCTACTCCAGCTCCAGGCTATGACGTACATTACTAATAGCTATTCATACGTTGCCACTATTCTTCCTTCATTTGAAAAACTTGCTCCCGTTGCGATCTAAAATGAACGACGAATGAACGTGAGTAGCACCATACTTAGGAGAGCTCAAGTGCAAGACCGTAACCGACATCCACGCGGGCCGAGCCGCGGGCTTTAGGTATTATAGGTATAAAAATGAAAGTGATGTCATTCCTTCTCTAATTGATGTTCAACCAAAATCCTTGGACTTAGTAAGCTGAAATTTCGCAGAGAGGTTTCTTGTTCGATCAAAGCAAGGGATGATAAAGAACTTTAGGCAACTCGAGCTTTAAGAGGATAAACGAACTTAACGCGGACGTAGCCACGAGCAAATACTGTTTGTAATATATTTTATCTATTAAATCACACTAATATTATAAAGGCGAAAGTTTGTGAGTATGTGAGTGTGTATGTTTGTAACTTCTTCATAACTTTAATTCAGAGATTTTAGGTTCAATCGATTTGAAATGATCATTGATGGGTTGTTATGTAGAGGTAACCTAAGCCTTTAGGGAAAACAAGATATTTAAAAATTAAATCATTTATTACTATTAAGTATTTACATTCTCTCATTTAAATTACATACTTTGAAAAAAAAAAAAAAACATTTTTTTGCATGAATAAGGTAAAGAAAGTTCTTAAATAAATTATGACACATCGCATTCACATTGACGTGCAAATTAAAAAAAAAAACATGTTAAAAATTTTTTAATTGTTAAATTTACAGATGTTATTATATATAAAAAATATTAATTATATATAAAAAAAAAGCAAAAACATAACACTAATCTTTTTCTATTACAATAATTACTTATTTAATAATTAATAGTTAAATAAAATAATAAAATAAAAAAGTAAAAACATTTATCTATCAATTTAATGAAATTTTACAATATTAACATTGATTGTAAATCAAACAGTCTTCGCAGTGATTCAATAGGTTCTGATGGTTTCCAGCTTGCATTGTTATCTTCGTCATTATTGTCAGAAACACTTGCAGGCGATATTGGTTCGTATATCGGACTGCTGCCACTCTCTGTTGAGTCTTCACCATCGGTTGCTTTGTCATTCGTTAGGAAGTTGTTGACGACACCGTATACATTTTTCATTACGATATCATCAAGCGTGACGTATCCAAATTCATCTGTGTTCTTATTTATTAGTGATTCCACATACTCAAGTCGAGGTATACTTCGGGCACCACTCCATTCATTGGAAGCTTCATTTCCATGTTCTTCTTCAGTCTCCTCTTGTCCTTTTTTATCTTTGAAGCGACGATTCTGAAACCAAATTTTAACAGTTTTGTCATTAAGTTGCAGTTGGTTTACTATAACTTGCCTCTCTTCACGTGTGATGTACTGTCTTGTTTTGAAAATATCTTCTAATGATTCTAATTGTTCTGTAGTAAAAACTGTACGTTTCCGTTTGCGTTTTACTATCGTCTTGAAGTTTCCGTTTCTTGTTGGTACAACTGAAACAATGAAAATGACCATTTTAACATAACATACCAAGAAATATAAATAAAAAGAGAAACAGAAATTTAGAGACAGTCAATAAATGTAGAAGACACTTACAACTTATTTGTGCATAATGTTTCTTCGCCATAAAGTTACGGGGAAGTTTTTGACCTGGTGGATAAAACACTGGTGACGGTACTGGATCAGGCGTGAGTGGAATGTTCTGTAAAGACGAAAAAGACTGTGTGTGAAAGGAGCCATCGGTGAATTGATTGTCTTGAAAAGGCACACTTGTTTGTATGCGTGCAGAGTGTAGAGCAAAAGTATGATCTGAAGCGCATACTGTATTGCTGATTTGACTGTAACAATTGTCAGTCGTTTTCACATCCAGCAACATCTGAAAAAGAGAAAAGACGTTTAGAGTTTTATACAGCTTTTATAATAATTTAAATTATTTATTATAATTTAGTTAGAAGAACTTGCTGAAATTTATACGTACTTGTTCATTAGACGGACTTTTATTCTGGCTATAAGACCAGCAATTTTCGCTACAGTAGTTCATAGTCAGCTCGTCACAGTAAAAAGCAGGAGTATCTTGGCAAGAATACATGATTACTTTATGTACTGGGACCGAGTGATACATGATTGATTGTTCATACCACTTTTATACTGTTCACCCTTACCTAATTACTAATTAGCTACCCCTTCCCTACTCAGGTAATAATTTTAATAATTGGTCACTACATAATCCCTTTATTAGCCACCCTATTTAGAGTTCAAAATGTAAAAACATGTTTACTTCTTTTTACCAGATTGAGAGCAAACAGATTTGTTTACTTATTATGTGTTTTTGTTTTTTTTTATTACCCTTGATTTTTATATTGTAATCCTTTATTACGTAAAAGATAATACTCTAGATTAGAAGTATTTATATTTTTATTAGAAGTAGATATAAAAAATTGGAATAAAGGTAACCTATTTATTATGTTGATAAGTATTTTTTGTTGTACTCTTAAGTTTATTAAAACTCGTATAGAGTTCAAAGAATTAAATATTTACAAATCCATTCTCAGACACTTTTGATTATATAGGTGACTATAAAGCTGAGGAGTTTGTTTGAACGTGGTAATCTCAGGAACTACAGGTTCGAATTGAAAAATTCTCTCACTTTTAGATAGCACATTTATCGAGGAAGACTATAGGCTATATACGGTGCGACCAATAAGAGCGGAGCAGCAATGAGAAGTATTGCAAAAATGGAGAAAAATTGTGCGTAGAAGTTGCGCGGGAAAGCTAGTAATATTATAAATTCAAAAGTTTGTGTGAAAGGATTTTTGATAAAATTTTACAGTGACATAGTTTACATACATATACTTTAACAAATAAACATAATGCGGGCAAAAGTTAGTCTCTTATACATTTGCAAAGTACCTATATAGTAGTACCTAGTACCAGTTAGAGAGTTTATTCTAGTGAGTTGTGCTTCGTGGTATAAACAAAATGCCCTATTGCAAACTCCGCCACATCATGCACCACTCGTAATCGTTGGTCAATCGAAATGTTCCTTTCGTCTGTCCAGCCCCATAGGGAGCGCTTTAACTATGTCCGACCGGCTCCCGGTCGATGGACAGACGCGGGAAATGGACCGCGCGTGTTTTGTTTTTTATCGATTTACTCGTATTTTAATTGTAATTGATGTTTATTTGTTATTTCTAACTTATTTTCATAATATATATTTTTTTAATTTATGCCTGTATAAATTTCAGTCAAGATATGAGTTTAAAAAAAAGGTACAAGGAGTGTACTTTTAATTTCTGAATAGCAATAAAACAATACAATATTTGCACCTTGTTTTTTATTTTATTTACATATTAATATATCAAGAATAAAATACAATAAAAACATCACATACTATAGTATTTTTTTCCACTTTACCTGCATTTATAAAAGCGGGCCGCGCGGGTCGCCGCCATACATCAGTCAACAAGCGGTGTCGTTTGTATTTTATGTATAATAAACTATTGTTATTATAAACAAAGGTTTATTTTAAATAATAAGTTAGCTTATCAACTACACGTAATAAAATCCGCACATCTGTTAATTGAATAGATTTTAAGTGAAAAAGGAATAGAGAATGCACTAAAATTTGGGTCGTCAGTCGTCATCAGTCGGTTAGCTTTGAATTATTTTCAGGTAGAAATGTTATTCTAGGTATAAAAACAATACATATAGTAGGTTCTTTTCAAACCTAACTACATATTACAATACTAATAACATGCACGTGTCTAAGAAATATTTTAAATAATGAGCTATAAAAACCGCCATAAATTACCTACTTTACCTGCAAAAAATCCATACAAATCCCTCGTCTGTCCACCGACCGGGAGCCGGTTGCGGCGCACACTGGCTATATTCAATTGTTTTATTTCGTTTTGTAAAACAAATATACACATTTAACTTTGGATTTATGTAATACGAACGATATTTTTGCGCCTTTTTTGTTCTGAAAGTAGATGAAATTAAAAAATTTTAAGCATGACCAAAAGAGTAAAATATTTAATAAAACCTTAAATCAGAGCAAGACACTAAAACTATGCTCAGCAACCGTAAACAGCAAAGGATCTATATTCTAGTGAGTTGTGTTTCGTGGTATAAACAAAAATATTTAAAGATTTAGATGAGATGCCCTATTGCAAACTCCGCCACATCATGCACCACTCGTCATCGTTGGTCAATCGAAATGTTTGGTTTTTCTATTGTTAGCTATAGCCATTTTTAGGGTTCCGTAGTCAAAATGGCAAAAAGACAGTTTCGTCATGTCCGTCCGTCTGTCTGTCTGTCCGTATGACACAGGCATTGTACTGAAAAGCTACACGATGAATATTGATTAAATTTGGTGGAAAGGTGTCTTGTAGTAGCCGCTGCTTAGTTTGATAGCTAAATAATAATAAAAAAAATATTTTTTGGGGGGCACTCCATACGTGTAGTAGCCGATTTTTTTTTATTAGCAAACATCAACGTGTGGCACAACATTTTACAGCTCTTTTAAAAACATTATAAGGTTTTTATAGGTTTCTTTGATAAAGTGAATATTTTTGGAAATAATCGCTCCGAAAGAAGCATAAATTGTCTTAATCCCTTATCTTTTGAAGCGTATAACCAAAAAATATGCAAAAAATAACAAAGCAAAGCTTAATAACTAAAATGATTTCAGATATCATAGGATATACCGTCATTGAGTTATTACCGAAAAACTGCGTTTCTCAACACTCTCTTCGCTGATGCAATTGTTCAAGGCTGAGGAACCCTACACTGAGCATGGTCTGACATGCTCTTGTCGGGTTTCTTTTTGTGCCGATATGTGACGTTTAGAAAAAATACAAACGGCGGCTGTGAGATGTCAAAAAAAAAAACATGTTGTTTTGAATATTGTAAGGATTTAAAAAAATTGTATAAAATGATTATGACTGTAATACTAAAAAAGTAAGTTAGCATTCTTTCTTAATTTTTAATACTTGGCAATAGCTCAAAGTCAAAAGTTAGTAGTTACATATTAAAAGCACTAAAAGGATTAAATAAAAAAAACAGCCTGCCAAAAATATGGAAAAAAAAGAACCTCTACGTTTATTGATGCAGTTGGAGGCACTTTACTAAGTTCATCGAGATTCATTATTGGCTCCGACTTCATGATTATTATATACGTAGAGGATCTTGTGTACATCTTTTTTGAGCAGGCGGGTTTTATTTTACTCTTATTTAAAGGTCAGCAGCGGCCCATTTATTAATCCATTAGACTTTGTTTTAATTAATAGTTAAGCATGATGATCAAAAAATTAAAACCCATTATCAGTATTAAGTAGATTCATTATATAATTATACACATTATAAATTACAAAATTGTAGGTAAAACATTAACCCATTATATTATCCTAAAATATGAAAAGACCATTTGATTAAAGTTTAATTAGTTATAGTATTACGAAATGACTATTCTCAGAAAGTTATTTAAATATTACACATTCATTCTAGACAGCTCAATGCTTCTACTCCAGCTCCAGGCTATGACGTACATTACTAATAGCTATTCATACGTTGCCACTATTCTTCCTTCATTTGAAAAACTTGCTCCCGTTGCGATCTAAAATGAACGACGAATGAACGTGAGTAGCACCATACTTAGGAGAGCTCAAGTGCAAGACCGTAACCGACATCCACGCGGGCCGAGCCGCGGGCTTTAGGTATTATAGGTATAAAAATGAAAGTGATGTCATTCCTTCTCTAATTGATGTTCAACCAAAATCCTTGGACTTAGTAAGCTGAAATTTCGCAGAGAGGTTTCTTGTTCGATCAAAGCAAGGGATGATAAAGATCTTTAGGCAACTCGAGCTTTAAGAGGATAAACGAACTTAACGCGGACGTAGCCACGAGCAAATACTGTTTGTAATATATTTTATCTATTAAATCACACTAATATTATAAAGGCGAAAGTTTGTGAGTATGTGAGTGTGTATGTTTGTAACTTCTTCATGCCTAAACGGCCGGAGCGATTTTAATAAAATTTGATACGGAGTTAGCTGACACCCTGGATTAACACATAGGCTAATAAACCGCGGGTAACACCGCGGAGCACAGCTAGTTTGTAAATTAATTTAAAACTTAACATTACCTAATTGTTTTGAAACTTTCGCGATGTTTACTTATATTAGAATATTATAGCCTTAAAATATTTTACACGATTAAGTCTCGACAGTCTAATAATAACATTACCTAACTTTAATTCAGAGATTTTAGGTTCAATCGATTTGAAATGATCATTGATGGGTTGTTATGTAGAGGTAACCTAAGCCTTTAGGGAAAACAAGATATTTAAAAATTAAATCATTTATTACTATTAAGTATTTACATTCTCTCATTTAAATTACATACTTAGAAAAAAAAAAACATTTTTTTGCATGAATAAGGTAAAGAAAGTTCTTAAATAAATTATGACACATCGCATTCACATTGACGTGCAAATTAAAAAAAAAAAACATGTTAAAAATTTTTTAATTGTTAAATTTACAGATGTTATTATATATAAAAAATATTAATTATATATAAAAAAAGCAAAAACATAACACTAATCTTTTTCTATTACAATAATTACTTATTTAATAATTAATAGTTAAATAAAATAATAAAATAAAAAAGTAAAAACATTTATCTATCAATTTAATGAAATTTTACAATATTAACATTGATTGTAAATCAAACAGTCTTCGCAGTGATTCAATAGGTTCTGATGGTTTCCAGCTTGCATTGTTATCTTCGTCATTATTGTCAGAAACACTTGCAGGCGATATTGGTTCGTATATCGGACTGCTGCCACTCTCTGTTGAGTCTTCACCATCGGTTGCTTTGTCATTCGTTAGGAAGTTGTTGACGACACCGTATACATTTTTCATTACGATATCATCAAGCGTGACGTATCCAAATTCATCTGTGTTCTTATTTATTAGTGATTCCACATACTCAAGTCGAGGTATACTTCGGGCACCACTCCATTCATTGGAAGCTTCATTTCCATGTTCTTCTTCAGTCTCCTCTTGTCCTTTTTTATCTTTGAAGCGACGATTCTGAAACCAAATTTTAACAGTTTTGTCATTAAGTTGCAGTTGGTTTACTATAACTTGCCTCTCTTCACGTGTGATGTACTGTCTTGTTTTGAAAATATCTTCTAATGATTCTAATTGTTCTGTAGTAAAAACTGTACGTTTCCGTTTGCGTTTTACTATCGTCTTGAAGTTTCCGTTTCTTGTTGGTACAACTGAAACAATGAAAATGACCATTTTAACATAACATACCAAGAAATATAAATAAAAAGAGAAACAGAAATTTAGAGACAGTCAATAAATGTAGAAGACACTTACAACTTATTTGTGCATAATGTTTCTTCGCCATAAAGTTACGGGGAAGTTTTTGACCTGGTGGATAAAACACTGGTGACGGTACTGGATCAGGCGTGAGTGGAATGTTCTGTAAAGAGACGAAAAAGACTGTGTGTGAAAGGAGCCATCGGTGAATTGATTGTCTTGAAAAGGCACACTTGTTTGTATGCGTGCAGAGTGTAGAGCAAAAGTATGATCTGAAGCGCATACTGTTTTGCTGATTTGACTGTAACAATTGTCAGTCGTTTTCACATCCAGCAACATCTGAAAAAGAGAAAAGACGTTTAGAGTTTTATACAGCTTTTATAATAATTTAAATTATTTATTATAATTTAGTTAGAAGAACTTGCTGAAATTTATACGTACTTGTTCATTAGACGGACTTTTATTCTGGCTATAAGACCAGCAATTTTCGCTACAGTAGTTCATAGTCAGCTCGTCACAGTAAAAAGCAGGAGTATCTTGGCAAGAATACATGATTACTTTATGTACTGGGACCGAGTGATACATGATTGATTGTTCATACCACTTTTATACTGTTCACCCTTACCTAATTACTAATTAGCTACCCCTTCCCTACTCAGGTAATAATTTTAACAATTGGTCACTACATAATCCCTTTATTAGCCACCCTATTTAGAGTTCAAAATGTAAAAACATGTTTACTTCTTTTTACCAGATTGAGAGCAAACAGATTTGTTTACTTATTATGTGTTTTTGTTTTTTTTTATTACCCTTGATTTTTATATTGTAATCCTTTATTACGTAAAAGATAATACTCTAGATTAGAAGTATTTATATTTTTATTAGAAGTAGATATAAAAAATTGGAATAAAGGTAACCTATTTATTATGTTGATAAGTATTTTTTGTTGTACTCTTAAGTTTATTAAAACTCGTATAGAGTTCAAAGAATTAAATATTTACAAATCCATTCTCAGACACTTTTGATTATATAGGTGACTATAAAGCTGAGGAGTTTGTTTGAACGTGGTAATCTCAGGAACTACAGGTTCGAATTGAAAAATTCTCTCACTTTTAGATAGCACATTTATCGAGGAAGACTATAGGCTATATACGGTGCGACCAATAAGAGCGGAGCAGCAATGAGAAGTATTGCAAAAATGGAGAAAAATTGTGCGTAGAAGTTGCGCGGGAAAGCTAGTAATATTATAAATTCAAAAGTTTGTGTGAAAGGATTTTTGATAAAATTTTACAGTGACATAGTTTACATACATATACTTTAACAAATAAACATAATGCGGGCAAAAGTTAGTCTCTTATACATTTGCAAAGTACCTATATAGTAGTACCTAGTACCAGTTAGAGAGTTTATTCTAGTGAGTTGTGCTTCGTGGTATAAACAAAATGCCCTATTGCAAACTCCGCCACATCATGCACCACTCGTAATCGTTGGTCAATCGAAATGTTCCTTTCGTCTGTCCAGCCCCATAGGGAGCGCTTTAACTATGTCCGACCGGCTCCCGGTCGATGGACAGACGCGGGAAATGGACCGCGCGTGTTTTGTTTTTTATCGATTTACTCGTATTTTAATTGTAATTGATGTTTATTTGTTATTTCTAACTTATTTTCATAATATATATTTTTTTAATTTATGCCTGTATAAATTTCAGTCAAGATATGAGTTTAAAAAAAAGGTACAAGGAGTGTACTTTTAATTTCTGAATAGCAATAAAACAATACAATATTTGCACCTTGTTTTTTATTTTATTTACATATTAATATATCAAGAATAAAATACAATAAAAACATCACATACTATAGTATTTTTTTCCACTTTACCTGCATTTATAAAAGCGGGCCGCGCGGGTCGCCGCCATACATCAGTCAACAAGCGGTGTCGTTTGTATTTTATGTATAATAAACTATTGTTATTATAAACAAAGGTTTATTTTAAATAATAAGTTAGCTTATCAACTACACGTAATAAAATCCGCACATCTGTTAATTGAATAGATTTTAAGTGAAAAAGGAATAGAGAATGCACTAAAATTTGGGTCGTCAGTCGTCATCAGTCGGTTAGCTTTGAATTATTTTCAGGTAGAAATGTTATTCTAGGTATAAAAACAATACATATAGTAGGTTCTTTTCAAACCTAACTACATATTACAATACTAATAACATGCACGTGTCTAAGAAATATTTTAAATAATGAGCTATAAAAACCGCCATAAATTACCTACTTTACCTGCAAAAAATCCATACAAATCCCTCGTCTGTCCACCGACCGGGAGCCGGTTGCGGCGCACACTGGCTATATTCAATTGTTTTATTTCGTTTTGTAAAACAAATATACACATTTAACTTTGGATTTATGTAATACGAACGATATTTTTGCGCCTTTTTTGTTCTGAAAGTAGATGAAATAAAAAAATTTTAAGCATGACCAAAAGAGTAAAATATTTAATAAAACCTTAAATCAGAGCAAGACACTAAAACTATGCTCAGCAACCGTAAACAGCAAAGGATCTATATTCTAGTGAGTTGTGTTTCGTGGTATAAACAAAAATATTTAAAGATTTAGATGAGATGCCCTATTGCAAACTCCGCCACATCATGCACCACTCGTCATCGTTGGTCAATCGAAATGTTTGGTTTTTCTATTGTTAGCTATAGCCATTTTTAGGGTTCCGTAGTCAAAATGGCAAAAAGACAGTTTCGTCATGTCCGTCCGTCTGTCTGTCTGTCCGTATGACACAGGCATTGTACTGAAAAGCTACACGATGAATATTGATTAAATTTGGTGGAAAGGTGTCTTGTAGTAGCCGCTGCTTAGTTTGATAGCTAAATAATAATAAAAAAAATATTTTTTGGGGGGCACTCCATACGTGTAGTAGCCGATTTTTTTTTATTAGCAAACATCAACGTGTGGCACAACATTTTACAGCTCTTTTAAAAACATTATAAGGTTTTTATAGGTTTCTTTGATAAAGTGAATATTTTTGGAAATAATCGCTCCGAAAGAAGCATAAATTGTCTTAATCCCTTATCTTTTGAAGCGTATAACCAAAAAATATGCAAAAAATAACAAAGCAAAGCTTAATAACTAAAATGATTTCAGATATCATAGGATATACCGTCATTGAGTTATTACCGAAAAACTGCGTTTCTCAACACTCTCTTCGCTGATGCAATTGTTCAAGGCTGAGGAACCCTACACTGAGCATGGTCTGACATGCTCTTGTCGGGTTTCTTTTTGTGCCGATATGTGACGTTTAGAAAAAATACAAACGGCGGCTGTGAGATGTCAAAAAAAAAAACATGTTGTTTTGAATATTGTAAGGATTTAAAAAAATTGTATAAAATGATTATGACTGTAATACTAAAAAAGTAAGTTAGCATTCTTTCTTAATTTTTAATACTTGGCAATAGCTAAAAGTCAAAAGTTAGTAGTTACATACTAAAAGGATTAAATAAAAAAAACAGCCTGCCAAAAATATGGAAAAAAAAGAACCTCTACGTTTAATGATGCAGTTGGAGGCACTTTACTAAGTTCATCGAGATTCATTATTGGCTCCGACTTCATGATTATTATATACGTAGAGGATCTTGTGTACATCTTTTTTGAGCAGGCGGGTTTTATTTTACTCTTATTTAAAGGTCAGCAGCGGCCCATTTATTAATCCATTAGACTTTGTTTTAATTAATAGTTAAGCATGATGATCAAAAAATTAAAACCCATTATCAGTATTAAGTAGATTCATTATATAATTATACACATTATAAATTACAAAATTGTAGGTAAAACATTAACCCATTATATTATCCTAAAATATGAAAAGACCATTTGATTAAAGTTTAATTAGTTATAGTATTACGAAATGACTATTCTCAGAAAGTTATTTAAATATTACACATTCATTCTAGACAGCTCAATGCTTCTACTCCAGCTCCAGGCTATGACGTACATTACTAATAGCTATTCATACGTTGCCACTATTCTTCCTTCATTTGAAAAACTTGCTCCCGTTGCGATCTAAAATGAACGACGAATGAACGTGAGTAGCACCATACTTAGGAGAGCTCAAGTGCAAGACCGTAACCGACATCCACGCGGGCCGAGCCGCGGGCATTAGGTATTATAGGTATAAAAATGAAAGTGATGTCATTCCTTCTCTAATTGATGTTCAACCAAAATCCTTGGACTTAGTAAGCTGAAATTTCGCAGAGAGGTTTCTTGTTCGATCAAAGCAAGGGATGATAAAGAACTTTAGGCAACTCGAGCTTTAAGAGGATAAACGAACTTAACGCGGACGTAGCCACGAGCAAATACTGTTTGTAATATATTTTATCTATTAAATCACACTAATATTATAAAGGCGAAAGTTTGTGAGTATGTGAGTGTGTATGTTTGTAACTTCTTCATGCCTAAACAGCCGGAGCGATTTTAATAAAATTTGATACGGAGTTAGCTGACACCCTGGATTAACACATAGGCTAATAAACCGCGGGTAACACCGCGGAGCACAGCTAGTTTGTAAATTAATTTAAAACTTAACATTACCTAATTGTTTTGAAACTTTCGCGATGTTTACATATATTAGAATATTATAGCCTTAAAATATTTTACACGATTAAGTCTCGACAATAGTCTAATAATAACATTACCTAACTTTAATTCAGAGATTTTAGGTTCAATCGATTTGAAATGATCATTGATGGGTTGTTATGTAGAGGTAACCTAAGCCTTTAGGGAAAACAAGATATTTAAAAATTAAATCATTTATTACTATTAAGTATTTACATTCTCTCATTTAAATTACATACTTTGAAAAAAAAAAAAACATTTTTTTGCATGAATAAGGTAAAGAAAGTTCTTAAATAAATTATGACACATCGCATTCACATTGACGTGCAAATTAAAAAAAAACATGTTAAAAATTTTTTAATTGTTAAATTTACAGATGTTATTATATATAAAAAATATTAATTATATATAGAAAAAAGCAAAAACATAACACTAATCTTTTTCTATTACAATAATTACTTATTTAATAATTAATAGTTAAATAAAATAATAAAATAAAAAAAGTAAAAACATTTATCTATCAATTTAATGAAATTTTACAATATTAACATTGATTGTAAATCAAACAGTCTTCGCAGTGATTCAATAGGTTCTGATGGTTTCCAGCTTGCATTGTTATCTTCGTCATTATTGTCAGAAACACTTGCAGGCGATATTGGTTCGTATATCGGACTGCTGCCACTCTCTGTTGAGTCTTCACCATCGGTTGCTTTGTCATTCGTTAGGAAGTTGTTGACGACACCGTATACATTTTTCATTACGATATCATCAAGCGTGACGTATCCAAATTCATCTGTGTTCTTATTTATTAGTGATTCCACATACTCAAGTCGAGGTATACTTCGGGCACCACTCCATTCATTGGAAGCTTCATTTCCATGTTCTTCTTCAGTCTCCTCTTGTCCTTTTTTATCTTTGAAGCGACGATTCTGAAACCAAATTTTAACAGTTTTGTCATTAAGTTGCAGTTGGTTTACTATAACTTGCCTCTCTTCACGTGTGATGTACTGTCTTGTTTTGAAAATATCTTCTAATGATTCTAATTGTTCTGTAGTAAAAACTGTACGTTTCCGTTTGCGTTTTACTATCGTCTTGAAGTTTCCGTTTCTTGTTGGTACAACTGAAACAATGAAAATGACCATTTTAACATAACATACCAAGAAATATAAATAAAAAGAGAAACAGAAATTTAGAGACAGTCAATAAATGTAGAAGACACTTACAACTTATTTGTGCATAATGTTTCTTCGCCATAAAGTTACGGGGAAGTTTTTGACCTGGTGGATAAAACACTGGTGACGGTACTGGATCAGGCGTGAGTGGAATGTTCTGTAAAGAGACGAAAAAGACTGTGTGTGAAAGGAGCCATCGGTGAATTGATTGTCTTGAAAAGGCACACTTGTTTGTATGCGTGCAGAGTGTAGAGCAAAAGTATGATCTGAAGCGCATACTGTTTTGCTGATTTGACTGTAACAATTGTCAGTCGTTTTCACATCCAGCAACATCTGAAAAAGAGAAAAGACGTTTAGAGTTTTATACAGCTTTTATAATAATTTAAATTATTTATTATAATTTAGTTAGAAGAACTTGCTGAAATTTATACGTACTTGTTCATTAGACGGACTTTTATTCTGGCTATAAGACCAGCAATTTTCGCTACAGTAGTTCATAGTCAGCTCGTCACAGTAAAAAGCAGGAGTATCTTGGCAAGAATACATGATTACTTTATGTACTGGGACCGAGTGATACATGATTGATTGTTCATACCACTTTTATACTGTTCACCCTTACCTAATTACTAATTAGCTACCCCTTCCCTACTCAGGTAATAATTTTAACAATTGGTCACTACATAATCCCTTTATTAGCCACCCTATTTAGAGTTCAAAATGTAAAAACATGTTTACTTCTTTTTACCAGATTGAGAGCAAACAGATTTGTTTACTTATTATGTGTTTTTGTTTTTTTTTATTACCCTTGATTTTTATATTGTAATCCTTTATTACGTAAAAGATAATACTCTAGATTAGAAGTATTTATATTTTTATTAGAAGTAGATATAAAAAATTGGAATAAAGGTAACCTATTTATTATGTTGATAAGTATTTTTTGTTGTACTCTTAAGTTTATTAAAACTCGTATAGAGTTCAAAGAATTAAATATTTACAAATCCATTCTCAGACACTTTTGATTATATAGGTGACTATAAAGCTGAGGAGTTTGTTTGAACGTGGTAATCTCAGGAACTACAGGTTCGAATTGAAAAATTCTCTCACTGTTAGATAGCACATTTATCGAGGAAGACTATAGGCTATATACGGTGCGACCAATAAGAGCGGAGCAGCAATGAGAAGTATTGCAAAAATGGAGAAAAATTGTGCGTAGAAGTTGCGCGGGTAAGCTAGTAATATTATAAATTCAAAAGTTTGTGTGAAAGGATTTTTGATAAAATTTTACAGTGACATAGTTTACATACATATACTTTAACAAATAAACATAATGCGGGCAAAAGTTAGTCTCTTATACATTTGCAAAGTACCTATATAGTAGTACCTAGTACCAGTTAGAGAGTTTATTCTAGTCACTCGTAATCGTTGGTCAATCGAAATGTTCCTTTCGTCTGTCCAGCCCCATAGGGAGCGCTTTAACTATGTCCGACCGGCTCCCGGTCGATGGACAGACGCGGGAAATGGACCGCACGTGTTTTGTTTTTTATCGATTTACTCGTATTTTAATTGTAATTGATGTTTATTTGTTATTTCTAACTTATTTTCATAATATATAGTTTTTTAATTTATGCCTGTATAAATTTCAGTCAAGATATGAGTTTAAAAAAAAGGTACAAGGAGTGTACTTTTAATTTCTGAATAGCAATAAAACAATACAATATTTGCACCTTGTTTTTTATTTTATTTACATATTAATATATCAAGAATAAAATACAATAAAAACATCACATACTATAGTATTTTTTTCCACTTTACCTGCATTTATAAAAGCGGGCCGCGCGGGTCGCCGCCATACATCAGTCAACAAGCGGTGTCGTTTGTATTTTATGTATAATAAACTATTGTTATTATAAACAAAGGTTTATTTTAAATAATAAGTTAGCTTATCAACTACACGTAATAAAATCCGCACATCTGTTAATTGAATAGATTTTAAGTGAAAAAGGAATAGAGAATGCACTAAAATTTGGGTCGTCAGTCGTCATCAGTCGGTTAGCTTTGAATTATTTTCAGGTAGAAATGTTATTCTAGGTATAAAAACAATACATATAGTAGGTTCTTTTCAAACCTAACTACATATTACAATACTAATAACATGCACGTGTCTAAGAAATATTTTAAATAATGAGCTATAAAAACCGCCATAAATTACCTACTTTACCTGCAAAAAATCCATACAAATCCCTCGTCTGTCCACCGACCGGGAGCCGGTTGCGGCGCACACTGGCTATATTCAATTGTTTTATTTCGTTTTGTAAAACAAATATACACATTTAACTTTGGATTTATGTAATACGAACGATATTTTTGCGCCTTTTTTGTTCTGAAAGTAGATGAAATAAAAAATTTTTAAGCATGACCAAAAGAGTAAAATATTTAATAAAACCTTAAATCAGAGCAAGACACTAAAACTATGCTCAGCAACCGTAAACAGCAAAGGATCTATATTCTAGTGAGTTGTGTTTCGTGGTATAAACAAAAATATTTAAAGATTTAGATGAGATGCCCTATTGCAAACTCCGCCACATCATGCACCACTCGTCATCGTTGGTCAATCGAAATGTTTGGTTTTTCTATTGTTAGCTATAGCCATTTTTAAGGTTCCGTAGTCAAAATGGCAAAAAGACAGTTTCGTCATGTCCGTCCGTCTGTCTGTCTGTCCGTATGACACAGGCATTGTACTGAAAAGCTACACGATGAATATTGATTAAATTTGGTGGAAAGGTGTCTTGTAGTAGCCGCTGCTTAGTTTGATAGCTAAATAATAATAAAAAAAATATTTTTTGGGGGGCACTCCATACGTGTAGTAGCCGATTTTTTTTTATTAGCAAACATCAACGTGTGGCACAACATTTTACAGCTCTTTTAAAAACATTATAAGGTTTTTATAGGTTTCTTTGATAAAGTGAATATTTTTGGAAATAATCGCTCCGAAAGAAGCATAAATTGTCTTAACCCCTTATCTTTTGAAGCGTATAACCAAAAAATATGCAAAAAATAACAAAGCAAAGCTTAATAACTAAAATGATTTCAGATATCATAGGATATACCGTCATTGAGTTATTACCGAAAAACTGCGTTTCTCAACACTCTCTTCGCTGATGCAATTGTTCAAGGCTGAGGAACCCTACACTGAGCATGGTCTGACATGCTCTTGTCGGGTTTCTTTTTGTGCCGATATGTGACGTTTAGAAAAAATACAAACGGCGGCTGTGAGATGTCAAAAAAAAAAACATGTTGTTTTGAATATTGTAAGGATTTAAAAAAATTGTATAAAATGATTATGACTGTAATACTAAAAAAGTAAGTTAGCATTCTTTCTTAATTTTTAATACTTGGCAATAGCTCAAAGTCAAAAGTTAGTAGTTACATATTAAAAGCACTAAAAGGATTAAATAAAAAAAACAGCCTGCCAAAAATATGGAAAAAAAAGAACCTCTACGTTTATTGATGCAGTTGGAGGCACTTTACTAAGTTCATCGAGATTCATTATTGGCTCCGACTTCATGATTATTATATACGTAGAGGATCTTGTGTACATCTTTTTTGAGCAGGCGGGTTTTATTTTACTCTTATTTAAAGGTCAGCAGCGGCCCATTTATTAATCCATTAGACTTTGTTTTAATTAATAGTTAAGCATGATGATCAAAAAATTAAAACCCATTATCAGTATTAAGTAGATTCATTATATAATTATACACATTATAAATTACAAAATTGTAGGTAAAACATTAACCCATTATATTATCCTAAAATATGAAAAGACCATTTGATTAAAGTTTAATTAGTTATAGTATTACGAAATGACTATTCTCAGAAAGTTATTTAAATATTACACATTCATTCTAGACAGCTCAATGCTTCTACTCCAGCTCCAGGCTATGACGTACATTACTAATAGCTATTCATACGTTGCCACTATTCTTCCTTCATTTGAAAAACTTGCTCCCGTTGCGATCTAAAATGAACGACGAATGAACGTGAGTAGCACCATACTTAGGAGAGCTCAAGTGCAAGACCGTAACCGACATCCACGCGGGCCGAGCCGCGGGCTTTAGGTATTATAGGTATAAAAATGAAAGTGATGTCATTCCTTCTCTAATTGATGTTCAACCAAAATCCTTGGACTTAGTAAGCTGAAATTTCGCAGAGAGGTTTCTTGTTCGATCAAAGCAAGGGATGATAAAGATCTTTAGGCAACTCGAGCTTTAAGAGGATAAACGAACTTAACGCGGACGTAGCCACGAGCAAATACTGTTTGTAATATATTTTATCTATTAAATCACACTAATATTATAAAGGCGAAAGTTTGTGAGTATGTGAGTGTGTATGTTTGTAACTTCTTCATGCCTAAACGGCCGGAGCGATTTTAATAAAATTTGATACGGAGTTAGCTGACACCCTGGATTAACACATAGGCTAATAAACCGCGGGTAACACCGCGGAGCACAGCTAGTTTGTAAATTAATTTAAAACTTAACATTACCTAATTGTTTTGAAACTTTCGCGATGTTTACTTATATTAGAATATTATAGCCTTAAAATATTTTACACGATTAAGTCTCGACAGTCTAATAATAACATTACCTAACTTTAATTCAGAGATTTTAGGTTCAATCGATTTGAAATGATCATTGATGGGTTGTTATGTAGAGGTAACCTAAGCCTTTAGGGAAAACAAGATATTTAAAAATTAAATCATTTATTACTATTAAGTATTTACATTCTCTCATTTAAATTACATACTTTGAAAAAAAAAAAAAAACATTTTTTTGCATGAATAAGGTAAAGAAAGTTCTTAAATAAATTATGACACATCGCATTCACATTGACGTGCAAATTAAAAAAAAAAACATGTTAAAAATTTTTTAATTGTTAAATTTACAGATGTTATTATATATAAAAAATATTAATTATATATAAAAAAAAAGCAAAAACATAACACTAATCTTTTTCTATTACAATAATTACTTATTTAATAATTAATAGTTAAATAAAATAATAAAATAAAAAAGTAAAAACATTTATCTATCAATTTAATGAAATTTTACAATATTAACATTGATTGTAAATCAAACAGTCTTCGCAGTGATTCAATAGGTTCTGATGGTTTCCAGCTTGCATTGTTATCTTCGTCATTATTGTCAGAAACACTTGCAGGCGATATTGGTTCGTATATCGGACTGCTGCCACTCTCTGTTGAGTCTTCACCATCGGTTGCTTTGTCATTCGTTAGGAAGTTGTTGACGACACCGTATACATTTTTCATTACGATATCATCAAGCGTGACGTATCCAAATTCATCTGTGTTCTTATTTATTAGTGATTCCACATACTCAAGTCGAGGTATACTTCGGGCACCACTCCATTCATTGGAAGCTTCATTTCCATGTTCTTCTTCAGTCTCCTCTTGTCCTTTTTTATCTTTGAAGCGACGATTCTGAAACCAAATTTTAACAGTTTTGTCATTAAGTTGCAGTTGGTTTACTATAACTTGCCTCTCTTCACGTGTGATGTACTGTCTTGTTTTGAAAATATCTTCTAATGATTCTAATTGTTCTGTAGTAAAAACTGTACGTTTCCGTTTGCGTTTTACTATCGTCTTGAAGTTTCCGTTTCTTGTTGGTACAACTGAAACAATGAAAATGACCATTTTAACATAACATACCAAGAAATATAAATAAAAAGAGAAACAGAAATTTAGAGACAGTCAATAAATGTAGAAGACACTTACAACTTATTTGTGCATAATGTTTCTTCGCCATAAAGTTACGGGGAAGTTTTTGACCTGGTGGATAAAACACTGGTGACGGTACTGGATCAGGCGTGAGTGGAATGTTCTGTAAAGACGAAAAAGACTGTGTGTGAAAGGAGCCATCGGTGAATTGATTGTCTTGAAAAGGCACACTTGTTTGTATGCGTGCAGAGTGTAGAGCAAAAGTATGATCTGAAGCGCATACTGTATTGCTGATTTGACTGTAACAATTGTCAGTCGTTTTCACATCCAGCAACATCTGAAAAAGAGAAAAGACGTTTAGAGTTTTATACAGCTTTTATAATAATTTAAATTATTTATTATAATTTAGTTAGAAGAACTTGCTGAAATTTATACGTACTTGTTCATTAGACGGACTTTTATTCTGGCTATAAGACCAGCAATTTTCGCTACAGTAGTTCATAGTCAGCTCGTCACAGTAAAAAGCAGGAGTATCTTGGCAAGAATACATGATTACTTTATGTACTGGGACCGAGTGATACATGATTGATTGTTCATACCACTTTTATACTGTTCACCCTTACCTAATTACTAATTAGCTACCCCTTCCCTACTCAGGTAATAATTTTAATAATTGGTCACTACATAATCCCTTTATTAGCCACCCTATTTAGAGTTCAAAATGTAAAAACATGTTTACTTCTTTTTACCAGATTGAGAGCAAACAGATTTGTTTACTTATTATGTGTTTTTGTTTTTTTTTATTACCCTTGATTTTTATATTGTAATCCTTTATTACGTAAAAGATAATACTCTAGATTAGAAGTATTTATATTTTTATTAGAAGTAGATATAAACAATTGGAATAAAGGTAACCTATTTATTATGTTGATAAGTATTTTTTGTTGTACTCTTAAGTTTATTAAAACTCGTATAGAGTTCAAAGAATCAAATATTTACAAATCCATTCTCAGACACTTTTGATTATATAGGTGACTATAAAGCTGAGGAGTTTGTTTGAACGTGGTAATCTCAGGAACTACAGGTTCGAATTGAAAAATTCTCTCACTTTTAGATAGCACATTTATCGAGGAAGACTATAGGCTATATACGGTGCGACCAATAAGAGCGGAGCAGCAATGAGAAGTATTGCAAAAATGGAGAAAAATTGTGCGTAGAAGTTGCGCGGGAAAGCTAGTAATATTATAAATTCAAAAGTTTGTGTGAAAGGATTTTTGATAAAATTTTACAGTGACATAGTTTACATACATATACTTTAACAAATAAACATAATGCGGGCAAAAGTTAGTCTCTTATACATTTGCAAAGTACCTATATAGTAGTACCTAGTACCAGTTAGAGAGTTTATTCTAGTGAGTTGTGCTTCGTGGTATAAACAAAATGCCCTATTGCAAACTCCGCCACATCATGCACCACTCGTAATCGTTGGTCAATCGAAATGTTCCTTTCGTCTGTCCAGCCCCATAGGGAGCGCTTTAACTATGTCCGACCGGCTCCCGGTCGATGGACAGACGCGGGAAATGGACCGCGCGTGTTTTGTTTTTTATCGATTTACTCGTATTTTAATTGTAATTGATGTTTATTTGTTATTTCTAACTTATTTTCATAATATATATTTTTTTAATTTATGCCTGTATAAATTTCAGTCAAGATATGAGTTTAAAAAAAAGGTACAAGGAGTGTACTTTTAATTTCTGAATAGCAATAAAACAATACAATATTTGCACCTTGTTTTTTATTTTATTTACATATTAATATATCAAGAATAAAATACAATAAAAACATCACATACTATAGTATTTTTTTCCACTTTACCTGCATTTATAAAAGCGGGCCGCGCGGGTCGCCGCCATACATCAGTCAACAAGCGGTGTCGTTTGTATTTTATGTATAATAAACTATTGTTATTATAAACAAAGGTTTATTTTAAATAATAAGTTAGCTTATCAACTACACGTAATAAAATCCGCACATCTGTTAATTGAATAGATTTTAAGTGAAAAAGGAATAGAGAATGCACTAAAATTTGGGTCGTCAGTCGTCATCAGTCGGTTAGCTTTGAATTATTTTCAGGTAGAAATGTTATTCTAGGTATAAAAACAATACATATAGTAGGTTCTTTTCAAACCTAACTACATATTACAATACTAATAACATGCACGTGTCTAAGAAATATTTTAAATAATGAGCTATAAAAACCGCCATAAATTACCTACTTTACCTGCAAAAAATCCATACAAATCCCTCGTCTGTCCACCGACCGGGAGCCGGTTGCGGCGCACACTGGCTATATTCAATTGTTTTATTTCGTTTTGTAAAACAAATATACACATTTAACTTTGGATTTATGTAATACGAACGATATTTTTGCGCCTTTTTTGTTCTGAAAGTAGATGAAATAAAAAATTTTTAAGCATGACCAAAAGAGTAAAATATTTAATAAAACCTTAAATCAGAGCAAGACACTAAAACTATGCTCAGCAACCGTAAACAGCAAAGGATCTATATTCTAGTGAGTTGTGTTTCGTGGTATAAACAAAAATATTTAAAGATTTAGATGAGATGCCCTATTGCAAACTCCGCCACATCATGCACCACTCGTCATCGTTGGTCAATCGAAATGTTTGGTTTTTCTATTGTTAGCTATAGCCATTTTTAAGGTTCCGTAGTCAAAATGGCAAAAAGACAGTTTCGTCATGTCCGTCCGTCTGTCTGTCTGTCCGTATGACACAGGCATTGTACTGAAAAGCTACACGATGAATATTGATTAAATTTGGTGGAAAGGTGTCTTGTAGTAGCCGCTGCTTAGTTTGATAGCTAAATAATAATAAAAAAAATATTTTTTGGGGGGCACTCCATACGTGTAGTAGCCGATTTTTTTTTATTAGCAAACATCAACGTGTGGCACAACATTTTACAGCTCTTTTAAAAACATTATAAGGTTTTTATAGGTTTCTTTGATAAAGTGAATATTTTTGGAAATAATCGCTCCGAAAGAAGCATAAATTGTCTTAATCCCTTATCTTTTGAAGCGTATAACCAAAAAATATGCAAAAAATAACAAAGCAAAGCTTAATAACTAAAATGATTTCAGATATCATAGGATATACCGTCATTGAGTTATTACCGAAAAACTGCGTTTCTCAACACTCTCTTCGCTGATGCAATTGTTCAAGGCTGAGGAACCCTACACTGAGCATGGTCTGACATGCTCTTGTCGGGTTTCTTTTTGTGCCGATATGTGACGTTTAGAAAAAATACAAACGGCGGCTGTGAGATGTCAAAAAAAAAACATGTTGTTTTGAATATTGTAAGGATTTAAAAAAATTGTATAAAATGATTATGACTGTAATACTAAAAAAGTAAGTTAGCATTCTTTCTTAATTTTTAATACTTGGCAATAGCTAAAAGTCAAAAGTTAGTAGTTACATACTAAAAGGATTAAATAAAAAAAACAGCCTGCCAAAAATATGGAAAAAAAAGAACCTCTACGTTTAATGATGCAGTTGGAGGCACTTTACTAAGTTCATCGAGATTCATTATTGGCTCCGACTTCATGATTATTATATACGTAGAGGATCTTGTGTACATCTTTTTTGAGCAGGCGGGTTTTATTTTACTCTTATTTAAAGGTCAGCAGCGGCCCATTTATTAATCCATTAGACTTTGTTTTAATTAATAGTTAAGCATGATGATCAAAAAATTAAAACCCATTATCAGTATTAAGTAGATTCATTATATAATTATACACATTATAAATTACAAAATTGTAGGTAAAACATTAACCCATTATATTATCCTAAAATATGAAAAGACCATTTGATTAAAGTTTAATTAGTTATAGTATTACGAAATGACTATTCTCAGAAAGATATTTAAATATTACACATTCATTCTAGACAGCTCAATGCTTCTACTCCAGCTCCAGGCTATGACGTACATTACTAATAGCTATTCATACGTTGCCACTATTCTTCCTTCATTTGAAAAACTTGCTCCCGTTGCGATCTAAAATGAACGACGAATGAACGTGAGTAGCACCATACTTAGGAGAGCTCAAGTGCAAGACCGTAACCGACATCCACGCGGGCCGAGCCGCGGGCTTTAGGTATTATAGGTATAAAAATGAAAGTGATGTCATTCCTTCTCTAATTGATGTTCAACCAAAATCCTTGGACTTAGTAAGCTGAAATTTCGCAGAGAGGTTTCTTGTTCGATCAAAGCAAGGGATGATAAAGAACTTTAGGCAACTCGAGCTTTAAGAGGATAAACGAACTTAACGCGGACGTAGCCACGAGCAAATACTGTTTGTAATATATTTTATCTATTATATCACACTAATATTATAAAGGCGAAAGTTTGTGAGTATGTGAGTGTGTATGTTTGTAACTTCTTCATGCCTAAACGGCCGGAGCGATTTTAATAAAATTTGATACGGAGTTAGCTGACACCCTGGATTAACACATAGGCTAATAAACCGCGGGTAACACCGCGGAGCACAGCTAGTTTGTAAATTAATTTAAAACTTAACATTACCTAATTGTTTTGAAACTTTCGCGATGTTTACTTATATTAGAATATTATAGCCTTAAAATATTTTACACGATTAAGTCTCGACAGTCTAATAATAACATTACCTAACTTTAATTCAGAGATTTTAGGTTCAATCGATTTGAAATGATCATTGATGGGTTGTTATGTAGAGGTAACCTAAGCCTTTAGGGAAAACAAGATATTTAAAAATTAAATCATTTATTACTATTAAGTATTTACATTCTCTCATTTAAATTACATACTTTGAAAAAAAAAAAAAAACATTTTTTTGCATGAATAAGGTAAAGAAAGTTCTTAAATAAATTATGACACATCGCATTCACATTGACGTGCAAATTAAAAAAAAACATGTTAAAAATTTTTTAATTGTTAAATTTACAGATGTTATTATATATAAAAAATATTAATTATATATAAAAAAAAGCAAAAACATAACACTAATCTTTTTCTATTACAATAATTACTTATTTAATAATTAATAGTTAAATAAAATAATAAAATAAAAAAGTAAAAACATTTATCTATCAATTTAATGAAATTTTACAATATTAACATTGATTGTAAATCAAACAGTCTTCGCAGTGATTCAATAGGTTCTGATGGTTTCCAGCTTGCATTGTTATCTTCGTCATTATTGTCAGAAACACTTGCAGGCGATATTGGTTCGTATATCGGACTGCTGCCACTCTCTGTTGAGTCTTCACCATCGGTTGCTTTGTCATTCGTTAGGAAGTTGTTGACGACACCGTATACATTTTTCATTACGATATCATCAAGCGTGACGTATCCAAATTCATCTGTGTTCTTATTTATTAGTGATTCCACATACTCAAGTCGAGGTATACTTCGGGCACCACTCCATTCATTGGAAGCTTCATTTCCATGTTCTTCTTCAGTCTCCTCTTGTCCTTTTTTATCTTTGAAGCGACGATTCTGAAACCAAATTTTAACAGTTTTGTCATTAAGTTGCAGTTGGTTTACTATAACTTGCCTCTCTTCACGTGTGATGTACTGTCTTGTTTTGAAAATATCTTCTAATGATTCTAATTGTTCTGTAGTAAAAACTGTACGTTTCCGTTTGCGTTTTACTATCGTCTTGAAGTTTCCGTTTCTTGTTGGTACAACTGAAACAATGAAAATGACCATTTTAACATAACATACCAAGAAATATAAATAAAAAGAGAAACAGAAATTTAGAGACAGTCAATAAATGTAGAAGACACTTACAACTTATTTGTGCATAATGTTTCTTCGCCATAAAGTTACGGGGAAGTTTTTGACCTGGTGGATAAAACACTGGTGACGGTACTGGATCAGGCGTGAGTGGAATGTTCTGTAAAGACGAAAAAGACTGTGTGTGAAAGGAGCCATCGGTGAATTGATTGTCTTGAAAAGGCACACTTGTTTGTATGCGTGCAGAGTGTAGAGCAAAAGTATGATCTGAAGCGCATACTGTATTGCTGATTTGACTGTAACAATTGTCAGTCGTTTTCACATCCAGCAACATCTGAAAAAGAGAAAAGACGTTTAGAGTTTTATACAGCTTTTATAATAATTTAAATTATTTATTATAATTTAGTTAGAAGAACTTGCTGAAATTTATACGTACTTGTTCATTAGACGGACTTTTATTCTGGCTATAAGACCAGCAATTTTCGCTACAGTAGTTCATAGTCAGCTCGTCACAGTAAAAAGCAGGAGTATCTTGGCAAGAATACATGATTACTTTATGTACTGGGACCGAGTGATACATGATTGATTGTTCATACCACTTTTATACTGTTCACCCTTACCTAATTACTAATTAGCTACCCCTTCCCTACTCAGGTAATAATTTTAACAATTGGTCACTACATAATCCCTTTATTAGCCACCCTATTTAGAGTTCAAAATGTAAAAACATGTTTACTTCTTTTTACCAGATTGAGAGCAAACAGATTTGTTTACTTATTATGTGTTTTTGTTTTTTTTTATTACCCTTGATTTTTATATTGTAATCCTTTATTACGTAAAAGATAATACTCTAGATTAGAAGTATTTATATTTTTATTAGAAGTAGATATAAAAAATTGGAATAAAGGTAACCTATTTATTATGTTGATAAGTATTTTTTGTTGTACTCTTAAGTTTATTAAAACTCGTATAGAGTTCAAAGAATTAAATATTTACAAATCCATTCTCAGACACTTTTGATTATATAGGTGACTATAAAGCTGAGGAGTTTGTTTGAACGTGGTAATCTCAGGAACTACAGGTTCGAATTGAAAAATTCTCTCACTTTTAGATAGCACATTTATCGAGGAAGACTATAGGCTATATACGGTGCGACCAATAAGAGCGGAGCAGCAATGAGAAGTATTGCAAAAATGGAGAAAAATTGTGCGTAGAAGTTGCGCGGGAAAGCTAGTAATATTATAAATTCAAAAGTTTGTGTGAAAGGATTTTTGATAAAATTTTACAGTGACATAGTTTACATACATATACTTTAACAAATAAACATAATGCGGGCAAAAGTTAGTCTCTTATACATTTGCAAAGTACCTATATAGTAGTACCTAGTACCAGTTAGAGAGTTTATTCTAGTGAGTTGTGCTTCGTGGTATAAACAAAATGCCCTATTGCAAACTCCGCCACATCATGCACCACTCGTAATCGTTGGTCAATCGAAATGTTCCTTTCGTCTGTCCAGCCCCATAGGGAGCGCTTTAACTATGTCCGACCGGCTCCCGGTCGATGGACAGACGCGGGAAATGGACCGCGCGTGTTTTGTTTTTTATCGATTTACTCGTATTTTAATTGTAATTGATGTTTATTTGTTATTTCTAACTTATTTTCATAATATATATTTTTTTAATTTATGCCTGTATAAATTTCAGTCAAGATATGAGTTTAAAAAAAAGGTACAAGGAGTGTACTTTTAATTTCTGAATAGCAATAAAACAATACAATATTTGCACCTTGTTTTTTATTTTATTTACATATTAATATATCAAGAATAAAATACAATAAAAACATCACATACTATAGTATTTTTTTCCACTTTACCTGCATTTATAAAAGCGGGCCGCGCGGGTCGCCGCCATACATCAGTCAACAAGCGGTGTCGTTTGTATTTTATGTATAATAAACTATTGTTATTATAAACAAAGGTTTATTTTAAATAATAAGTTAGCTTATCAACTACACGTAATAAAATCCGCACATCTGTTAATTGAATAGATTTTAAGTGAAAAAGGAATAGAGAATGCACTAAAATTTGGGTCGTCAGTCGTCATCAGTCGGTTAGCTTTGAATTATTTTCAGGTAGAAATGTTATTCTAGGTATAAAAACAATACATATAGTAGGTTCTTTTCAAACCTAACTACATATTACAATACTAATAACATGCACGTGTCTAAGAAATATTTTAAATAATGAGCTATAAAAACCGCCATAAATTACCTACTTTACCTGCAAAAAATCCATACAAATCCCTCGTCTGTCCACCGACCGGGAGCCGGTTGCGGCGCACACTGGCTATATTCAATTGTTTTATTTCGTTTTGTAAAACAAATATACACATTTAACTTTGGATTTATGTAATACGAACGATATTTTTGCGCCTTTTTTGTTCTGAAAGTAGATGAAATAAAAAATTTTTAAGCATGACCAAAAGAGTAAAATATTTAATAAAACCTTAAATCAGAGCAAGACACTAAAACTATGCTCAGCAACCGTAAACAGCAAAGGATCTATATTCTAGTGAGTTGTGTTTCGTGGTATAAACAAAAATATTTAAAGATTTAGATGAGATGCCCTATTGCAAACTCCGCCACATCATGCACCACTCGTCATCGTTGGTCAATCGAAATGTTTGGTTTTTCTATTGTTAGCTATAGCCATTTTTAAGGTTCCGTAGTCAAAATGGCAAAAAGACAGTTTCGTCATGTCCGTCCGTCTGTCTGTCTGTCCGTATGACACAGGCATTGTACTGAAAAGCTACACGATGAATATTGATTAAATTTGGTGGAAAGGTGTCTTGTAGTAGCCGCTGCTTAGTTTGATAGCTAAATAATAATAAAAAAAATATTTTTTGGGGGGCACTCCATACGTGTAGTAGCCGATTTTTTTTTATTAGCAAACATCAACGTGTGGCACAACATTTTACAGCTCTTTTAAAAACATTATAAGGTTTTTATAGGTTTCTTTGATAAAGTGAATATTTTTGGAAATAATCGCTCCGAAAGAAGCATAAATTGTCTTAATCCCTTATCTTTTGAAGCGTATAACCAAAAAATATGCAAAAAATAACAAAGCAAAGCTTAATAACTAAAATGATTTCAGATATCATAGGATATACCGTCATTGAGTTATTACCGAAAAACTGCGTTTCTCAACACTCTCTTCGCTGATGCAATTGTTCAAGGCTGAGGAACCCTACACTGAGCATGGTCTGACATGCTCTTGTCGGGTTTCTTTTTGTGCCGATATGTGACGTTTAGAAAAAATACAAACGGCGGCTGTGAGATGTCAAAAAAAAAACATGTTGTTTTGAATATTGTAAGGATTTAAAAAAATTGTATAAAATGATTATGACTGTAATACTAAAAAAGTAAGTTAGCATTCTTTCTTAATTTTTAATACTTGGCAATAGCTAAAAGTCAAAAGTTAGTAGTTACATACTAAAAGGATTAAATAAAAAAAACAGCCTGCCAAAAATATGGAAAAAAAAGAACCTCTACGTTTAATGATGCAGTTGGAGGCACTTTACTAAGTTCATCGAGATTCATTATTGGCTCCGACTTCATGATTATTATATACGTAGAGGATCTTGTGTACATCTTTTTTGAGCAGGCGGGTTTTATTTTACTCTTATTTAAAGGTCAGCAGCGGCCCATTTATTAATCCATTAGACTTTGTTTTAATTAATAGTTAAGCATGATGATCAAAAAATTAAAACCCATTATCAGTATTAAGTAGATTCATTATATAATTATACACATTATAAATTACAAAATTGTAGGTAAAACATTAACCCATTATATTATCCTAAAATATGAAAAGACCATTTGATTAAAGTTTAATTAGTTATAGTATTACGAAATGACTATTCTCAGAAAGATATTTAAATATTACACATTCATTCTAGACAGCTCAATGCTTCTACTCCAGCTCCAGGCTATGACGTACATTACTAATAGCTATTCATACGTTGCCACTATTCTTCCTTCATTTGAAAAACTTGCTCCCGTTGCGATCTAAAATGAACGACGAATGAACGTGAGTAGCACCATACTTAGGAGAGCTCAAGTGCAAGACCGTAACCGACATCCACGCGGGCCGAGCCGCGGGCTTTAGGTATTATAGGTATAAAAATGAAAGTGATGTCATTCCTTCTCTAATTGATGTTCAACCAAAATCCTTGGACTTAGTAAGCTGAAATTTCGCAGAGAGGTTTCTTGTTCGATCAAAGCAAGGGATGATAAAGAACTTTAGGCAACTCGAGCTTTAAGAGGATAAACGAACTTAACGCGGACGTAGCCACGAGCAAATACTGTTTGTAATATATTTTATCTATTATATCACACTAATATTATAAAGGCGAAAGTTTGTGAGTATGTGAGTGTGTATGTTTGTAACTTCTTCATGCCTAAACGGCCGGAGCGATTTTAATAAAATTTGATACGGAGTTAGCTGACACCCTGGATTAACACATAGGCTAATAAACCGCGGGTAACACCGCGGAGCACAGCTAGTTTGTAAATTAATTTAAAACTTAACATTACCTAATTGTTTTGAAACTTTCGCGATGTTTACTTATATTAGAATATTATAGCCTTAAAATATTTTACACGATTAAGTCTCGACAGTCTAATAATAACATTACCTAACTTTAATTCAGAGATTTTAGGTTCAATCGATTTGAAATGATCATTGATGGGTTGTTATGTAGAGGTAACCTAAGCCTTTAGGGAAAACAAGATATTTAAAAATTAAATCATTTATTACTATTAAGTATTTACATTCTCTCATTTAAATTACATACTTTGAAAAAAAAAAAAAAACATTTTTTTGCATGAATAAGGTAAAGAAAGTTCTTAAATAAATTATGACACATCGCATTCACATTGACGTGCAAATTAAAAAAAAACATGTTAAAAATTTTTTAATTGTTAAATTTACAGATGTTATTATATATAAAAAATATTAATTATATATAAAAAAAAGCAAAAACATAACACTAATCTTTTTCTATTACAATAATTACTTATTTAATAATTAATAGTTAAATAAAATAATAAAATAAAAAAGTAAAAACATTTATCTATCAATTTAATGAAATTTTACAATATTAACATTGATTGTAAATCAAACAGTCTTCGCAGTGATTCAATAGGTTCTGATGGTTTCCAGCTTGCATTGTTATCTTCGTCATTATTGTCAGAAACACTTGCAGGCGATATTGGTTCGTATATCGGACTGCTGCCACTCTCTGTTGAGTCTTCACCATCGGTTGCTTTGTCATTCGTTAGGAAGTTGTTGACGACACCGTATACATTTTTCATTACGATATCATCAAGCGTGACGTATCCAAATTCATCTGTGTTCTTATTTATTAGTGATTCCACATACTCAAGTCGAGGTATACTTCGGGCACCACTCCATTCATTGGAAGCTTCATTTCCATGTTCTTCTTCAGTCTCCTCTTGTCCTTTTTTATCTTTGAAGCGACGATTCTGAAACCAAATTTTAACAGTTTTGTCATTAAGTTGCAGTTGGTTTACTATAACTTGCCTCTCTTCACGTGTGATGTACTGTCTTGTTTTGAAAATATCTTCTAATGATTCTAATTGTTCTGTAGTAAAAACTGTACGTTTCCGTTTGCGTTTTACTATCGTCTTGAAGTTTCCGTTTCTTGTTGGTACAACTGAAACAATGAAAATGACCATTTTAACATAACATACCAAGAAATATAAATAAAAAGAGAAACAGAAATTTAGAGACAGTCAATAAATGTAGAAGACACTTACAACTTATTTGTGCATAATGTTTCTTCGCCATAAAGTTACGGGGAAGTTTTTGACCTGGTGGATAAAACACTGGTGACGGTACTGGATCAGGCGTGAGTGGAATGTTCTGTAAAGACGAAAAAGACTGTGTGTGAAAGGAGCCATCGGTGAATTGATTGTCTTGAAAAGGCACACTTGTTTGTATGCGTGCAGAGTGTAGAGCAAAAGTATGATCTGAAGCGCATACTGTATTGCTGATTTGACTGTAACAATTGTCAGTCGTTTTCACATCCAGCAACATCTGAAAAAGAGAAAAGACGTTTAGAGTTTTATACAGCTTTTATAATAATTTAAATTATTTATTATAATTTAGTTAGAAGAACTTGCTGAAATTTATACGTACTTGTTCATTAGACGGACTTTTATTCTGGCTATAAGACCAGCAATTTTCGCTACAGTAGTTCATAGTCAGCTCGTCACAGTAAAAAGCAGGAGTATCTTGGCAAGAATACATGATTACTTTATGTACTGGGACCGAGTGATACATGATTGATTGTTCATACCACTTTTATACTGTTCACCCTTACCTAATTACTAATTAGCTACCCCTTCCCTACTCAGGTAATAATTTTAACAATTGGTCACTACATAATCCCTTTATTAGCCACCCTATTTAGAGTTCAAAATGTAAAAACATGTTTACTTCTTTTTACCAGATTGAGAGCAAACAGATTTGTTTACTTATTATGTGTTTTTGTTTTTTTTTATTACCCTTGATTTTTATATTGTAATCCTTTATTACGTAAAAGATAATACTCTAGATTAGAAGTATTTATATTTTTATTAGAAGTAGATATAAAAAATTGGAATAAAGGTAACCTATTTATTATGTTGATAAGTATTTTTTGTTGTACTCTTAAGTTTATTAAAACTCGTATAGAGTTCAAAGAATTAAATATTTACAAATCCATTCTCAGACACTTTTGATTATATAGGTGACTATAAAGCTGAGGAGTTTGTTTGAACGTGGTAATCTCAGGAACTACAGGTTCGAATTGAAAAATTCTCTCACTTTTAGATAGCACATTTATCGAGGAAGACTATAGGCTATATACGGTGCGACCAATAAGAGCGGAGCAGCAATGAGAAGTATTGCAAAAATGGAGAAAAATTGTGCGTAGAAGTTGCGCGGGAAAGCTAGTAATATTATAAATTCAAAAGTTTGTGTGAAAGGATTTTTGATAAAATTTTACAGTGACATAGTTTACATACATATACTTTAACAAATAAACATAATGCGGGCAAAAGTTAGTCTCTTATACATTTGCAAAGTACCTATATAGTAGTACCTAGTACCAGTTAGAGAGTTTATTCTAGTGAGTTGTGCTTCGTGGTATAAACAAAATGCCCTATTGCAAACTCCGCCACATCATGCACCACTCGTAATCGTTGGTCAATCGAAATGTTCCTTTCGTCTGTCCAGCCCCATAGGGAGCGCTTTAACTATGTCCGACCGGCTCCCGGTCGATGGACAGACGCGGGAAATGGACCGCGCGTGTTTTGTTTTTTATCGATTTACTCGTATTTTAATTGTAATTGATGTTTATTTGTTATTTCTAACTTATTTTCATAATATATATTTTTTTAATTTATGCCTGTATAAATTTCAGTCAAGATATGAGTTTAAAAAAAAGGTACAAGGAGTGTACTTTTAATTTCTGAATAGCAATAAAACAATACAATATTTGCACCTTGTTTTTTATTTTATTTACATATTAATATATCAAGAATAAAATACAATAAAAACATCACATACTATAGTATTTTTTTCCACTTTACCTGCATTTATAAAAGCGGGCCGCGCGGGTCGCCGCCATACATCAGTCAACAAGCGGTGTCGTTTGTATTTTATGTATAATAAACTATTGTTATTATAAACAAAGGTTTATTTTAAATAATAAGTTAGCTTATCAACTACACGTAATAAAATCCGCACATCTGTTAATTGAATAGATTTTAAGTGAAAAAGGAATAGAGAATGCACTAAAATTTGGGTCGTCAGTCGTCATCAGTCGGTTAGCTTTGAATTATTTTCAGGTAGAAATGTTATTCTAGGTATAAAAACAATACATATAGTAGGTTCTTTTCAAACCTAACTACATATTACAATACTAATAACATGCACGTGTCTAAGAAATATTTTAAATAATGAGCTATAAAAACCGCCATAAATTACCTACTTTACCTGCAAAAAATCCATACAAATCCCTCGTCTGTCCACCGACCGGGAGCCGGTTGCGGCGCACACTGGCTATATTCAATTGTTTTATTTCGTTTTGTAAAACAAATATACACATTTAACTTTGGATTTATGTAATACGAACGATATTTTTGCGCCTTTTTTGTTCTGAAAGTAGATGAAATTAAAAAATTTTAAGCATGACCAAAAGAGTAAAATATTTAATAAAACCTTAAATCAGAGCAAGACACTAAAACTATGCTCAGCAACCGTAAACAGCAAAGGATCTATATTCTAGTGAGTTGTGTTTCGTGGTATAAACAAAAATATTTAAAGATTTAGATGAGATGCCCTATTGCAAACTCCGCCACATCATGCACCACTCGTCATCGTTGGTCAATCGAAATGTTTGGTTTTTCTATTGTTAGCTATAGCCATTTTTAGGGTTCCGTAGTCAAAATGGCAAAAAGACAGTTTCGTCATGTCCGTCCGTCTGTCTGTCTGTCCGTATGACACAGGCATTGTACTGAAAAGCTACACGATGAATATTGATTAAATTTGGTGGAAAGGTGTCTTGTAGTAGCCGCTGCTTAGTTTGATAGCTAAATAATAATAAAAAAAATATTTTTTGGGGGGCACTCCATACGTGTAGTAGCCGATTTTTTTTTATTAGCAAACATCAACGTGTGGCACAACATTTTACAGCTCTTTTAAAAACATTATAAGGTTTTTATAGGTTTCTTTGATAAAGTGAATATTTTTGGAAATAATCGCTCCGAAAGAAGCATAAATTGTCTTAATCCCTTATCTTTTGAAGCGTATAACCAAAAAATATGCAAAAAATAACAAAGCAAAGCTTAATAACTAAAATGATTTCAGATATCATAGGATATACCGTCATTGAGTTATTACCGAAAAACTGCGTTTCTCAACACTCTCTTCGCTGATGCAATTGTTCAAGGCTGAGGAACCCTACACTGAGCATGGTCTGACATGCTCTTGTCGGGTTTCTTTTTGTGCCGATATGTGACGTTTAGAAAAAATACAAACGGCGGCTGTGAGATGTCAAAAAAAAAAACATGTTGTTTTGAATATTGTAAGGATTTAAAAAAATTGTATAAAATGATTATGACTGTAATACTAAAAAAGTAAGTTAGCATTCTTTCTTAATTTTTAATACTTGGCAATAGCTCAAAGTCAAAAGTTAGTAGTTACATATTAAAAGCACTAAAAGGATTAAATAAAAAAAACAGCCTGCCAAAAATATGGAAAAAAAAGAACCTCTACGTTTATTGATGCAGTTGGAGGCACTTTACTAAGTTCATCGAGATTCATTATTGGCTCCGACTTCATGATTATTATATACGTAGAGGATCTTGTGTACATCTTTTTTGAGCAGGCGGGTTTTATTTTACTCTTATTTAAAGGTCAGCAGCGGCCCATTTATTAATCCATTAGACTTTGTTTTAATTAATAGTTAAGCATGATGATCAAAAAATTAAAACCCATTATCAGTATTAAGTAGATTCATTATATAATTATACACATTATAAATTACAAAATTGTAGGTAAAACATTAACCCATTATATTATCCTAAAATATGAAAAGACCATTTGATTAAAGTTTAATTAGTTATAGTATTACGAAATGACTATTCTCAGAAAGTTATTTAAATATTACACATTCATTCTAGACAGCTCAATGCTTCTACTCCAGCTCCAGGCTATGACGTACATTACTAATAGCTATTCATACGTTGCCACTATTCTTCCTTCATTTGAAAAACTTGCTCCCGTTGCGATCTAAAATGAACGACGAATGAACGTGAGTAGCACCATACTTAGGAGAGCTCAAGTGCAAGACCGTAACCGACATCCACGCGGGCCGAGCCGCGGGCTTTAGGTATTATAGGTATAAAAATGAAAGTGATGTCATTCCTTCTCTAATTGATGTTCAACCAAAATCCTTGGACTTAGTAAGCTGAAATTTCGCAGAGAGGTTTCTTGTTCGATCAAAGCAAGGGATGATAAAGATCTTTAGGCAACTCGAGCTTTAAGAGGATAAACGAACTTAACGCGGACGTAGCCACGAGCAAATACTGTTTGTAATATATTTTATCTATTAAATCACACTAATATTATAAAGGCGAAAGTTTGTGAGTATGTGAGTGTGTATGTTTGTAACTTCTTCATGCCTAAACGGCCGGAGCGATTTTAATAAAATTTGATACGGAGTTAGCTGACACCCTGGATTAACACATAGGCTAATAAACCGCGGGTAACACCGCGGAGCACAGCTAGTTTGTAAATTAATTTAAAACTTAACATTACCTAATTGTTTTGAAACTTTCGCGATGTTTACTTATATTAGAATATTATAGCCTTAAAATATTTTACACGATTAAGTCTCGACAGTCTAATAATAACATTACCTAACTTTAATTCAGAGATTTTAGGTTCAATCGATTTGAAATGATCATTGATGGGTTGTTATGTAGAGGTAACCTAAGCCTTTAGGGAAAACAAGATATTTAAAAATTAAATCATTTATTACTATTAAGTATTTACATTCTCTCATTTAAATTACATACTTAGAAAAAAAAAAACATTTTTTTGCATGAATAAGGTAAAGAAAGTTCTTAAATAAATTATGACACATCGCATTCACATTGACGTGCAAATTAAAAAAAAAAAACATGTTAAAAATTTTTTAATTGTTAAATTTACAGATGTTATTATATATAAAAAATATTAATTATATATAAAAAAAGCAAAAACATAACACTAATCTTTTTCTATTACAATAATTACTTATTTAATAATTAATAGTTAAATAAAATAATAAAATAAAAAAGTAAAAACATTTATCTATCAATTTAATGAAATTTTACAATATTAACATTGATTGTAAATCAAACAGTCTTCGCAGTGATTCAATAGGTTCTGATGGTTTCCAGCTTGCATTGTTATCTTCGTCATTATTGTCAGAAACACTTGCAGGCGATATTGGTTCGTATATCGGACTGCTGCCACTCTCTGTTGAGTCTTCACCATCGGTTGCTTTGTCATTCGTTAGGAAGTTGTTGACGACACCGTATACATTTTTCATTACGATATCATCAAGCGTGACGTATCCAAATTCATCTGTGTTCTTATTTATTAGTGATTCCACATACTCAAGTCGAGGTATACTTCGGGCACCACTCCATTCATTGGAAGCTTCATTTCCATGTTCTTCTTCAGTCTCCTCTTGTCCTTTTTTATCTTTGAAGCGACGATTCTGAAACCAAATTTTAACAGTTTTGTCATTAAGTTGCAGTTGGTTTACTATAACTTGCCTCTCTTCACGTGTGATGTACTGTCTTGTTTTGAAAATATCTTCTAATGATTCTAATTGTTCTGTAGTAAAAACTGTACGTTTCCGTTTGCGTTTTACTATCGTCTTGAAGTTTCCGTTTCTTGTTGGTACAACTGAAACAATGAAAATGACCATTTTAACATAACATACCAAGAAATATAAATAAAAAGAGAAACAGAAATTTAGAGACAGTCAATAAATGTAGAAGACACTTACAACTTATTTGTGCATAATGTTTCTTCGCCATAAAGTTACGGGGAAGTTTTTGACCTGGTGGATAAAACACTGGTGACGGTACTGGATCAGGCGTGAGTGGAATGTTCTGTAAAGAGACGAAAAAGACTGTGTGTGAAAGGAGCCATCGGTGAATTGATTGTCTTGAAAAGGCACACTTGTTTGTATGCGTGCAGAGTGTAGAGCAAAAGTATGATCTGAAGCGCATACTGTTTTGCTGATTTGACTGTAACAATTGTCAGTCGTTTTCACATCCAGCAACATCTGAAAAAGAGAAAAGACGTTTAGAGTTTTATACAGCTTTTATAATAATTTAAATTATTTATTATAATTTAGTTAGAAGAACTTGCTGAAATTTATACGTACTTGTTCATTAGACGGACTTTTATTCTGGCTATAAGACCAGCAATTTTCGCTACAGTAGTTCATAGTCAGCTCGTCACAGTAAAAAGCAGGAGTATCTTGGCAAGAATACATGATTACTTTATGTACTGGGACCGAGTGATACATGATTGATTGTTCATACCACTTTTATACTGTTCACCCTTACCTAATTACTAATTAGCTACCCCTTCCCTACTCAGGTAATAATTTTAACAATTGGTCACTACATAATCCCTTTATTAGCCACCCTATTTAGAGTTCAAAATGTAAAAACATGTTTACTTCTTTTTACCAGATTGAGAGCAAACAGATTTGTTTACTTATTATGTGTTTTTGTTTTTTTTTATTACCCTTGATTTTTATATTGTAATCCTTTATTACGTAAAAGATAATACTCTAGATTAGAAGTATTTATATTTTTATTAGAAGTAGATATAAAAAATTGGAATAAAGGTAACCTATTTATTATGTTGATAAGTATTTTTTGTTGTACTCTTAAGTTTATTAAAACTCGTATAGAGTTCAAAGAATTAAATATTTACAAATCCATTCTCAGACTTCTTCAGTCGCATGTCATTTGCCGTCGCGCGTAGTTGTGTACCTACATAAGCTAAATAACGAAACAAATAAAATGGCGAAATGTTTGATGTGTAGTAAAACCGTTACCAAAAAAAATCCGGGAGTACAGTGTAATAAGTGCAATAAGTGGTATCACGGTCCGTGTGCATCCTTAACAACGGATCAGCTAAGTGCATTATCATCACTAGAATCAGTGAACTGGAAATGTCGAGCGTGCGCGTTGACGGTTGGAGATAAAGGCAAGCGCATATCGGTCATAATTCCCGATCCCGAGGAAGAGGATTCTGAGGCCGAAGGTACGAGTGGTAATGATGGCAAAACATTATCCGATATACACCAGGAAATTCGTCAATTGCGCCAAACAGTTAGGAATATCATTCGTGATGAATTGCAGAATACCCTCAAGTTTTACTCTAATAAAATAGACGATTACGAGGAGAAAATGAAAAATCATGAAATGCGTGTCAAGTTAATGGAGAACCAATGTAAAGATATTATGAATACGTGTAAGAACCTAACATTAAAAAATGAAGTTATGGAACAAAAATTGAGCAAACTCGAACAATCCCAGTACACCAACGATCTGGAAATCTGTGGTATCGCCGAACAACAAAATGAGGACGTCAATAAAATTGCTAAAACTGTCTGCGAGATATTGAAGCAAAAAACTGACGACATTACAAGAGTAATTAGGAAAAAAAAGCCTAATCAGGTCGACTCGGCCCAGACAAAACGGGCAAAAGTAGATGCGCCGATCATAATATCTTTACGTGAAGGTAGGCGTGAACAATGGCTCGAAACCGCGCGATCTGTGAGAATTACGACCAACGACTTCGGAAAAGAAGGTGACGGAAAAGTGTATTTACGCGAATCGCTGACACCTTTGACCGCTTACTTACTGTGGAAAACAAAGACAACCCTTAAGGACAAAATGCTCGCCAAGTATGTATGGTGCAGAAACGGTACAATCATGGTTCGTAAAGTAGATGGCGATAAAAAGATTTATTACGTTCGCACCGAGAAGGATATTGAGCGAATCGAAAAAGAGCTGCAAAAAGGAAGACCTACAAACACCTAAGTATTAGCTGATTTTCGCGCCTAACTGTATAGCATTAAGCACAAATGGCTCTCAGCGACCCACATATAATGGAAAGTACCCATTACTCATGGAATCATTTTATGTCTGAAGTACCTGCAGTGCCAAAAAAACTTATAATGCTTCACGTTAACATTCGATCTATGATCAAAAATCACTCACAATTGGAGTACATAGTTAAAAGAAGCCCCAGCGTTATACATGTAATCATTTTAACCGAGGTTAATATTACAACAATAACTTCAACATTATTCGAAATGACGGACTACAGAATGTGTACAGCGCTACGAAGCAACAGGAAAGGAGGCGGCATTATTGTGTACGCACATAACAGTGTTTCGTTTACTAAAATCCCAATTAATACGACGAGCTTTGAATGTTTACTTGGTGAGTTATCAACCTCTTATGGATACAATACTAAATTGTGTTGTGTTTATAGACCCCCCGGCTTGAATAAAAATATGTTTGTTAAGGAACTAATAACGATTCTATCTGCTTATCCAACAACCGATAATTGTATAGTGACGGGTGATACTAACATAGATATAAGTTGTTTAACTAATACTGTTAGATCTTATCTTAACAATATAAACGGTCTGGGTTTTGATTGTTGTATTTCACATTTTACTAGGATCGAGTCAAATATAAATGGCACATCCAAATCTTGTATAGATCACGTATTTATCCGTGACATATGCGGACGCTCGGCGCCCGAGCGCTCGATTCAGTCAGCTGTCGTATGCGAGCCATTGGCAGACCATTACATAGTAGGATTAGCGATTACCTGTGCGGACTGTGTACGTACGTCGGAATTAGTTAATAGACTGGATAACAATAAAATTAAAAAAGAATTGAGTGAAGTTGATTGGAATCCTGCGCTCGAGTGTACTGACCCGAATAATGTGATTGATTAATTCCAGGTCAATAAATTCCAGGTTATTTATCAAAACTGTACGTATCAATCAAAAATAAGCAATAATAGGACACAGGAAAGTGTGTGGATAACTGATAAATTGATTGAAATGTGTAACCAAAAGAATAAGTTGTTAAAAATTCATTTAAATGACACAAATAATAAACAGAATGAGCTTATTTACAAAAAATATAGAAATAGGACTAATAGGATGATTTCGAAGACTAGAAATAAGTCAATAAGAAAAGATATATGTGATAATTATAAGAACCCTAAACAATTGTGGACCATTCTAAATAGAATGACTGGCAGAATTGTTAAGGCTATCGATGATGTGCTTATTAAATCATTCGATTTACCACCAAAAATATTGGCAAACAGGGTCGCTCGTGATTTTGATCAAAATGTTCAGAAGGTAATGATATCATGTGACAAGCCATTGTTGGACACACAAACATACATAAATACACCTACAGTATCATTCCGACTTAAAAATATTAATGACGAAATATTATATAAAATAATCTCACAAATAAATGATAAAAAAAGCCCGGGATATGATAAAATAAGGGCTAAAGATATTAAGCACATCTCTGAACCATTGACCCCGATACTAACACATTTAATTAATTTATGTATTGCTCGATCTGCGTATCCAGATCAACTTAAAGTGGGGATAATCAGGCCAATACACAAAAAAGGTAGTCACAATGATACAAATAACTACAGACCAATAACAATTCTTTCATGTGTTGATAAAATTATAGAAAAGTATATAGGTAATTTATTAACTGACTTTTTAACAACTAACAATATTATACACGAGAGACAGTTTGGTTTCCAAAGGAACAAAAGCACATCACAGTTATTATCTCTATTCACAGATGAAATAAATAACTATCTTGATAGTAGAAACCATGTTATCGCTGTAATGATTGATTTTAATAAAGCATTTGATACTTTGAAATATGAGACATTGTATCAAAAAATGGAACAAAATGGTATACAGGGACCAATGTTAGAACTTTTTAAAAATTACCACAGCGATAGATCTAATGTGGTTAGCATAGCTAATACGCAAAGCGATCGGATCGCAACAAAAAATGGAACGGCTCAAGGATCAATACTCGGACCGATTGAGTACCTATTATATGTAAACGATATGTGTAAAATATTTAGACATGGTTCAGTATACCAATTTGCTGACGATACTTGTATAATCACGGCGCACAAAGACATTATTGTAGCGCAAAATATGATGCAGGATGATTTCGATCTGTTGTGCAAATGGGCCCACGATGTAGGCTTATCAATAAATTATACTAAAACCAAACTAATGCACATACATTCACCATACAAACAATTAGATTACACGCCTAAAATCGTCGCTCATGAGCACAACTGTATGCATCTAAGTAACACTTCATGTACATGCCCAAATCTTGAAATTGTTAAACAACATACATATCTTGGGTTAATAATAGATAATCATTTTAATTGGGCTCCACATATTCACCATGTATGTAATAAACTTAGAGCCATCTTATCGAAATTGTGTATCCTTAAACATAAAATTCCTTATAACACATTGAGACTTCTATATATGTCATTGGCGGATTCTATAATAAACTATGGTTTGGCAAGCTACGGAAGAACATATAAAACTTATATAAATGAGATATACAAGCTCCAAATAAGATTGTTAAAAAATATTGTCCCTTTAAAAATTAAATTTAAAAACAAAGATAACTACCACAATTTGTTTAATTATTGCCAAGTAGTGAGTGTCTTTGATAAAATTGACATAGCATGTGTAGCACAATATTATGACCACGTAATTAAACTAAAAAAAAACACCAGACCCAAGACACTACGTAATCTTCCGTATCTTCCAACCTTTGAAATACCTAGATGTAACAATGAATACGGTAAAAGAGTTTGGAAATGTATGTTACCTACTATATTAAATAGGTTGCCAATAGATTTGGTGTTAATAATTGTAAATAAAAATAAACGCCATGTACAAAACATACTTAAGAGGCACTTCATAAATATGTATAAATAAATAACGTGTATATTTTTAAGGTAGTTATAAGTTAATTGTGTAAGCATAATGTAACAAGCAACTAAGTAGGTACTAATGTCATAATCTTAATTTAGAAAAGATTTAGTTAGTACTTATGTGAAAAAAAAACATGTAATTTTTTTACTGAAATAAACAGTTTTTATTATTATTATTATTATATTATAGACACTTTTGATTATATAGGTGACTATAAAGCTGAGGAGTTTGTTTGAACGTGGTAATCTCAGGAACTACAGGTTCGAATTGAAAAATTCTCTCACTTTTAGATAGCACATTTATCGAGGAAGACTATAGGCTATATACGGTGCGACCAATAAGAGCGGAGCAGCAATGAGAAGTATTGCAAAAATGGAGAAAAATTGTGCGTAGAAGTTGCGCGGGAAAGCTAGTAATATTATAAATTCAAAAGTTTGTGTGAAAGGATTTTTGATAAAATTTTACAGTGACATAGTTTACATACATATACTTTAACAAATAAACATAATGCGGGCAAAAGTTAGTCTCTTATACATTTGCAAAGTACCTATATAGTAGTACCTAGTACCAGTTAGAGAGTTTATTCTAGTGAGTTGTGCTTCGTGGTATAAACAAAATGCCCTATTGCAAACTCCGCCACATCATGCACCACTCGTAATCGTTGGTCAATCGAAATGTTCCTTTCGTCTGTCCAGCCCCATAGGGAGCGCTTTAACTATGTCCGACCGGCTCCCGGTCGATGGACAGACGCGGGAAATGGACCGCGCGTGTTTTGTTTTTTATCGATTTACTCGTATTTTAATTGTAATTGATGTTTATTTGTTATTTCTAACTTATTTTCATAATATATATTTTTTTAATTTATGCCTGTATAAATTTCAGTCAAGATATGAGTTTAAAAAAAAGGTACAAGGAGTGTACTTTTAATTTCTGAATAGCAATAAAACAATACAATATTTGCACCTTGTTTTTTATTTTATTTACATATTAATATATCAAGAATAAAATACAATAAAAACATCACATACTATAGTATTTTTTTCCACTTTACCTGCATTTATAAAAGCGGGCCGCGCGGGTCGCCGCCATACATCAGTCAACAAGCGGTGTCGTTTGTATTTTATGTATAATAAACTATTGTTATTATAAACAAAGGTTTATTTTAAATAATAAGTTAGCTTATCAACTACACGTAATAAAATCCGCACATCTGTTAATTGAATAGATTTTAAGTGAAAAAGGAATAGAGAATGCACTAAAATTTGGGTCGTCAGTCGTCATCAGTCGGTTAGCTTTGAATTATTTTCAGGTAGAAATGTTATTCTAGGTATAAAAACAATACATATAGTAGGTTCTTTTCAAACCTAACTACATATTACAATACTAATAACATGCACGTGTCTAAGAAATATTTTAAATAATGAGCTATAAAAACCGCCATAAATTACCTACTTTACCTGCAAAACATCCATACAAATCCCTCGTCTGTCCACCGACCGGGAGCCGGTTGCGGCGCACACTGGCTATATTCAATTGTTTTATTTCGTTTTGTAAAACAAATATACACATTTAACTTTGGATTTATGTAATACGAACGATATTTTTGCGCCTTTTTTGTTCTGAAAGTAGATGAAATAAAAAAATTTTAAGCATGACCAAAAGAGTAAAATATTTAATAAAACCTTAAATCAGAGCAAGACACTAAAACTATGCTCAGCAACCGTAAACAGCAAAGGATCTATATTCTAGTGAGTTGTGTTTCGTGGTATAAACAAAAATATTTAAAGATTTAGATGAGATGCCCTATTGCAAACTCCGCCACATCATGCACCACTCGTCATCGTTGGTCAATCGAAATGTTTGGTTTTTCTATTGTTAGCTATAGCCATTTTTAGGGTTCCGTAGTCAAAATGGCAAAAAGACAGTTTCGTCATGTCCGTCCGTCTGTCTGTCTGTCCGTATGACACAGGCATTGTACTGAAAAGCTACACGATGAATATTGATTAAATTTGGTGGAAAGGTGTCTTGTAGTAGCCGCTGCTTAGTTTGATAGCTAAATAATAATAAAAAAAATATTTTTTGGGGGGCACTCCATACGTGTAGTAGCCGATTTTTTTTTATTAGCAAACATCAACGTGTGGCACAACATTTTACAGCTCTTTTAAAAACATTATAAGGTTTTTATAGGTTTCTTTGATAAAGTGAATATTTTTGGAAATAATCGCTCCGAAAGAAGCATAAATTGTCTTAATCCCTTATCTTTTGAAGCGTATAACCAAAAAATATGCAAAAAATAACAAAGCAAAGCTTAATAACTAAAATGATTTCAGATATCATAGGATATACCGTCATTGAGTTATTACCGAAAAACTGCGTTTCTCAACACTCTCTTCGCTGATGCAATTGTTCAAGGCTGAGGAACCCTACACTGAGCATGGTCTGACATGCTCTTGTCGGGTTTCTTTTTGTGCCGATATGTGACGTTTAGAAAAAATACAAACGGCGGCTGTGAGATGTCAAAAAAAAAACATGTTGTTTTGAATATTGTAAGGATTTAAAAAAATTGTATAAAATGATTATGACTGTAATACTAAAAAAGTAAGTTAGCATTCTTTCTTAATTTTTAATACTTGGCAATAGCTAAAAGTCAAAAGTTAGTAGTTACATACTAAAAGGATTAAATAAAAAAAACAGCCTGCCAAAAATATGGAAAAAAAAGAACCTCTACGTTTAATGATGCAGTTGGAGGCACTTTACTAAGTTCATCGAGATTCATTATTGGCTCCGACTTCATGATTATTATATACGTAGAGGATCTTGTGTACATCTTTTTTGAGCAGGCGGGTTTTATTTTACTCTTATTTAAAGGTCAGCAGCGGCCCATTTATTAATCCATTAGACTTTGTTTTAATTAATAGTTAAGCATGATGATCAAAAAATTAAAACCCATTATCAGTATTAAGTAGATTCATTATATAATTATACACATTATAAATTACAAAATTGTAGGTAAAACATTAACCCATTATATTATCCTAAAATATGAAAAGACCATTTGATTAAAGTTTAATTAGTTATAGTATTACGAAATGACTATTCTCAGAAAGTTATTTAAATATTACACATTCATTCTAGACAGCTCAATGCTTCTACTCCAGCTCCAGGCTATGACGTACATTACTAATAGCTATTCATACGTTGCCACTATTCTTCCTTCATTTGAAAAACTTGCTCCCGTTGCGATCTAAAATGAACGACGAATGAACGTGAGTAGCACCATACTTAGGAGAGCTCAAGTGCAAGACCGTAACCGACATCCACGCGGGCCGAGCCGCGGGCATTAGGTATTATAGGTATAAAAATGAAAGTGATGTCATTCCTTCTCTAATTGATGTTCAACCAAAATCCTTGGACTTAGTAAGCTGAAATTTCGCAGAGAGGTTTCTTGTTCGATCAAAGCAAGGGATGATAAAGAACTTTAGGCAACTCGAGCTTTAAGAGGATAAACGAACTTAACGCGGACGTAGCCACGAGCAAATACTGTTTGTAATATATTTTATCTATTAAATCACACTAATATTATAAAAGCGAAAGTTTGTGAGTATGTGAGTGTGTATGTTTGTAACTTCTTCATGCCTAAACAGCCGGAGCGATTTTAATAAAATTTGATACGGAGTTAGCTGACACCCTGGATTAACACATAGGCTAATAAACCGCGGGTAACACCGCGGAGCACAGCTAGTTTGTAAATTAATTTAAAACTTAACATTACCTAATTGTTTTGAAACTTTCGCGATGTTTACATATATTAGAATATTATAGCCTTAAAATATTTTACACGATTAAGTCTCGACAATAGTCTAATAATAACATTACCTAACTTTAATTCAGAGATTTTAGGTTCAATCGATTTGAAATGATCATTGATGGGTTGTTATGTAGAGGTAACCTAAGCCTTTAGGGAAAACAAGATATTTAAAAATTAAATCATTTATTACTATTAAGTATTTACATTCTCTCATTTAAATTACATACTTTGAAAAAAAAAAAAACATTTTTTTGCATGAATAAGGTAAAGAAAGTTCTTAAATAAATTATGACACATCGCATTCACATTGACGTGCAAATTAAAAAAAAAAAACATGTTAAAAATGTTTTAATTGTTAAATTTACAGATGTTATTATATATAAAAAATATTAATTATATATAAAAAAAAAGCAAAAACATAACACTAATCTTTTTCTATTACAATAATTACTTATTTAATAATTAATAGTTAAATAAAATAATAAAATAAAAAAGTAAAAACATTTATCTATCAATTTAATGAAATTTTACAATATTAACATTGATTGTAAATCAAACAGTCTTCGCAGTGATTCAATAGGTTCTGATGGTTTCCAGCTTGCATTGTTATCTTCGTCATTATTGTCAGAAACACTTGCAGGCGATATTGGTTCGTATATCGGACTGCTGCCACTCTCTGTTGAGTCTTCACCATCGGTTGCTTTGTCATTCGTTAGGAAGTTGTTGACGACACCGTATACATTTTTCATTACGATATCATCAAGCGTGACGTATCCAAATTCATCTGTGTTCTTATTTATTAGTGATTCCACATACTCAAGTCGAGGTATACTTCGGGCACCACTCCATTCATTGGAAGCTTCATTTCCATGTTCTTCTTCAGTCTCCTCTTGTCCTTTTTTATCTTTGAAGCGACGATTCTGAAACCAAATTTTAACAGTTTTGTCATTAAGTTGCAGTTGGTTTACTATAACTTGCCTCTCTTCACGTGTGATGTACTGTCTTGTTTTGAAAATATCTTCTAATGATTCTAATTGTTCTGTAGTAAAAACTGTACGTTTCCGTTTGCGTTTTACTATCGTCTTGAAGTTTCCGTTTCTTGTTGGTACAACTGAAACAATGAAAATGACCATTTTAACATAACATACCAAGAAATATAAATAAAAAGAGAAACAGAAATTTAGAGACAGTCAATAAATGTAGAAGACACTTACAACTTATTTGTGCATAATGTTTCTTCGCCATAAAGTTACGGGGAAGTTTTTGACCTGGTGGATAAAACACTGGTGACGGTACTGGATCAGGCGTGAGTGGAATGTTCTGTAAAGACGAAAAAGACTGTGTGTGAAAGGAGCCATCGGTGAATTGATTGTCTTGAAAAGGCACACTTGTTTGTATGCTTTTTTTTTTTTTTTTTTTTTTTAGATAAAAAAGACAACTCCCGCAGTAGGGTACAAGCCCTGTGTTACGGGGGACTTTACAAACATACAAGTCACGGACACAAATTACACCCAGACCCGGAACAACAATTTGTGGATCACACAAAGTGGTGTCCCGTGTGGGAATCGAACCCACGACCTCTTGCGTAGCAGTCGGATACACTCCCACCGCGCCACAGAGGCAGTCTGCGAGAGGCAGTATGCGTGCAGAGTGTAGGGCAAAAGTATGATCTGAAGCGCATACTGTATTGCTGATTTGACTGTAACAATTGTCAGTCGTTTTTACATCCAGCAACATCTGAAAAAGAGAAAAGACGTTTAGAGTTTTATACAGCTTTTATAATAATTTAAATTATTTATTAAAATTTAGTAAGAAGAACTTGCTGAAATTTATACGTACTTGTTCATTAGACGGACTTTTATTCTGGCTATAAGACCAGCAATTTTCGCTACAGTAGTTCATAGTCAGCTCGTCACAGTAAAAAGCAGGAGTATCTTGGCAAGAATACATGATTACTTTATGTACTGGGACCGAGTGATACATGATTGATTGTTCATACCACTTTTATACTGTTCACCCTTACCTAATTACTAATTAGCTACCCCTTCGCTACTCAGGTAATAATTTTAACAATTGGTCACTACATAATCCCTTTATTAGCCACCCTATTTAGAGTTCAAAATGTAAAAACATGTTAACTTCTTTTTACCAGATTGAGAGCAAACAGATTTGTTTACTTTTTATGTGATCTTGTTTTTTTTATTACCCTTGATTTTTATATTGTAATCCTTTATTACGTAAAAGATAATACTCTAGATTAGAAGTATTTATATTTTTATTAGAAGTAGATATAAACAATTGGAATAAAGGTAACCTATTTATTATGTTGATAAGTATTTTTTGTTGTACTCTTAAGTTTATTAAAACTCGTATAGAGTTCAAAGAATCAAATATTTACAAATCCATTCTCAGACACTTTTGATTATATAGGTGACTATAAAGCTGAGGAGTTTGTTTGAACGTGGTAATCTCAGGAACTACAGGTTCGAATTAAAAAATTCTCTCACTGTTAGATAGCACATTTATCGAGGAAGACTATAGGCTATATACGGTGCGACCAATAAGAGCGGAGCAGCAATGAGAAGTATTGCAAAAATGGAGAAAAATTGTGCGTAGAAGTTGCGCTGGAAAGCTAGTAATATTATAAATTTAAAAGTTTGTGTGAAAGGATTTTTGATAAAATTTTACAGTGACATAGTTTACATACATATACTTTAACAAATAAACATAATGCGGGCAAAAGTTAGTCTCTTATACATTTGCAAAGTACCTATATAGTAGTACCTAGTACCAGTTAGAGAGTTTATTCTAGTGAGTTGTGCTTCGTGGTATAAACAAAATGCCCTATTGCAAACTCCGCCACATGCACCACTCGTAATCGTTGGTCAATCGAAATGTTCCTTTCGTCTGTCCAGCCCCATAGAGGGAGCGCTTTAACTTTGTCCGACTGGATCCCGGTCGATGGACAGATGCGGGAAATGGACCGCGCGTGTTTTGTTTTTATCGATTTACTCGTATTTTAATTGTAATTGATGTTTATTTGTTATTTCTAACTTATTTTCATAATATTTTTTTTTTAATTTATGCCTGTATAAATTTCAGTCAAGATATGAGTTTAAAAAAAGGTACAAGGAGTGTACTTTTAATTTCTGAATGGCAATAAAACCATACAATATTTGCACCTTGTTTTTTATTTTATTTACATATTAATATATCAAGAATAAAATACAATAAAAACATCACATACTATAGTATTTTTTTTCCACTTTACCTGCATTTATAAAAGCGGGCCGCGCGGGTCGCCGCCATACATCAGTCAACAAGCGGTGTCGTTTGTATTTTATGTATAAAAAACTATTGTTATTATAAACATAGGTTTATTTTAAATAATAAGTTAGCTTATCAACTCCACGTAATAAAATCCGCACATCTGTTAATTGAATAGATTTTAAGTGAAAACGGAATAAAGAATGCACTAAAATTTGGGTCGTCAGTCGTCATCAGTCGGTTAGCTTTGAATTATTTTCAGGTAGAAATGTTATTCTAGGTATAAAAACAATACATGTAATAGGTTCTTTTCAAACATATTACAATACTAATAACATGGACGTGTCTAAGAAATATTTTAAATAATGAGCTATAAAACCGCCATAAATTACCTACTTTACCTGCAAAAAATCCATACAAATTTACAAGCCGGTTGCGGCGTACGCTGGCTATATTCAATTGTTTTACTTCGTTTTGTAAAACAAATATACACATTTAACTTTGGATTTATGTAATTAAATGTTAATTAGGGCTTTATATTAAAAACAATGTTAGTACTGTACATGAGGATTTCATTTAAATATGACCAAAATTAAATGCAATATTCCGTTTTTTAGGGGTATGGCCGCACTCAGCGACTCTTTTTACGAAAAATCTTCATTAAAAGTATTTTAATATGAATATAAAATGAAACTAATAAATATTTTCTATTATTTAATTAATTTGTTTGTCGTAAATATCATCAATTTTAAATAAAACACGATCAAAATATTCAAACGGCTGGCCGCCGAACCTCGTATTTTGAACGATATTTTTGCGCCTTTTTTGTTCTGAAAGTAGATGAAATAAAAAAATTTTAAGCATAACCAAAAGAGTAAAATATTTAATAAAACCTTAAATCAGAGCAAGACACTAAAACTATGCTCAGCAACCGTAAACAGCAAAGGATCTATATTCTAGTGAGTTGTGTTTCGTGGTATAAACAAAAATATTTAAAGATTTAGATGAGATGCCCTATTGCAAACTCCGCCACATCATGCACCACTCGTCATCGTTGATCAATCGAAATGTTTGGTTTTTCTACTGTTAGCTATAGCCATTTTTAGGGTTCCGTAGTCAAAATGGCAAAAAGACAGTTTCGTCATGTCCGTCTGTCTGTCTGTCTGTCCGTATGACACAGGCATTTTACTGAAAAGCTACACGATGAATATTGATTAAATTTGGTGGAAAGGTGTCTTGTAGTAGCCGCTGCTTAGTTTGATAGCTAAATAATAATAAAAAAAATATTTTTTGGGGGGCACTCTATACGTGTAGTAGCCGATTTTTTTTATTAGCAAACATCAACGTGTGGCACAACATTTTACAGCTCTTTTAAAAACATTATAAGGTTTTTATAGGTTTCTTTGATAAAGTGATTATTTTTGGAAATAATCGCTCCGAAAGAAGCATAAATTGTCTTAATCCCTTATCTTTTGAAGCGTATAACCAAAAAATATGCAAAAAATAACAAAGCAAAGCTTAATAACTAAAATGATTTCAGATATCATAGGATATACCGTCATTGAGTTATTACCGAAAAACTGCGTTTCTCAACACTCTCTTCGCTGATGCAATTGTTCAAGGCTGAGGAACCCTACACTGAGCATGGTCTGACATGCTCTTGTCGGGTTTCTTTTTGTGCCGATATGTGACGTTTAGAAAAAAAACAAACGGCGGCTGTGAGATGTCAAAAAAAATATGTTGTTTTGAATATTGTAAAGATTTAAAAAAATTGTATAAAATGATTATGACTGTAATACTAAAAAAGTAAGTTAGCATTCTTTCTTAATTTTTAATACTTGGCAATAGCTAAAAGTCAAAAGTTAGTAGTTACATACTAAAAGGATTAAATAAAAAAAACAGCCTGCCAAAAATATGGAAAAAAAAGAACCTCTACGTTTAATGATGCAGTTGGAGGCACTTTACTAAGTTCATCGAGATTCATTATTGGCTCCGACTTCATGATTATTATATACGTAGAGGATCTTGTGTACATCTTTTTTGAGCAGGCGGGTTTTATTTTACTCTTATTTAAAGGTCAGCAGCGGCCCATTTATTAATCCATTAGACTTTGTTTTAATTAATAGTTAAGCATGATGATCAAAAAATTAAAACCCATTATCAGTATTAAGTAGATTCATTATATAATTATACACATTATAAATTACAAAATTGTAGGTAAAACATTAACCCATTATATTATCCTAAAATATGAAAAGACCATTTGATTAAAGTTTAATTAGTTATAGTATTACGAAATGACTATTCTCAGAAAGTTATTTAAATATTACACATTCATTCTAGACAGCTCAATGCTTCTACTCCAGCTCCAGGCTATGACGTACATTACTAATAGCTATTCATACGTTGCCACTATTCTTCCTTCATTTGAAAAACTTGCTCCCGTTGCGATCTAAAATGAACGACGAATGAACGTGAGTAGCACCATACTTAGGAGAGCTCAAGTGCAAGACCGTAACCGACATCCACGCGGGCCGAGCCGCGGGCATTAGGTATTATAGGTATAAAAATGAAAGTGATGTCATTCCTTCTCTAATTGATGTTCAACCAAAATCCTTGGACTTAGTAAGCTGAAATTTCGCAGAGAGGTTTCTTGTTCGATCAAAGCAAGGGATGATAAAGAACTTTAGGCAACTCGAGCTTTAAGAGGATAAACGAACTTAACGCGGACGTAGCCACGAGCAAATACTGTTTGTAATATATTTTATCTATTAAATCACACTAATATTATAAAGGCGAAAGTTTGTGAGTATGTGAGTGTGTATGTTTGTAACTTCTTCATGCCTAAACAGCCGGAGCGATTTTAATAAAATTTGATACGGAGTTAGCTGACACCCTGGATTAACACATAGGCTAATAAACCGCGGGTAACACCGCGGAGCACAGCTAGTTTGTAAATTAATTTAAAACTTAACATTACCTAATTGTTTTGAAACTTTCGCGATGTTTACATATATTAGAATATTATAGCCTTAAAATATTTTACACGATTAAGTCTCGACAATAGTCTAATAATAACATTACCTAACTTTAATTCAGAGATTTTAGGTTCAATCGATTTGAAATGATCATTGATGGGTTGTTATGTAGAGGTAACCTAAGCCTTTAGGGAAAACAAGATATTTAAAAATTAAATCATTTATTACTATTAAGTATTTACATTCTCTCATTTAAATTACATACTTTGAAAAAAAAAAAAAAACATTTTTTTGCATGAATAAGGTAAAGAAAGTTCTTAAATAAATTATGACACATCGCATTCACATTGACGTGCAAATTAAAAAAAAACATGTTAAAAATTTTTTAATTGTTAAATTTACAGATGTTATTATATATAAAAAATATTAATTATATATAAAAAAAAGCAAAAACATAACACTAATCTTTTTCTATTACAATAATTACTTATTTAATAATTAATAGTTAAATAAAATAATAAAATAAAAAAGTAAAAACATTTATCTATCAATTTAATGAAATTTTACAATATTAACATTGATTGTAAATCAAACAGTCTTCGCAGTGATTCAATAGGTTCTGATGGTTTCCAGCTTGCATTGTTATCTTCGTCATTATTGTCAGAAACACTTGCAGGCGATATTGGTTCGTATATCGGACTGCTGCCACTCTCTGTTGAGTCTTCACCATCGGTTGCTTTGTCATTCGTTAGGAAGTTGTTGACGACACCGTATACATTTTTCATTACGATATCATCAAGCGTGACGTATCCAAATTCATCTGTGTTCTTATTTATTAGTGATTCCACATACTCAAGTCGAGGTATACTTCGGGCACCACTCCATTCATTGGAAGCTTCATTTCCATGTTCTTCTTCAGTCTCCTCTTGTCCTTTTTTATCTTTGAAGCGACGATTCTGAAACCAAATTTTAACAGTTTTGTCATTAAGTTGCAGTTGGTTTACTATAACTTGCCTCTCTTCACGTGTGATGTACTGTCTTGTTTTGAAAATATCTTCTAATGATTCTAATTGTTCTGTAGTAAAAACTGTACGTTTCCGTTTGCGTTTTACTATCGTCTTGAAGTTTCCGTTTCTTGTTGGTACAACTGAAACAATGAAAATGACCATTTTAACATAACATACCAAGAAATATAAATAAAAAGAGAAACAGAAATTTAGAGACAGTCAATAAATGTAGAAGACACTTACAACTTATTTGTGCATAATGTTTCTTCGCCATAAAGTTACGGGGAAGTTTTTGACCTGGTGGATAAAACACTGGTGACGGTACTGGATCAGGCGTGAGTGGAATGTTCTGTAAAGACGAAAAAGACTGTGTGTGAAAGGAGCCATCGGTGAATTGATTGTCTTGAAAAGGCACACTTGTTTGTATGCGTGCAGAGTGTAGAGCAAAAGTATGATCTGAAGCGCATACTGTATTGCTGATTTGACTGTAACAATTGTCAGTCGTTTTCACATCCAGCAACATCTGAAAAAGAGAAAAGACGTTTAGAGTTTTATACAGCTTTTATAATAATTTAAATTATTTATTATAATTTAGTTAGAAGAACTTGCTGAAATTTATACGTACTTGTTCATTAGACGGACTTTTATTCTGGCTATAAGACCAGCAATTTTCGCTACAGTAGTTCATAGTCAGCTCGTCACAGTAAAAAGCAGGAGTATCTTGGCAAGAATACATGATTACTTTATGTACTGGGACCGAGTGATACATGATTGATTGTTCATACCACTTTTATACTGTTCACCCTTACCTAATTACTAATTAGCTACCCCTTCCCTACTCAGGTAATAATTTTAATAATTGGTCACTACATAATCCCTTTATTAGCCACCCTATTTAGAGTTCAAAATGTAAAAACATGTTTACTTCTTTTTACCAGATTGAGAGCAAACAGATTTGTTTACTTATTATGTGTTTTTGTTTTTTTTTATTACCCTTGATTTTTATATTGTAATCCTTTATTACGTAAAAGATAATACTCTAGATTAGAAGTATTTATATTTTTATTAGAAGTAGATATAAACAATTGGAATAAAGGTAACCTATTTATTATGTTGATAAGTATTTTTTGTTGTACTCTTAAGTTTATTAAAACTCGTATAGAGTTCAAAGAATCAAATATTTACAAATCCATTCTCAGACACTTTTGATTATATAGGTGACTATAAAGCTGAGGAGTTTGTTTGAACGTGGTAATCTCAGGAACTACAGGTTCGAATTGAAAAATTCTCTCACTTTTAGATAGCACATTTATCGAGGAAGACTATAGGCTATATACGGTGCGACCAATAAGAGCGGAGCAGCAATGAGAAGTATTGCAAAAATGGAGAAAAATTGTGCGTAGAAGTTGCGCGGGAAAGCTAGTAATATTATAAATTCAAAAGTTTGTGTGAAAGGATTTTTGATAAAATTTTACAGTGACATAGTTTACATACATATACTTTAACAAATAAACATAATGCGGGCAAAAGTTAGTCTCTTATACATTTGCAAAGTACCTATATAGTAGTACCTAGTACCAGTTAGAGAGTTTATTCTAGTGAGTTGTGCTTCGTGGTATAAACAAAATGCCCTATTGCAAACTCCGCCACATCATGCACCACTCGTAATCGTTGGTCAATCGAAATGTTCCTTTCGTCTGTCCAGCCCCATAGGGAGCGCTTTAACTATGTCCGACCGGCTCCCGGTCGATGGACAGACGCGGGAAATGGACCGCGCGTGTTTTGTTTTTTATCGATTTACTCGTATTTTAATTGTAATTGATGTTTATTTGTTATTTCTAACTTATTTTCATAATATATATTTTTTTAATTTATGCCTGTATAAATTTCAGTCAAGATATGAGTTTAAAAAAAAGGTACAAGGAGTGTACTTTTAATTTCTGAATAGCAATAAAACAATACAATATTTGCACCTTGTTTTTTATTTTATTTACATATTAATATATCAAGAATAAAATACAATAAAAACATCACATACTATAGTATTTTTTTCCACTTTACCTGCATTTATAAAAGCGGGCCGCGCGGGTCGCCGCCATACATCAGTCAACAAGCGGTGTCGTTTGTATTTTATGTATAATAAACTATTGTTATTATAAACAAAGGTTTATTTTAAATAATAAGTTAGCTTATCAACTACACGTAATAAAATCCGCACATCTGTTAATTGAATAGATTTTAAGTGAAAAAGGAATAGAGAATGCACTAAAATTTGGGTCGTCAGTCGTCATCAGTCGGTTAGCTTTGAATTATTTTCAGGTAGAAATGTTATTCTAGGTATAAAAACAATACATATAGTAGGTTCTTTTCAAACCTAACTACATATTACAATACTAATAACATGCACGTGTCTAAGAAATATTTTAAATAATGAGCTATAAAAACCGCCATAAATTACCTACTTTACCTGCAAAAAATCCATACAAATCCCTCGTCTGTCCACCGACCGGGAGCCGGTTGCGGCGCACACTGGCTATATTCAATTGTTTTATTTCGTTTTGTAAAACAAATATACACATTTAACTTTGGATTTATGTAATACGAACGATATTTTTGCGCCTTTTTTGTTCTGAAAGTAGATGAAATAAAAAAAAATTTAAGCATGACCAAAAGAGTAAAATATTTAATAAAACCTTAAATCAGAGCAAGACACTAAAACTATGCTCAGCAACCGTAAACAGCAAAGGATCTATATTCTAGTGAGTTGTGTTTCGTGGTATAAACAAAAATATTTAAAGATTTAGATGAGATGCCCTATTGCAAACTCCGCCACATCATGTTTTTCTACTGTTAGCTATAGCCATTTTTAGGGTTCCGTAGTCAAAATGGCAAAAAGACAGTTTCGTCATGTCCGTCTGTCTGTCTGTCTGTCCGTATGACACAGGCATTTTACTGAAAAGCTACACGATGAATATTGATTAAATTTGGTGGAAAGGTGTCTTGTAGTAGCCGCTGCTTAGTTTGATAGCTAAATAATAATAAAAAAAATATTTTTTGGGGGGCACTCCATACGTGTAGTAGCCGATTTTTTTTTATTAGCAAACATCAACGTGTGGCACAACATTTTACAGCTCTTTTAAAAACATTATAAGGTTTTTATAGGTTTCTTTGATAAAGTGAATATTTTTGGAAATAATCGCTCCGAAAGATGCATAAATTGTCTTAATCCCTTATCTTTTGAAGCGTATAACCAAAAAATATGCAAAAAATAACAAAGCAAAGCATAATAACTAAAATGATTTCAGATATCATAGGATATACCGTCATTGAGTTATTACCGAAAAACTGCGTTTCTCAACACTCTCTTCGCTGATGCAATTGTTCAAGGCTGAGGAACCCTACATGGTCTGAGCATGGTCTGACATGCTCTTGTCGGGTTTCTTTTTGTGCCGATATGTGACGTTTAGAAAAAAAACAAACGGCGGCTGAGAGATGGCAAAAAAAAAAATGTTGTTTTGAATATTGCAACATGGGTTTTAAATTAAAGGGCTCATCGTAAGGATTTAAAAAAAATGTATAAAATGATTATGACTGTAATACTAAAAAAGTAAGTTAGCATTCTTTCTTAATTTTTAATACTTGGCAATAGCTAAAAGTCAAAAGTTAGTAGTTACATACTAAAAGGATTAAATAAAAAAAACAGCCTGCCAAAAATATGGAAAAAAAAGAACCTCTACGTTTAATGATGCAGTTGGAGGCACTTTACTAAGTTCATCGAGATTCATTATTGGCTCCGACTTCATGATTATTATATACGTAGAGGATCTTGTGTACATCTTTTTTGAGCAGGCGGGTTTTATTTACTCTTATTTAAAGGTCAGCAGCGGCCCATTTATTAATCCATTAGACTTTGTTTTAATTAATAGTTAAGCATGATGATCAAAAAATTAAAACCCATTATCAGTATTAAGTAGATTCATTATATAATTATACACATTATAAATTACAAAATTGTAGGTAAAACATTAACCCATTATATTATCCTAAAATATGAAAAGACCATTTGATTAAAGCTTAATTAGTTATAGTATTACGAAATGACTATTCTCAGAAAGTTATTTAAATATTACACATTCATTCTAGACAGCTCAATGCTTCTACTCCAGCTCCAGGCTATGACGTACATTACTAATAGCTATTCATACGTTGCCACTATTCTTCCTTCATTTGAAAAACTTGCTCCCGTTGCGATCTAAAATGAACGACGAATGAACGTGAGTAGCACCATACTTAGGAGAGCTCAAGTGCAAGACCGTAACCGACATCCACGCGGGCCGAGCCGCGGGCTTTAGGTATTATAGGTATAAAAATGAAAGTGATGTCATTCCTTCTCTAATTGATGTTCAACCAAAATCCTTGGACTTAGTAAGCTGAAATTTCGCAGAGAGGTTTCTTGTTCGATCAAAGCAAGGGATGATAAAGAACTTTAGGCAACTCGAGCTTTAAGAGGATAAACGAACTTAACGCGGACGTAGCCACGAGCAAATACTGTTTGTAATATATTTTATCTATTAAATCACACTAATATTATAAAGGCGAAAGTTTGTGAGTATGTGAGTGTGTATGTTTGTAACTTCTTCACGCCTAAACGGCCGGAGCGATTTTAATAAAATTTGATACGGAGTTAGCTGACACCCTGGATTAACACATAGGCTAATAAACCGCGGGTAACACCGCGGAGCACAGCTAGTTTGTAAATTAATTTAAAACTTAACATTACCTAATTGTTTTGAAACTTTCGCGATGTTTACATATATTAGAATATTATAGCCTTAAAATATTTTACACGATTAAGTCTCGACAATAGTCTAATAATAACATTACTCTTTAATTCAGAGATTTTAGGTTCAATCGATTTGAAATGATCATTGATGGGTTGTTATGTAGAGGTAACCTAAGCCTTTAGGGAAAACAAGATATTTAAAAATTAAATCATTTATTACTATTAAGTATTTACATTCTCTCATTTAAATTACATACTTTGAAAAAAAAAAAAAACATTTTTTTGCATGAATAAGGTAAAGAAAGTTCTTAAATAAATTATGACACATCTCATTCTGCCTTCACATTGACGTGCAAATTAAAAAAAAAAAACATGTTAAAAAATTTTTAATTGTTAAATTTACAGATGTTATTATATATAAAAAATATTAATTATATATAAAAAAAAGCAAAATCATAACACTAATCTTTTTCTATTACAATAATTACTTATTTAATAATTAATAGTTAAATAAAATAATAAAATAAAAAAGTAAAAACATTTATCTATCAATTTAATGAAATTTTACAATATTAACATTGATTGTAAATCAAACAGTCTTCGCAGTGATTCAATAGGTTCTGATGGTTTCCAGCTTGCATTGTTATCTTCATTGGACAGGACTTCAAAGGACATCCCATAGAAGAAACAAACACATCTAAATTTCTAGGTCTACATTTAGATTACCATCTTAATTGGAAAATGCATATAGAACAGCTTAATAATAAAATAAGGTCATACTGTTATACATTACATGTAATAATCAACACAGCCCAGTCGGCATATTATGCTAAAATTTATTCATTGTTGAATTATGGTATTATTTATTGGGGAAACGCCGTAGGTTCTGACAGCACATTTATATTACAAAAAAGATGTATCAGAATCATTCATAACATTGACAGTCTGACTACATATTATCAAATCGTTTTAGTGGATGCGGAAAGTACCATCATCTTACAAAATTTATCTGTAAATCGTATCTTAAGGCCGGACCCTCACTAAAAAACCTTGAGCATTTGTTCCCCCCTTCCCGCAACTTAGCGAATGCGCTCAGTTTTAGGAATTTTTATTCCTAAAACTGAGCATCTTTATCTATAAAAAAATTATGGTCGTTTGAAAAAAAATTTTCTAGCAACCGACGAGCCCAAAATGGCAAAAAATGGAAATTATGGTTTCGTCATGTCTATCTGTCTGTCTTTCTGTCTGTCTGTCAGTCCGTATGCCACAGGCATTTTACTCAGAGACTTCTCAATGAATATTGATGAAATGTTGTGAAAAGGTGTCATATAGTAGCCGCTACTTAGTTTGACAGTAAAATAAAAAAAAAATATTTTAAGGGGGGGCACTCCATACATGTAACAGAAACTGATTTTTTTTTCGGCTAACATCATTCAACAGGTATTTTAAAAATATTTTAAGGTTTCTAATAAACTTTTTTGATTGAGTAAATATTTTTGGAAATAATGGTTCTGAAAGTTGCATAAATATGAATTAAAAAAATAACTGTAATTAAAAAAAATAAAAACCCATTAACTCTATTTGAATCATGTGACCAAAAAATATGAAAAAAATCACAAAACTAGCGCTTAACAAATACTTTAAACTTATTTCGGACATGATCGGATATACCGTCATTGAGTTATAGCCGAAAAACTGCTTTTCTTCTCTTTTTTGATGCAATTATTTAAGGCTGCTAAACACTACACTGAGCATGGTCCGACTTGCTCTTGCCCGGTTTTTATTTATTAAATTGCCTATTTATTAGTAAGTAGGAAATCAAGGAAAATGGTACTTTACGAGGAAATGCGTTTTATCAATAATGATTTCACATTTCTGTGGTTTTGTTGTGAGGAGATTAAATAAACGTTATGCTCCTTAAAAAGAAAAAAATCTACCATTTTGGAGTCAAAGTTATGTAGAAATTTAATGTATTAACTAATAGAAATTTATTAGTTGAAATTTATTTTGGATCAGATAGCTAGAAGAGCAGATAGGTAGCTCTACAAAAGTGCTGGGTTTTGCACGTTGAAGCTCCTTAATTTGTATATCTTACTAGCTGAACCAGAAACAGTCACTCATCAGAACACTCAACCAAAGTTTCATCACAATCTGATCAATGAATTCGTAATGCATAGAGGACAAACATTGATTTTTATTTAATACCTAGATACCTAGATAGATTAGAAACGTGATTACTGATTACATACATATTAGTCACATAGGTTTCAATTTCATTTTTGTTTTATGTAGGTACCTAGGTAACCTTTCCTAGTTGTACCTTAAAAAGGTGATATAATCATATATTCAAACTCTGAATTTACAGCTCAAATATAGAATTCTATGTTATGAATATATAAACACAATTGCATTTTTAAAATAATTTTTAATTCATATTTCATTAAGTTGTTTTTCCAACTTGTCCGGTCGTTGTGACAATCCTTGGGGGAGGCCTTTATTCAGCAGGGGTGCTAAGTGCCGGAAAACCTCCTCGTGGTGCACCCTGGGCAACGTGTGCCGGTGGATTCGCGGCGTTTCGCGAAACCACCGTCACACGGCTAATGTTCTGGCAGAGTAGGGGGTGGCCCATTCCTGGGCTGCCCGGAGGACGGGCTTGACGTGCACTCACACTGCCGTCGAGCGGGCGGGGAGATCTTCTTTCTGCCACCGTCGGATATCGTACTCCCGATTAGGAGTGTCGTGGCCACGTCTCACGGCTCCGAGCGGGGGCGAGGGTCTTGGCTTGGTCGCCTGGGCCGCGAGGATGACAACCTCTATAAAAAATCCCCGAATCCTGTGTTGCGGAGCGTGACCAGTGTTCCAAGCGCTACCCCCAGCTGGGGCACCTGCGGACCCCCCAGTTGGGATACAAATTTACGCTTACCCGGGTACAGGGGGCACTGCCCGGGTGGACCTTTATTTCCCCCATACTCGTGGGATCTAATATGGATGATGCTAAACTAAAAAATATTTTTAATAGGAGGAGGAGCCCGAGGCTCGTGAATAAAGATGTAGTTGCTGATAGAGAAGGAGAGGACGCAGCAAAGAGTGGGGGCAGTTTGCCCCGAAAAGTAGCGGAGGCCGGCCCTTTGAGCGGTTCCAGAACTTCGGTGACGTCTGGGTCACTGGATAGCCTGTTGCGCTCGGGCCGGTTCGGCTCAGAATCCTCGCTAAGCTCAGCGCTTAGCGATGTTGCGGGCTGACAATTCCCGTCTAGAGGCAGAGGTGAAGGCACTTCGCGCCGATATCGTGCCGGCCAATACTGGATCTGTCCCGGTTAACGTAGGGGATAGTGAGCAGCTATCAGACGCCACCTTCACGGAGGCTCAGATGAGACAGCTCAGTCTTCTCATAGGGGGTCTTATTGATGCACGCCTTGAAGGCATTAAGGCGCGTCTTCCCCCGGAGCCTAGCTGTCGGCCGCCGCTCGCAGCTTCTAGGCCAAAGGCCCCCCAAGGGCCATCGCAGGCACCATCGGTGCCTCTACCCCGTACAGGGGGACGGACCCTTGCTGCGGTTGTTGCCTCAGTGCCGACAGGCCGAGGAATGCCACGGGACGTTGTGCGGCCGAAGGGTTTAGATCCCCATCCCCCGCTGCAGCGTGCGCCAAAAAGGGCATCTCGGGCCGTGGCGGGCGACTCAAACGCCCCAACGGCTCAGATGCGTCTCCCGGCGCCTGCGCCCGCTCCCGCCTCTGCTCCCTCTGGTGAGAAATGGCAAACGGCAGGGAGCAAAAAATCGCGGCGCCGGCATAAGCAGATGGCCGCTGCCACCTCCTCTGTGCAGGAGGTCACTGCGGCGAAAAAATAAATAAATTATAAAAATAAAAAACCCGCCTGCACAAAAAATATGGAAACAAGATCCCCTACATAATTATACAATTTCATGCAGTCGGAGGCACTTTACTAAGTTTGTCGAGATTCATTAATGCCTCCGACTGCATGAAATTGTATAATTATGTAGGGGATCTTGTTTCCATTTTTTTTGTGCAGGCGGGTTTTTTTATTTTTATAATTTATTTTTTTATTTAATACTTTTTAGTTGTTGTAGGATGTAACCGATGTAGCAACTTACTTTTATCACAGCTATTGTCAAGTATTGAAAATTGAAAAAACAATGGTTGCTAACTAACTTTTTTAGTATTACAGTCATAATCATGTTATACCTTTTTGAAATGCTTAAGATGAGCTCTTTAATTTGATACCCATATTACAGTATTCGAAACAATTTTTTTTTTCACACCCCTTTATTTTGACATCTCATAGCCGCCATGTTTGTTTTTTAAAAACGTCACCTATCTAAGAACACTTGGGCAATTATTACGAATCTAACGACGTGTGAATTGTATAAATCCGTTCAGTGGATTGTGAGATATCAGGTAATAAAGAATATTACATACATACAAGATACGCGCGAAAAACATAACCCTTCTTTACAGTCGGGTAAAAAGAAGGAGGCAGAAAGAGGCCGAAGCTGTCTCCACCAAAAACGGCCGCCGTTCTTGTAACGGTGTTGCCCGAGGCGGAGAGTAGGGCCGCTCTTTTAGCTGCTGGCGGCGTGGAGGTGAGCTTCCGCCGCTCACAGACCGGGGCCCGGCTCCTCGAGGTGCCGGGGACGGAGGGCGCCAAGAAGGCTGACTTCGTGGCGGAGACGCTGAGGCGCCTCGCGGGGGGCGAGGAGGGCGTGAGGGTCACCAGGCCGACAAAGTGCGCGGAGTTGCGCGTCTCCGGCCTGGACGACTCAGTAACGTCCGAGGCTGTCCGGGAGGCAATAGAGCAGAAGACTCACCACTCCGGCCCCGGCGGAGTTGGTGCGGTGTGGGCGCGTTGCCCCGTTGCAGCGGCTAAAATGTTAGCAGAGGCGGGCCGGCTCCTCGTGGGTTTTTCTGCCGCGAGGATCACCATCCTTGAGGCGAGGCTCACGAGGTGCTACCGGTGCATGGGCGCGGGTCATCTACGCCCTCAATGCACCAGCAGCTTTGACTGCAGCGGACTTTGTTTCCGCTGCGGTCAACCGGGGCATACGGCAGCAGCGTGTTCCACCGCTCCCCACTGTCCACCGCCCCGTGTGCGCGGCAGGCAGCACATGATGGGAAGGGCAGGCTGCAAGCCCCCCAAGGCTGCCAGGCCGCCCGTGGGGACAGGCCGAGCTGCGGCCGACCCCTGCACCCAGGCTCCGGTGCGGATGGAGGAGGGTGGGGACGAGGCGCCTTCCCATGCCTCTGCACCCTCCACCTAACGGACTCCTTAGCCATGCTCGCTCCTCGCTCCTGTCGTCAGTGATAGGGGTACTGGATGCGTTGCGCGGTAGGGGGTCCAGGACGCGGTCGCACCCTCCTGCGGGAAATTCATCCCGTGGGGGGAGGCGGCGGGGCTAGTCTGCCCCGTCGCCGGCGAACCGAGCGGCGTCGAGGCGCGTCGCGCGTGACGTCGCTTGGTGGGGCTGTGGGCGTGATGGACGGGGAAGTTTCCTACGCTCGCGGCCTTTCGCGATGGCGGCGTTCTGTGTGTACTCAGGACGCCGCAGGAGCAGGAATGCCCGATGGGGCGATGCCGCTGGGTGGGTCACCGAAGAGACAACAAGTCCTGGCGGCCTATCCGTGATGGCGGCGAGTAGGTACACGGCCGATTTTTTAGTGGGGGTAGGTCCCACACTACCTCCAGCGTCTGCCCCGGGTGCTGGAGGTGTGCGTTAAGCATTTTTTACGGCCATAAAAAAAATAAAAAAAAAAAAAGCCTTTATTCAGTCTTACAGCTAAAACGAATGAACTAAAGTTATTTTTGTGTCGCCTAACACAGCCACTATTACACATGTTTGTTGTGATAAGTAGTCATCCTATACGTCTTCAAAACACTATTCATGCTTTTTCATTTTCCAAACGCCCGCTTCTGCTGCGGTCAATTATGTACTTATAATACAGGCACAGTACCTACAACAGTTGTAGTTTCCTCATATTTCCGCGCTAAATATAGTAGCTTTTGAATTTGACAGTTAAAATCGAGGCTGTAAGCTAGGCTGTAAGCTAACTCGACGCTGTAATTTTGATCGGAATACCATAATCTTTAGAAAAATGACAAGAAGCTCAATTTTGCGTAGTTCTGCGCACTCCCGTCCAGCCTTGAGCGCTAGTTTAACTTATGGGAATACCTAATGGGTTTTTCGTTGCTGTGACAGCGCTGTGGTCGAGGCTGTATGTTTTGGGAATAGCACTGCTGAACTGGGCTGTGATGAGAAAAGGAGCAATCTGTGAATTGATTTGCTTGAAAAGGCTCACTTGTTTGTTTGCGTGCAGGGTCTAGGGTATAAGTATGATCTGAAGCGCATACTGTATTGCTGATTTGACTGTAACAATCGTCAGTCGTTTTCACATCCAGCAACAGCTGAAAAAGAAGGCAATAGTTTTAGATTTTATGCAGATGTTTATGTAATTTAGGTTAGCAGAACTTTTTAAAATTTATACGTACATGATCATTAGATCGATTTTTATTCTGGCCATAAGACCAGCAATTTTTGCTACTGTAGTTCATGGTTGCTCGTTACAGTAAAAAGCAGGAGTGTCTTAACAAGAATACATGATTACTTTATTTACTGGGACCGAGTGATACATGGTACGCTCCGGGTCTTCTCATGATCCCCCTAAAGGGACCTGGGGTAACTCTTCCAGGCGACGGCCTGTCTGAGTGGTGTCATTCGCCGCCTGCGAATACAGGCGGGTCCCTAGGTGGTGGCCTAGGCCACCGAGGTCTAAAGTCCGGGCGTCAAGTCCGGGTGTGGGTTTTACAACTGCTAGCGAGTCCGGGCCCCACCGGCAGTACCCCTCGGGAAGGGAAGTCCGGTGAGCGGTCTGCGAGCCAGCAGCGGCTTGGTCGGTCCGTATGGGCTCTCGGTACGTCAGCGAGGTCGAGCCTGCCGGGAGGAGGCACCATGCAGACGCCCATCAGCCGACGTCAGCGAGAGGGGTCAGTCAGGTGGGGTTGCGGCGGGGATTATAAGTCCCGCGGCAGTGGTGTGTCCGGTGGGCGCTAGCTCCTGCAAAAGGCGGAAGGAGGACCCTTCCGTTCGGGCGAACATGTTGCCGCTCAGGCGACCGATGAAGTCGTCGAGGCTCTTCATGCGTAGGTCTCTGGCGATGGTGTTGTTCCTCACGTAGCAAGGGGCGTCCACGACGGTGCGTAGGGCGAGCGACTGCTGCGCACGTAACCGTTTGCGGTTTGTATCCGAAACCAGCCGCCCCAGCCTGGTGCATACCAGGCTGGGGCGGCATATGTGAGGCGGGTGCGGATGTATGCCTTGTACACACTCAGCTTCGCGCGCAAGGGGAGGCGAGACGACCGAACAGGACGCAAGAGAGCTCGAGCGGTTTGCGCTTTGCCAACGACGTTCTTTACGTGTGGGGCCATTGTGAGACGACGGTCTATAGTCACTCCCAGGTATTTTACCGTCGGGGACCAGTCGATGTGGTGTCCGAGCATGGTGAGAGGCGGTGGTTGTCTCCTACTACCGAAGGAAATCGCCTGGGTTTTCGCCACGTTGACCGTCAGTCTCCAATCTTCCAGCCAGGGCGGGAGTGCATCCAATGCGCGCTGCATCTTTGTCGCCGCGTGAGCGGGGTTGAGTGATGATGCGATGTCGGCGGCATCGTTAGCGTACAGCGCCAATAGGGCGCCTCCAGCGACGGGGATTTCGTCCGTGTATCTGCTGTAGCAGACGGGCGAGAGGCAACTTCCCTGAGGCACGCCGGCTCGAATGGTGCGCTCCGTAGACAGGACGCCGTCAACTGCCACTTGAAAGCGTCGGTCTTGGAGAAAGGAGGCCACAGTCTTAACTATTCGACGTGGAATAGTAGATGTGGACAGCTTGTAGATCAAACCGGAGTGCCAGACGCGGTCGAACGCTTTCTCCATGTCGAGAAGTACTGTGACCGTGGTCTCCCTTTTGTTGAGGGCGACAGTCACGAACTGGTCCCTCGCGAGCTGGTGCGTCGTGGAGTGTTCGGCGCGAAAGCCAAACTGTTCGTCGCGTGGCTGGATGTGGGGTGTCAGGTGTAGCAGCAGAAGCTTCTCGAAGACTTTCGATATGGTCGGCAGAAGCGTGATGGGCCGATAACTCTCGGGCTTCAGTATGTTTTTACCGGGTTTAGGCAGCATGCTGACTCGGCCGAGTCTCCATGATGCGGGAAAGTGGCTGGTGCGGAGGATTCCGTTGAATAACTGCGTCAACGTCGCGATTGCTCGCGGGGGAAGGTGACGCAGGGCTTCATTTGAGATCCGATCTGGACCTGGGGCTTTCCGCGGCTGGGTGCAGCGAATCATTCGCTGAACTTGACCCGGGGAAAAGACTACTGGGTCTTCCGTGGCTGCTATCGGTGCTCGGAAGTAGGACTCCAAATGCTGCTGGACGGCTTCGACGTGCTGCATATTGGAGGCTCGATTCAGCTGGAACTGGGTCTCCAGGTGGCTGGCAAAAATCTCCGCGCGGTCCTCGGCGCGGTAACGTGGGGTTCCGTCACTGGCCAAAAGGGGCCTTAACGGAGGTGGCTTCCCGGAGTGTTGGCGGCACAGGCGGTGGATACCAGACCAGTCTTCACCTGCTCGCTCAATGGTGCGTTCCCAGGACTCGGTTGCAACTGTTTCCAGTGCGGCCGAGATCTTTGCAGTCAGAGCATTGAGCTGGGTCTTCATGGACGGGCATCTAGTGTTCTGCCATTGGCATCGCAGCTTCTTCTTCCTCTTGATCATCGTCAAGATGTTCGCTGGGAATAGGGGTGGTTTGTGCGCCGACGCAGCGTCACTTGAAGCGCTGTGTTGATGGTAGCGCTGAGATTTTCAGCGAGCGTGTCAACTTCGGCGTGGGACTCAATCCGGCGTTAGGGCGAGTGGTGGGCCATGTAATCGGCGAAAACTCGCCAGTCTTGGCGACAACGAGAGGACATCAGTACTGTCCGGACTGGGACGCTCTGCAGAGTCAACAGGACAGGTTGGTGGTCCGAGAGGAGGTGGTCGTCCAGGACGTCGATCGATGGTGCGGCTGGGAGGCCGCGGACTATCGACAGATCGATGACGTCCGGTGTGAGGGCTGCCTGGTACGGGTAGTGCGTCGGGACCTCTGGTCCTAGCACCTCGTAGCCGTTGCGGTCCGCATCATCTAGAAGACGGCGGCCGTCTGGGCAGATGGAGTTAGAGTTCCAAGCCGTGTGCTTCGCATTAAAGTCGCCCGCGATCACGGTCGGGAGTGGCGAGTCCAGCAGGGTGTGGACATCAGCCATTTCAAACCGGACGGTTGGCGGCTTGTAGAACGCGTACACACGGATGGGCTGGCGGTCGATGCAGACTTCCACGCCGAAGGCGTACGATGATTGCAGAGTTGGTACTGGCAGCGGTTGGTGGACGATCCTTCTCTTCACTAGGACTGCTAATCCCCTGTACGCAGTACCAGTGGGGGAGATAAGGTCTTCTCGATACACATGGTACCCTGGCATCTTTAGCTTGAGGTGCGTCTCGTTGATGAGGGCAACATTAACCTGCCGCTGTGAGACAAGCAACCTCAAAAGCTGGGTCTTCTCTGGGGACAATCCGTCGGCGTTCCAGTGGCAGATACGTAGGGGACTACCGGCCTAGGCACAACGGTCTCCTACGCACTGCAGGATAACTGGGATTGGGTCCCGTTCCGCCTGGATGGCCATGAGCACCTTGTTTAGCGCTCCGATAGCCATGGTGATGAGTGGATCTGTCTTGGCCGTTGTCGACGTAGTACTCGCTGACTTCGGCTCGGCAGCCCGCTTCGCCTTCTTGAGGGGGCAGCGATCACGGGTGCGAAATGCGGCTGTGCTGTCGGCGCAGCCTTCGTGCCCCGAGGCTTCTTTTTGCGCCTCCTGTGACACTTCTTGCCGCCAGTCGCGTTGGCTGGGTTGGCGACGGCCATCAGTGAGCCTGGGGTGTCTGCTTCGGTGGTGGTAGCTGCTGTTGGTTTAGCAGCGGTGGTGGCGGTCCGGCTGACGGTGCCGGCCTTCTTGTTCCGCGCCTCCTTGCGGAACACCGGGCAGGCAACGTTGTTTGCCGTGTGTGCACCTCTACAGTTTGCGCAGGTGGGCGGCGATTCTAAAGGGCGCTGGCATTCTTTGGCGGTGTGCTCCTCCCCACAGCGCACACAGGCAGGTGGCCTGTGGCAGTTGTGGGAGGAATGCCGGAACTGTTGGCATCGATGGCATTGCGCTGGCCCTCGTTTGCCACGCCACGCTTCAATGCACACTCCCGGCATGCACAGCAGCTCTGTCACATTGTAGATTCCGGGGGTGAGTCCAGGTGTTCGCTGCAGTTGGGCGTAGAATAAGCAGCCGGGGCGTCCTTGCCGGGCTCGGATTGCGCGCACGTATTCGGACACATATCCGAGCTCTTGCAGCTCCCGGTTGATGTCCTCCTCCTCGGTGGGGCAGTCAGTGGTCCATCCAGTTTGACGGCTGTTTTTTCGACAGTTGTGGGTGACCGAAGGGGCGCCTGACTGAGTCGTACGCATAACTTGGGCCGGCCCTTCTTCTTGTATGGGGCGGGGGCGTTGAGTCGCCCGGGGAGCGGCGACATTTTCGGTGGGCGGCAAGTTGGCGGTGGCAGATCCTATCAGCGGCATCGTCAGTGCCCCGAAAAAGTCCGACGTCGGTCCTCGTCGGCGGAGTGCTCACAAAGAATTCTTCTCCGCCCATCTCCACAAATAGCGGGGCGGCAGAGGTGGTGGTACGGGGGCCGTGGCGCGCCTGGTCTGCGGCGACAAGGCGGTCGAGGGCCGCCTGCGCCGCGCCACGCGAGCGCCAGAATGTTCGTTTTCCTACCCCAGCTTCCGGGGGCGGGGGCGCGTTGCCTCCCGTGGCGGCAGGAGTTGTAGGTGGGGTGGCGGCATGGTTCACCGGCCCGCCAACAATGCACGACACGGCGTGCAGCGTGTGGTGTTGCGGCCGATTACGGCGGTGACGCGTTCGGTCGTAGCGAGGCGGCGCGGCGCGGATGGTGTATGCGCGGCGCGGTAAAATGGGCCAAACGAAGTTTCAGGGTGGCTGGTGATACATGGTTGATAGTCCATACCACTTTTATACGGTTCACCCTTGCCTAATTACTAATTAGCTACCCCTTCCTTACTCAGGAATTTTAACAATTGGTCACTACCTAATCCCTTATTTGGCCACCCCATTTACAGTCTAAAATGTAAAAACATGTTTACTTCTTTTTGAATTGAGAACAAACAGACTTGTTTACAATTTACTTGTTTTTGCTTTTTTTTATTACCCTTGATCTTTATTTTGTAATCCTTTATTACGTAGAAGTTAATACTCTAGATTGAAGAAGATACAAAAAATTAGGTAACCTATTATAGTAAAAGCTAACCTATTTATTATGTTGATAGGTATTTTTGTCTTGACTTTTTGTGATATCTCAAGTTTATTAAAATTCGTGTAGAGTTAAAAGAATTATATATTTACACATCCATTCTCAGTCACTTTTGATAACATAGGTAATAACAATATTTAACGAGTAAGTTAAGGAGTTCATCTACCTGGGACAACCAGTATTGTTTTAATACTGCACATAGAAGTGAAATGCCACGAGAGGCCTTACAAGCGACAGAAGTAAAAAAACTGTCGTGTTATTTTAAGTACACATTTTCCTACATTAAAGTTTCGCCAAACTGTAAAACAGTTTGTTGGCAGAGCATGCAATATAGTACAATAAAATTTCTTGTCTTTTCTATTATACCCACCCACACGATACACGATTCAAATATTTTCTACATCTTTTTCCAAAATAGTTTTTATAAGTACCTAGCTACTTAAAAACATAAATCATTGTGAAAGTCATTGAAATGTGCTCGTCTTAGTTTAAAATTGAAGTAAAATTATTATCTAAAACAAACTCCTTTAAAGACAATACTAAATTGAAAACTAAAATTAGTGACAATATTGAGTGAAATACAGTGTTTATCCAACAATAACTTCGACAAACTATATGAAAACAGTTATTTGTAGTGGAAATAACCATAGATAAGTGAGGAAATCAAAGTTTTAAGTGATATTATTTTAAAAAGTTATCTACTTGTTCAATTTGCCGTTGATGAAGACCATTTTAAAAACGTAAAAATAACGCCAACTCTGTTTATTTATTTTTTTGTTAACTACCCACTACTTGACAACTGACACGTGCGCCAACAATGTAAAAGAACCGTCGAAAACTACAAAAAAATTGGCATTACAACACCTCGGTCGAAAGTAACGGCCGGTAATGGAAAAATAAAAAGTATGAAACAACCACAAAAAACCTAATTTCTGAAACAATGGATACAAATAAAACTAGAACAAAGAAGGATTTTGAACTGGAGGTTGAAGATACCTCCGTAACAAACTTAAATACAACTACCACACCACTAAAACAATTCAAGAAAAACTTAACAACGCAGTCGCCTTTGTATAACGAACAGGTACCTGATAAACAAAGATACACGGAAAAAGTTATAGAAAGTAATACCAAAGAAAAGTACAAGGTATTAATTTTTGGGGACGAACAAGGGAGAGGACTTCAGCAAGCGCTTTCAATACTTCTGGGTAACCAATATGAAGTCTTCACATTATTTAAGCCTGGTGCGAAATTATGTGATATACTAGAACCAGCAATAAATATGTCCTTGCAGTTTACAAAACACGACTTCATTATTGTCACTGCTGGATGTAATGATAATAGACCTAAAGAAGCTTTATCAATGATATACTACACCTTAAAAAAAACTATGCATACAAATGTAATAATCACTGAAATACCGTATAATAGGTGTATCAACGAAGGTAAACTCAATAGGGAAATATTATGTAATTGTACCCAATTTGAACACTCAATTTATTTAGATATGGGATATTATAAATACATACCAAATCGGAAACAACGTGTTTTAAATACGGTTCAGAGATTGCTAAAAGAAATTTTGCGTATTGGTTATAAAAACAACTATCTGTTTTATATAAACAATAGTGTAAACAAAAATATTATTATCAAAAATAAATTATATTTAAATGTTTCTACTCAAACTGATAATTGCATAGTGGAGTCAGTAAGTGTTGAGAATGATTTAATACATAGTAATATAGAATCTCAGAAACAACTTTTTCGGAACGGAGATTATCAGGCTTTGTGTGTTTCACCAGAATATACGGAGCCTGTTATCGAAACTATATGAGCTCAATATATTATTAGACGAACTAGAAACTAAACCCCAAGTATTGTGCTTTACTGAAACATTCATGTGCAAAGATTCAAGCGTATTTCTGTATTTACCTGGGTACATTAAGGGGACCTACTTTATACGGAAAAATGCAAAGAGGGGTGGTTCAGTAATTATGTTGCAAAAGGATATTGAATTCCAAAATTTGAAATGGGTTAGTGACTACGCTGTGGACTTACATTTTGAGTGTTGTGGAGTATACTTAAAATCAACTAAAATGTTAAAAAAAGTAATTAGATATAGACAAAAACAAGCTAATATCAATTTATTACATAAATATGATAATAAATCAAAAGGGATATGGCGATTAATTAAAAAAATAACTAATGAAGAAGAAGGCGAGAAATATATAAATGTTATAGAAGAAAAAAACACACTCATTACATCACATCACGAAATAGCACACATTTTTAATAATAAATATATCAACCAAAACTACAATCCCAACTTTGATGAATATATTTACAAACCCCAAGGGATGAGTACACTAAATTCTCTCTCTATGGAACCTACAGATGAAAAAGAAATTTCAAGGTATATATCAAGTTTAAAAAAACAAACAAAGTACCGGCAATGACGACATCACAACAGGTATAATTAAAAAATGTTCACAAGCAATAGTTAACCCATTAAGCCACATTGCGAATACTATGGTGGTAAGTGGTATATTTCCTGATAAATTAAAAGAGGCTATTGTTAAACCATTGTTTAAAAAAGGGAATAAACTCTATACACGAAACTATAGACCAGTAGCGTTACTACCAATATTTTCAAAGTTGCTAAAAGTGATATACGCACATTTAAACAATTATCTAGAAAAGTATAAATTGCTAAATGAAGCTCAATGTGGATTTCGAAAAAACCGCTCCACATCGCTTGCTATTTTTAAAATCCTAAAAGGTATACTTGATGCTATGAATGTGAGAATGCCTGCGACATTTGTACTTCTGGATATGTCTCAAGCCTTTGACTGTGTCAATCATAGAATTTTACTCAAACGGTCAAACCTAATCGGTGTAAGAGGGATAGCTTTGAAACTTTTTGAGAGTTATTTGACTAATAGAAAGCAAGCGACTGAAATAGCATACCATAATATTAACACTAGTACTGTTATGAGTACCAGGTCGTCCTACAATGTAATAAAAGTTAGGGTGCCGCAAGGGAGTATTTTAGGACCCTTACTATTCTTAATTTACATTAATGAATTTCCAAACATAATACAAGATCAAAGCGTACTATTTGCCGATGATATATCTATATTAATTACTGGTGATAGCTTAACACAAACAGAATATGAAAATAAAATAAACAATACTGTATCGAAAGTAATTGAATGGTTAAGACAATTCAATTTAACAATAAACTTAGAAAAAACAAAGTATATACAATTTCGACCACATCAGGCTACACATAAAAAACTAGCAATACAGTACAAAGGACAACCCATAGAAGAAACAAACACATCTAAATTTCTAGGTCTACATTTAGATAACCATCTTAATTGGAAAATGCATATAGAACAGCTTAATAATAAAATAAGGTCATACTGTTATACATTACATGTAATAATCAACACAACAAATGTCGAAACAGCCCAGTCGGCATATTATGCTAAAATTTATTCATTGTTGAATTATGGTATTATTTATTGGGGAAACGCCGTAGATTCTGACAGCACATTTATATTACAAAAAAGATGTATCAGAATCATTCATAACATTGACAGTCAGACATCATGCAGACCAATATTTAAAGAACATAAATATCTCACTCTAGCAGGAATATACATACTACAGGCAGCTAGCTTCGTAAAAAAACACAGCACATACTTTCCGAAAAAAAGCACTTTAGATTATAATAAAAGATTACGAAATAGAAACAATATATTATTGCCTCATGCTAGAACAGACATTTTTAAAAGGAACATATACTTTTCTTGTATAAAAATCTACAACCACTTACCAAATGACATTAAGCAATTAGATATGCCACGGTTTGAGAGAACGCTTAAAAAAATGTTAATAGATCGTTGTTTTTATAACTATAAAATATAAAATTGCATGCCTAATGAGGTAAATTGTGTTGCACACCATTACTTTTAAGACCACATATTTTTGTAAAACCACAATTACTGCAATAAAATTCATTTCATTTCATTTCATTTCATTTATCTTTGTTCCTGCTCGATCTCTGCCATACATAGTATGTTTATATTCTTCGTTACAATATTGTTCTAATGCTATTAAAAAATATCACCTTCTCACGGGCTGGCTACCTATTACATTATATGAATAACTCTTCATAATTACTGCTTTAGCAACGAGTTTTTGTATTTTTGTCCACCAACAGTTTAATGAACCTTTTCTATAACATTGTTATTTTATTTAGGTACGAGTTAAAAGTACGACCATAGCTAGACAGACCATATGAAAGCAGCGAGTCTACTAACGCGTAATATAGTATATACATACATAGTCGCCCTATCTAATATAAAGCTGAGATAGTGAAATTTCACAAGCAACCGTTTGATATGTGTATTTTCCACGAAAAGTTATTATCGACTACGAAACCCAAGTTCTTGTATGTCAATGTTTGTTCAATCACATGTTACAGTATCGCATGCGCTGTGTAAACACAAAAAGCTATGTCCTTTTATACATGGTGTGGTATTGGTAATGTTTTTGAAATAAGGCGAGCGTACAAGCATACATTTGGTTTTCTTTAGATTAATTAAAATACCGTTGTCATGAGCCCATTTTACAATTTTGTGTCATTTTACAATGACTTTCAAATCATTATCTGCATACAAAAGATAGGTGTCGTCTGCAAACATATACAAACGAATATTTTGCACCATATTACACATGCTCTTCACATGCATTATGTATCCTATATAAGTACTGAGCCACTTATTCAGCGGTCCTGCGACCCCAAATTCTTCCATGGCTTAAAGTAGCTGGTGGTTTTCCAATGTAGACCGTAGGCCACTACCACCTGCTTCCTCTGGTCCAACGTGTAGTGGATGTCGTCAGTAAACTGGGCCAACACCGTCGCTGTGCTACGCCGGAAACCTTGTTGTGCATTTGTAAGTATTTTATTTGTTTCTAAAAAATGACTTACCTGCCCAACAATGTGCTTTTCAATTACTTTATCGATTATGGCCAGTATAGCTATAGGTCTATAGTTTGTATACTTATTATGTGAGCCTTGTTTATATAGGTCTTATTAACGCTACTTTTAATTCGTTGGGATAAATTCCCTGTTTCACACATAAATTTATTAATAAAGCAATCATGGGGCTAATGTAATTTATTACAAATTTTATATCTTTTATTCTAATATTATCAAATCCCGAGGACTTATCACAGCATAATTTAAAAAATAATGTTATGTACACTCTTTTTATTCTGCCCAGTCCAAGAGTTTATTTTGGCCCTTAGCATTCTAATATTTTTATTAAATTTATTATTTATTGACGTCTATGTTTATTATTAACTTTATTTATGCATTTATTAAGATGGTTCCTTAATATATTGTACAAACGTAGATTCATATCGTTAGGTTTATTTTTCCACAATCTAAAAAGTATATCCCTAGTAGGTACATAACATTTTTCTAATATTAGATATATTTCGAGAATTCGCGTGAATTATTTTAAGGTACGAATTACGTTCGCGAAAGTTTAAAAACAATATTTTTTCTAATATTTGTAGTAATCCATGGTTTGGACAGTCTTCTTTTACGCGTTGGTAGAATTATATTTGCCTCATTATAAATATTATTAAACGCTGTGTACAATTTATAGTATAAGTCTAAAGGGCACTTACAGTCTAGTAGTTCATTCCAAGAGACATCTTCTAGGTTTTTCTTTAACTCTTTTGTCACTTATAATAGTCACATTAGAGAACTTACTACTTGGGGATTCGTTTGAGTCCGTGCCAAGACACACACCGATGAGGTAGTGATCCGATATCTTACTGGTTAACACATATGCCTTAGGAGCACGCTGGGTTCGAACTCACGCATGATTGATACACGATGGAGTCACTCAGCAGTCGCACATATCGGTTTCTCACAATAGATCCATGTTTGTATCGCCAATCAATATCACTTAACAGTTCATTGGTATATATGTCAACAGTTAATGTATTTCCTCGACAAATCCACGTTTATTGGTTTAAGGTGGCCTGTACCTACACAACCAATACATGTATCGTTCTTTTATTATTTTGTTCTAGTTGACCGTGTATTATTTCAGTACAGTTAGTTTGCTTTATTTTGGCTGTAAAGTTATGCACATTCTTTACATACAACTGTATCCCTCCTCCTCTGTTCTTTTCTCGTGTATATGTATATGAATTGAACCCTTCTAGCTCATATAATTATATTTCCATTTTTTAGGGTTCCGTAGCCAAAATGGCAAAAAACAGAACCCTTATAGTTTCGTCATGTCCGTCTGTCTGTCTGTCTGTCCGTCCGTATGTTACAGGCATTTTACAGAGACTTCTCAATGAATATTGATGAAATTTGATTTAAAGGTAAATAATAAAAATAAGTAGTTTTAGGAGGGGGTACATGTAACAGAAGCTGATTTTTTTTTTTCGGTTAACATCAACTTGTGGCACATCATTCGACAGGTCTTTTAAAAACATTTTAAGGTTTTTAATAAACTTTTTTGATTGAATAAATATTTTTGGAAATAATCGCTCCGAAAGTTGCATAATTGTGTCCCCCCCCCCTCTCTTATCTTTTGAAGCAAAAATATGAAAAAAATCACAAAGGTAGCGCTTAACTTTAAACTAAAATTATTTCGGACATGATCGGATACACCGTCATTGAGTTATAGCCGAAAAACTGCTTTTCTCAACAAAAGGGCGTAAGTACCATTAACACATGCTCTTCTGCTGATGCAATTATTTAAGGCTGCGGAACCCAACACTGCACATGGTCCGACATGCTCTTGCCCGGTTTTTTAATATTAACTTCTGTAAGTGCAATAGTACCAGTTAGTGAGTAGGTACTTGGTGTACCTATATAGATACTTTAATCTACTGAGTTGTGCTTCGTGGTATAAACAAAAATATTTAAAGATTTAGATGGGATGCTCTTATGCAAACTCCGCCACATCATACAAAACTCATCATCGTTGGTCAATCGAAATGTTTGGTTTTTCGACAGTTAGCTACAGCCAATTTTAGGGTTCCGTAGCCAAAATGGCAAAAACGGAACCCTCATAGTTTCCTCATGTCCATCCGTCTGTCTGTCTGTCCGTATGTAACAAGCATTTTATTCAAAGACTACACAATGAATATTTTTTTGGGGACTCCATAAGTGTAGTCAACAGAAGCAAATTTTTTTTTATAGCAAACATCAACGTGTGGCTCAACATTTTACAGCTCTTTTAAAAACATTATAAGGTTTTTATAGGTTTCTTTGATAAAGTGAATATTGTTTGAAATAATCGCTCCGATAGATGCATAAATTGTCTCCCCCCTTATCATAGAACCGACCAAAACTTATGCGAAAAATCACAAAGGTAGCGCTTAATAAATACTTTAAACTAAAATAATTTCGGATATCATAGGATATACCGTCATTGAGTTATTATCGAAAAATTGCGTTTCTCAACAAAAACAAAAGGGCTTAAGTGCCATGAACATGCGCTCTTCTACTGATGTAATTGTTCAAGGCTGCGTAACCCTATACTTTTTTTATGCTATGCTACAATACAGCACAGAAAACCGAGAACTTGATAAATCGAATCTATGAATACTAAATAAAATTTAGACGGAGTAAATATGGTAAATATTTTTTTACTTGACTGTGGGTACGGACGGAAGGGTTATGTATTTCGCGCTTACCTTGAATGTGTGTATTATTCTTAATTACTTCATATCTTTCATACCAATAAACGGATTTAAACAATTAAGGCGTCGTTAGATTCGTCTTATCCGCCCAAGTGTTCATTTGTAAATATGTGACGTACCTATAGAAAAAACAAACGGCGGCTGTGAGATGTCAAAAAAAGTTGTTTTGAATACTGCAAAATGGGTATCAAATTAAAGGGCTCATCAAATTAAAACTCATTATCAGTATTAAGTAGATTCATTCGTCACCTGTATGGTAAAGTTCTGTATGGTAAAGTCTGCTGTTTTCGCGAAAAACTGTTTTTTTGTTTAACGTAATTCCGCTATAGTAATACACAATGTCGCAAAGTATAAACTCTATATCTACAATAGTTTACGAGATATCATAACAGCATATTTACGTATCCCAAACATTCGTTGTCAGCCACCATGGCAATTTAACTAAGTGTAGATAATCTATTTTACCAGGACTAACTCAAGTCGTATTTTCAAAACGTTTGATGTAAACTTGCGAATATTGGTTAATTCGTATCTTTACTAAGGTAGTGATTGAAGCTCACAATAATTAAGGGACCATTGGTCAAGTTACCTATGTGCACTATTCGCAAAATTGCCATGGTATAACACTCTTTGCAAATGATCAAATACACCATGGTAAATTTACCTATGTGCCATATTCGTTTATTTGCTACGGTATAATTTTCGCAAAAAAATATGAAACAGACCATAGTTAATTTGCCTTTGTGTTATATTCGTGGACTGGCATCACTGTCAACAAATTAAAAAGTAGACTACAAATAACATAAGTGTCATATTCTTTTAATGGTATGGTTACTCCGACATGATGTATTGTGTAGGCCTTAATTATTTCGGATATGTTTTGGTTTTTGGCAGCAATAATACGTAAAAAACATTAAATTTGCTTAAAATGCTGGTATCCAAAGTCATAGTGACAAGTGATAACTGTCAGACAAGTGAGTCAATGTCAATGATGTTTTTACCCGACTGTAAAGAAGGGTTATGTTTTTCGCGCGTATCTTGTATGTATATAGTTTACTACCCTGCTCATTCTTCTGGATTCGTCGGATGCTCTTTTATAGTTCAATCTGTTTCTCTCTGGAATGCCCTGCCCCCCGAAATTAGGATGGCACCCAATCGCCTTAATTTTAAATGGAAGGTACGCACTTTATTCCTTGATGGATCAGCTGAATCATCACAACATTAGTAACATAAATATTAGTCTGTATCTATGTATTTATTTATGTATGTATGTATGTATTGCTGTAAGAATGTATACTATTGTATAGTTATGTATGTTGGTATATATGTATGTATGTATTTTTGTAAGTATGTATACTATTGTATAGTTATATTGGATTTTAGTATTTATTTTATATTCTCTATCTAGCTATTTTTATTTGTGTATTATGTAAGAATAATAAGGAAGTTCTTATTTTACAATTAGGTTACTGCACCTACACATTCCATTTCTACATCACCCTAAGGTAGACTGGCAGATAATGCTTTTAGCATTAAGTCCACCTTTGTACAACTTTGTGCATAAAGTTTTAAATGTATGTAATATTCTTTAATACCTCATATCTCACAATCCACTGAACGGATTTATACAATTGGGACGTCGTTAGATTCGTCTTGATTGCCCAAGTGTTCTTAGATATATGATGTTTGAAAAAAACAAACTGTGAGATGTCAAAATAAGGAGGTGTGAAAAAAAAAGTTGTTTTGAATACTACAATATGGGTATCAAATTAAAGGGCTTATCTTAGCATTAGCATTTCAAAAAGGTATAACTTGATTATGACTGTAATACTGAAAAAGTTAGTTAGCAACCATTCTTTTTTCAATCTTCAATACTTGACAATAGCTGTGATAAAAGTTAGTTTTTACATCGGTTATATAAAAAGTTTTAAATAAAAAAATACTTTACTAAGTTCATCGAGATTCATTAATGCCTCCGACTTCATGAAATTATATAATTATGTAGGGGATCTTGTTTCCATCTTTTTTGTGCAGGCGGGTTTTTTTATTTTTATATACATATTATACATATATTTATATTTTTATTTATTTATTTTATTTATTTATTTATTTGCTTAAAATGTAGGTTACATGAAGATGTTCAAATAATCGTAAAACAGTCCCGAATACATTTTATCATCTTGTGACATGCAAATTTCATACAATCATTTATTTTTATGAACTAAGAATTTAATAAAGTTAACAATGATATTCCATTACAAAAACAAATAATTAATAAAATAAAATTATATTCTATTACAAAAAACAATAATTACCTAATAAAATAAAATTAAGAATGTCCGAAATATTACTGAAATTATGTCAATTAAATAATGATCGTAATTAAATAATAATATCTAAATGTCAAATGATAAACTAATTATTTCAATTTTACACTAATTATTTAAATAGTTCTGAAACTGAATAGAAACATTTATCCATAAGCCATAATTTCAGTTTCTGGACGAACAATTTTATTGTTTTGGATATTTTTTTATGTCCTCAGGAATATTATTATAAATGCGACCACACATAGCAATACAGCTTCTACTATATAGACATGTTCTAGGGATCTTATTTAAAACAATCCTGTCTGGATCTCTAGTATTTCTGGGAAAGATATCTTTTGCCTTCTTAAATTGTTCCGGGTTATATTTAACAAATTTTGCCGCTTCCAAAATGTATATACAGGGAAAAGTTAGAATTTTAAAATTTTTAAACCATGGCTTGCAGGATTCCCATGGCGGTATACCTGCAGCTGCCCTAATACATTTTTTTTGGGCCAGAAAAACTCTTACTGAATCAGTCGAATTTCCCCACAGTACCACCCCATAACTAAGAACAGATGCTGCATACCCGTAATACGCTACGAGAATGGACTGTTGAGTGGAAGTCTTCCGCAGCTTGTATAAAACATAGACGAATTTATTGATTTTCGTACAAACTTTATCTACATGAGTCTTCCAATTCAAATATCTGTCTAAATTTAATCCCAAAAATGTCGTATTGTTGACTTCACTTATTACGATTCCGTTGTAATAAATATTTAAACTTTTATTACATTTATTGTAAGTGCTAAATTGTATATAATTAGTTTTTTTTAAGTTTACCTGAAGATTATTATCACTAAGCCATTTTATTATAGAATTAATAGAATTGTTAATATTATTATTGTAGTATTGAATGTCAGAATTATTTTTACATGTCATGATCAAGGATAAATCGTCAGCAAATAGAATACAAGGATATTTTGTAACATCCGGCAAGTCGTTGATGTATAATAAAAATAGGAGTGGACCCAACACGCTCCCCTGGGGAACTCCATACCTATTAACTAAATATTTTGACCGATAGGCCTTTAATTCTTTATTATTATTAATATTTTTAACTTCTGCTGACTGTTTTCTATCTTTTAAGTATGTTTTTAGCCAATCTAGTGCAGGGCCTCGGATGCCATACTTCTCCAGTTTGTTCAATAGTAATTTGTGAGAAACAAAATCAAACGCCTTACTCATGTCAAAGAACACAACAGTGACCAAGTTTCTGTCGTCAAGATTTCTGACAATGTTATTTATAAGATCAACACACGCCATTGTAGTTGACTTTCCTTTTTGAAACCCGTATTGCTGCGCTTTCAATATGTTGTGTCTCTGAACATAGCCAATCAATCGATTATACATTGCCGACTCAAAAACTTTTGACAAGACGGGTACCAGAGTAATAGGCCTGTAGTTCTCTAAATTTGATTTATCGCCTTTTTTATACTGGGGTTTAATCAGAGACAGTTTAAGTGGACTTGGAATATATTAAAAAAAATTATAAAAAATATATATATATATTTATACATACATATATATATTTTTTATTAGTATAAACTTTTATTTGCTATTTAGCGCCAAAACGAACGTCACCAGAACTGTGTCGCCAGAAACTCAGAAACTATTTGACACATTATGTGAACCAATATTAAATAAAGGATTCTTAGACAAAGGTACTACTAAACATGTACTTAGCGATCAGCAAACTATATTTAATACTTCAAACGATGATTAATAAAATATATTACAACCAGCATTTGCTCGTGGCTTCGCCCGCCTTAAGTTCGTTAGTAATGTAAGTCATAGCCTGGAGCTGGAGTAGAAGCATTGAGCTGTCTAGAATGAATGTGTAATATTTCAATAACTTTCTGAGAATAGTCATTTAGTAATAGATACTATAACTAATTAAACTTTAATCAAATTATCTTTTTAAATTCTAGGATAATATTATGGGTTAATATTATTCGATTTTGTAATTTATAATGTATATAATTATACAATAAATCTACTTAATAATGATAATTAGTTTTAACTTTTTGATCATCATGCATAACTTTTAATTAAAACAAAGTCTAATGGATTAGTAAATGGGCCACTGCTGACCTTTAAATAAGGGTAAAAAAATCATGAAGTCGGAGCCAATAATGAATCTCGATGAAGTTGAAGTGCCTTCGACTGCATTATAAATCGTAGAGGATCTTTTTTCCATATTTTTTGAACAGGCCTTTTTTTTTTATTTAATCCTTTTTAGTGCTTTTAGTATGCAACTACTAACTTTTAACTTTTAGCTATTACCAAGTATTAAAGTTTAAGAAAGAATGCTATTTAACTTTTTTAGTATTACAGTCATAATCATTGCATACAATTTTTGAAATCCTTTCAATGAGCCCTTTATTTTGATACCCATTTTGCAGTATTCAAAACAACTTTCTTTTGACATCTCACAGCCGCCGTTTGTTTTTTTCTAAACGTCACATATCTAAGAACACTTGGACGGCCAAGACGAATCTAACGACGCCTTAATTGTATAAATTCGTTTATTGGTATGTAAGATATGAAGTAATTAAGAATAATACACACATTCAAGGTACGCGCAAAATACATAACCCTTCATTAGAGTCAAGTAAAAAAATATTAATCATATTCTCGATTTATCAAATTCTCAGTTTTTCTGTGTTGTAGGTATTGCAGCATAGCACAAAACAAACAGGTAAGAGCATGTCAGACCATGCTTAGTTTAGGGTTACGCAGCCTTGAACAATTACTTCAGCAGAAGAGCGTATGTTCATGGCACTTAAGCCTTTTTGTTTTTATTGAGAAACGAAATTTTTCAATAATAACTCAATGACGGTAGATCCTATGATATCCGAAATAATTTTAGTTTATAGTATTTATTAAGCGCTACCTTTGTGATTTTTCTTTTTGGTCGGTTCTATGATAAGGGAAGAGACCATTTACGCATTATTCGGAGCGATTATTTCCAAAATAATTTACTCAATCAAAAAAAAATTTTTTAAAAGACCTGTCGAATGATGTGCCTCACGTTGATGTTAACCGTAAAAAAAAACAGCTTCTGTTACATTTATGGAGTCCCCCTCCTAAAACTATTTATTTTTATTATTTACCATTTAATCAAATTTTAATAATATTCATTGAGAAGTCTCTGAGTAAAATGCCTGTATCATACGGACGGAGAGACAGACAGACAGACGGACATGACGAAACTATAAGGGTTCTGTTTTTTGCCATTTTGGCTACGGAACCCTAAAAACAGGAAATATCATTATATGAGCTAGAAGGGTTCAATTCATATACATATACACGAGAAAAGAACAGAAGAGGAGGGATACAGTTGTTTGTAAAGAATGTGCATAACTTTACAGCCAAAATAAAGCAAACTAACTGTACTGAAATAATACACGGTCAACTAGAACAAAATAATAAAAGATCGATACATTTATTGGTTGTGTAGGTACAGGCCACCTAAAACCATAAACGTGGATTTGTCGAGGAAATACATCAACTGATGACATATATACCAATGAACTGTGAAGTGAAATTGATTGTCGATACAAACATAGATTTTGCGAAACCGGTTTGAGCGGCGCGAGCGGCGGTAGTACACAAACAATATGTGCGAAATAGGCATGGAGTGTGCGATAAGCGATGTGACGCGAGAGGATATGTACGGCGGCCGAGTGACTCAATCGTGTATCGATCATGCGTGGGTTCGAACCCAGCGTGCTACTAAGGCATATGTGTTAACCAGTAAGATATCGATCACTACCTCATCGGTGTGTGTGTGCTGGCACGGACTCAAACGAATCCCCAAGCAGTAAGTTCTCTAATGTGACTATTATAAGTGACAAAAGAGTTAAAGAGAAAACTAGAAAAAGTGTCTTGGACAGAACTACTAGATTGTAAGTGCCCTTTAGGCTTAAACTATAAATAGTACACAGCGTTTAATAGTATTTATTATAACATTGAGGCAAAAATAATTTTACCAACGAGTAAAAGAAGACTGTCCAAACCATGGATTACTACAAATATTAGAAAGAATATTGTTTTTAAACTTTCGCGAACGTAGATCGTACCTTCAAATAATTCACGTGATTAAGTCCCGAAATATATCTAATATAAGAAAAATGTTTTGTACTAGGGATAGACTTTTTAGATTGTAGAAAAGTAAACCTAACGATACGAATCTACGGTTGGAGTACAATAGATATTGGAACCATCTTAATAAATGCATAAATAAAGTTAATAATAAACACAGACGTCAAGAAATAATAAAATTTAATAAAAATAAAATTTAAGAAAGTTAAAATAAACTCTTGGACAGGGCAGAATAAAAGGAGTGTAGATAAATAACATTATTTTAAAATATTAAGGAAAAAATGATAGCGCACTGAATATGTGTAGTAAATTTTCAGAGACATTTACTGAAGAAGTATTAGGGATTAAACATATTTCTAATTATACATTTTTGGGAAGACCTAGTTATGTAAAACCGAGTAATATATCATTAAGTTTATGTTATATATCATAAATTATAAATAGTTTATGCTATGATAAGGCCCCGGGATTTGATGATATTAGAATAAAAGATTGCCGTGTGGTACCGGCTTAAGAATAGTACCACCCCATCTCTTCCCGTGGGTGTCGTCAAGGCGACTAAGGGATTTCTCACTGGAGGACGGGCAGCAGCGTCCTCTGCGTACTTAAAGCCTTACTGCGATCACCAACCCGCTCGCCAAGCGTGGTGATTATGGCAATTACCCCCAGGATCTACATACTAGTAGGTTCTACTGGGGAGACCCGTGCCCAGCAGTGGGTCATCATATGGGTTGATATGTATGTAAGAATAAAAGATATAAATTTGTAATGAATGAGATTAGCCTAATGATTGCCTTAATAATAAATTTATGTGTTAAACAGGAAATTTATCGCAACGAATTAAAAGTAGCGTGCCCACATAATGAGTATACAAACCATAGACCTATAGCTATACTGGCCATAATCGAAAAAGTAATTGAAAAGTTCATTGTTGGACAGATAAGTCATTTTTAAAAACAAATAAAATACTTACAATGCAGTGTTGGCTCAGTTTACTGACGATATCAACGACGCGTTGGACCAGAGGAAGCAGTTGATGGTGGTCTAAATAGACTTCAAAAAAGCTTTTGATACATTGGAACACCAGTAGCTGCTTCAAGCCATGAAAGAATGTGGGGTCGCAGGACCGCTGAATAAGTGGCTCAGTGCTTACCTCACGGATCGAACACTGCGAACTGTTGTTGATGGTGTGTGTGGCGAGGCGGCTCACGTCAGTTGTGGCGTACCCACCGTCCCATAGGATACATAATGCATGTGAACAGCATGTGCAATGTGGTGCAAAATATTCGTTTGTATATGTATGCAGATGACACCTGTCTTTTGTATGCAGATAATGATTTAAAGGTCATTGTAAAATGACACAAAATTGTAAAATGGGCTCATGCTTTATATTAGATAGGGCGACTACGTATATGCTATATTACGCGTTAGTAGACTCGCTGCTTTCTTATGATCTGTCTAGCTGTGGTCGTACTTTTAACTCGTACAATGTTATAGAAAAGGTTCATTAAACTATTGGTGGACAAAAATACAAATTCTCGTTGCAAAAGCAGTAATTATAAAGAGTTAATCATAGAATGTTATATGTTGCCAGCCCGTGAGAAGGTGATATTTTAGATAGCATTAGAATGATATTGTAACGAAGAATTTAAAACAAACTATGTACAGCAGAAATCGAGCAGGAGAAACTATTTTCGCAAAAGATGTAGAAAATATTTGGTTCCAAACATTTATAATGATATACCACTTGAATTGAGAAATACAACAAAAGGATCGTTTAAAACTAGGTTCAGCACCACACTATTAGATAAATTTTCACAAACTTTAGAATACTGTATATTTATTAATGTAGTATAAGATTAAAGTATATATATAAGTTAATAATAAGTCCAATCCTATTAAACCCACCTGCATAGTACGGTACCTACGTATATTGTAGCATTACGTATATTGTATTATGTGCGTGTGGGTGGGTATAACAGAAAAGACAAGATTTTTTTTTCTTTCGAATTTATAATATTATAATTACAATACATTTTTTTCGGTAAGTATGGAAGAACCTTGACCCTAACAGGATCACGGGTGAATTGGTGACAGTTTTTCTACTTCTGTCGCTTGTAAGGCCTCTCATGGCATACCTATATCGTACATTAAAATTTTACTGCGATTAATTATTGTAAATGACTATGATGACGTACTCCGTACACCCATTACTATTCCTTTTACTAATTCTACATAAATTGTTATTATAAAATAATAGTAAAATAAAATATAAAAAATGTAACCCTTACGCAGTCGGGTAAAAGGCCTTTATTCTAACTACCTTTTTACAGTGTATACTACGTTACATTACATTTTACAATTAATTTGTGGTAGTGAGCACTTCAGCGGCGTAGGCCTTTCCCTTCAAATCACAGTCGAGTTCAATTTTTAACCTAAATATATCTCTTCATCTTCGGTCCTCTTTGCCTTCTTTTATTTTCCCAAGATATCCACTCTGTTACTTTTCTTGTCCATCTGCTGCTGTCAGCCCTCCAAATATGTTCTGCCCAGTTCCACTTCAATAATCTAAATTGTATCCAATTTTTTTTCGTTAGATTTAATGGAAAAAATCTATATTTTTCAGTATTGTCTTAATCGGGAGATATCCTAATTATGGAACTAAGTCATTACTAAGTCCCTTAATTAACCACCCTATTTAGAGTTCAAAACTCAGATAATAATTTTACAATTGGTCATTACCAATTGTTAAAATTATTACCTGAGTAGTTAGTTTACCGTATAAAAATGGTATGGACAATCAATCATGTATCACTCGGTCCCAGTACATAAAGTAATCATGTATTCTGGTCAAGATACTCCTGATTTTAACGGTGACGAGCTAACTATGAACTACAATAGCGGAAATTGCGGCCAGAATAAAAGTCCATCTAATGATCAAGAACGTATACATTTCATTAAGTTCTTCTAACTGAAATTGTATATGCAGCAGCATAACAATCTAAGACTATTGCCTTCTTTTTCAGATGTTGCTGGATGTGAAAACGACTGACAATTGTTACAGTCAAATCGGCAAATCAGTATGCGCTTCAGATCATACTTATGCCCTAGACCCTGCACGCACACAAACAAGTGTGCCTTTTCAAGCAAATCAATTCACCGATGGTTCCTCTTCCCATCACAGCCTAGTTCAGGTAGAAATCATTTATAACTTCGAATGTCTTACTTTGCATGGGGATCTTTGCACATTTATTCACAGTCATTTTTTTCTTTACATTTGCAGTACATTCCATTCACGCCTGATCCAGTACCGTCACCAGTGCTCAATCCACCAAGTCAAAAATTTCCCTGTAACTTTCCCTGATGGCGAAGAGACATTATGCACAAATCAGTTGTAAGTTTCTTCAACATTATTTACTAATTCTTAATCGTATTTTCTATTTAAATTACTTGGTCCGTTATGTTAAAATGGTCATTTTCATTGTTTCAGTTGCACCAACAAGAAACGGAAACTTCAAGGCCATAGTGAAACGCAAGGAATGGAAGCGTACAGTTTTTACTACAGAACAATTAGAATCAATAGAAGATATTTTCAAAACAAAACAGTACATCACACGTGAAGAGAGACAAGTTATAGTAAACCAACTGCAACTTAATGACAAAGCTATTAAGGTTTGGTTCCAAAATCGTCGCTTGAAAGATAAAAAAGGACAAGAGGAGGCTGAAGAAGAACATGGGAATGAAGCTTCCAATGAATGCAGTAGTGCCCGAAGTATAGCTCGACTTGAGTACGTGGAATCACTAATAAATAAAAAGACAGATGAATTTGGATACGTCACACTTGATGATAATCATAATAAAAAAAAATTAATCTTCTTATTACCGATAATAAGTTTTAATTTTTTGATCTTCATGCATTACTTTTAATTAAAACAAAGTGTAATGGATTAAAAAATGGGCCACACTGGCTGACCTTTAAATAAGAGTAAAATAAACCCACCAGTTCAAAAAAGATGGAAACAAGATCCTCTACGTATATAATAATCATGAAGTCGGAGTCAATAATGAATCTCGATGAACTTAGTAAAGTGCCTCCAACTGCATCATAAAACGTAGAGGATCTTGTTTCCATATTTTTTGAGCATTCGGGTTTTTTTATTTTTTATGTTTATATTTTTTATTTAATCCTTTTTAGTACTTTTAGTATGTAACTACTAACTATTAGCTATTGCCAAGTATTAAAGTATAAGAAAGAATGCCAACTAACTTTTTTAATATTATAGTTTTAGGGATAAAATGATTATGTCATTTTATCCCTTTTTGAAATCCTTACAATGAGCCCTTTAATTTGATACTCATTTTGCAGTATTCAAAACAACTTTTTTTTTTCATCTCACAGCAGCCGTTTGTTTTTTTCTAAACTTCACATATCTAATAACACTTAGGCGGTCAAGACGAATCTAACGACGTGTTAATTGTATAAATCCGTTTATTAGTATGAAAGATATGAAGTGATTAAAAATATTACACACATACAAGATACGCGCGAAATACATAACATTACAGTCAAGTAAAAAAAATATTTATTTTATTTACTCTGTTTAAATTTCATTTAGTATTCATTGACTGTACTCACAGATTCGATTTATCAAATTTTCGGTTTTCTGTGCTGTAGGTATTGTACCATAACACAAAAAAAAACAGGCAAGAGCATATCAGACCATGCTCAGTGTCGGTTTCAGTTCGGGCATCAGCAGAAGAGCGTCTATTCATGGCACTTAAGCCCTTTTGTTGAGAAACGCAGTTTTTAGGTAATAACACAATTATTTTAGTTTAAAGTATTTATTAAGCGCTACCTTTGTGATTTATCGCATAATTTTTGGTCGATTCAATGATAAGGGGAGAAAGAATTTATGCATCTTTCAGAGCGATTATTTCCAAAAATATTCACTTAATCAAGAAACCTATAAAAATCGTTGAAATGTTTTAAATTTATGTGTTAAACAGGAAATTTATCCCAACGAATTAAAAGTAGCGTTAATAAGACCTATATATAAACAAGGCCCACATAATGAGTATACAAACTATAGACCTATGTATAGCTATACTGGCCATAATCGATAAAATAATTAAAAAGTTCATTGTTGGATAGATAAGTCATTTTTAAAAACAAATAAAATACTTACAATGCAGTGTTGGCTCAGTTTACTGACGATATCAACGACGCGTTGGACCAGAGGAAGCAGTTGATGGTGGTCTAAATAGACTTCAAAAAAGCTTTTGATACATTGGAACACCAGTAGCTGCTTCAAGCCATGAAAGAATGTGGGGTCGCAGGACCGCTGAATAAGTGGCTCAGTGCTTACCTCACGGATCGAACACTGCGAACTGTTGTTGATGGTGTGTGTGGCGAGGCGGCTCACGTCAGTTGTGGCGTACCCACCGTCCCATAGGATACATATATAAGGAGTTGCGGAGTTATTTATTTTTATTATTTAACTATTAAACTAAGTACTATACTGCCACTAAAAAACACCTTTTAATCAAATTTCATCAATATTCATTGAGAAATCTCTGAGTAAAATGCCTGTGACATACGGACGGACAGACAGACGGACATAACGAAACTATAAGGGTTCTGTTTTTTGCCATTTTGGTTAAGGAACCCTAAAAACAGGAAATACCATTATATGAGCTAGAAGGGTTCAATTCATATACATATACACGAGAAAAGAACAGAAGAGGAGGGATACAGTTGTTTGTAAAGAATGTGCATAACTTTACAGCCAAAATAAAGCAAACTAACCGTACTTAAATAACACACGGTCTACTGGAACAAAATAAGAAAAGAACGATACATTTATTAGTTGTGTAGGTACACAGGCCACCTAAAACCAATGAACGTGGATTAGTCAAGGAACTTAGCACAGAATCTTTTAAATGACTTAACACCTGATTACTCCTGATGTCTCCCCGCGGGAATCTAACTTTCAATCTTGTAATAGTAAACTAGAATCTGCAATCTCTCTTCATGAATTAGATAATTCCATTAAATCTAAAGATACAGCCCCTGGTTGTGATGAAATTTCTTATTCTATGATTAAAAATTTACCGCATTCAGCCAAATTGTTATTATTGTTCATGTACAAAAGTTTTACGATATACTGGATTTGTTCCATAACAGTGGCGTAGTATTCAAACAATTCCTATTCCTAAACCAGGCCGAGAGTTAGGACTATTATCTGCCCTTCGCCCTATTTCCTTTATGTCATGCTCATGTAAAATTTGGTCATTCAATTGTAAATAAAAGAATGGAATGGTATCTCGAAAATAAATGTATTTTTTCTAATAAAACTGTAGGGTTTCGTAAGTCAAAAACATGTTTAGATAGCTTCCATTACTTGACATCTAAAATTCAACTGGAATTTACCTCTAATCAAATCACGGCGGGCTGCTTTATTGATTTAAATAACGCAAATAATACTATTGACATCTGTGGCTTATTGAACATTCTTGATGAATTAAAAGTAGGCCGAAGGTCCTGCGACCCCACATTCTTCCATGCCCTGAAGCAGCTGGTGGTGTTCCAATGTATCAAAAGCTTTTTTGAAGTCTATGTAGACCACCACCACCTGCTTCCTCTGGTCCAACGCGTCGTTGATGTCGTCAGTAAACTGAGCCAACACTGTGCATTTGTAAGTATTTTATTTGACCCTTTTTAAGGTAGTGGCAACTATTTTGCCACCATAAATTTCAATTTTTTTCCAGTAATATTTCTATTAAAATAGTTTTTTATTTTGAGTATTCGCATCCCTACAAACCATAGACTACGCTGAAATTTCATTTCTATCGTCAAACGTCAACACTGTCATTTGAAGTTGACGAGTGCTCCGAAATTTGGAGGTTACTGAAGTTTTTTTCTAATCAAGTTTTATCTTAGAAGTGTACTTCTAAATTGGTAAGTTTTTTGTATTATTTTAGAATACTGGCTTTTATAATAAGTTATTATTTTCGTGTTTGGGTCGATAGTTTGTAAAATAATGATTTTTTTTTAGGTGGCAATATAGTTGCCACTACCTTGCTATGTGTGTGCATGAATTATTGTTGGAATCGGTGTTGTTTTTCTTTTTCAGATAAAAATGCCGTTTATTCTTAGCGATGATAAAATAGAAGAAGAGCTACAACGATTATTTGGTCTTCCCGATGAGCCCGAAGTATCTGAAGACGAAAATGAACCGGAACCTGAAGAAGTAATAACGGACTTAGATGTTAGTAACATGCTAAATGATTTCTATGTTCCTGATTTGCCTTTATCGTCCGAAGTTGAGGTGTCGCACCAGGAGGTCAACAACTCGTATGCTGAACAAC